>CAJNDT010003702.1:0-62500 GCA_905221615.1 Symbiodinium sp. CCMP2592
TTCTTCTTTCAAGCTGTCCGTCTGAGGACGCCCATGATCTTTCACTTTCATCTCCTGAAGGAGATAAGGCGCGGGCATAAAGGCTATTCCAGTACTGTGGTGCAGAAGGAGTTAGGACTTCTTCATTGTCAGATTCTGATTGGTCTTCCTCAGAGCTTTGGTCATCAAAGAGTGTCTCGAGGACATTTTTGAGATTGTTATTTCTTCGCTCTATCTCTAGTGAGGAATGGACCAATTGGTTAAAGACTGTCCTTGAGTCCTTCCGTGCTGTTAGAAGGATTTCCACTCTGGATAGAGTATCTTGGATGGTGTCAAGATGTTCCTTCCTTTCCTCCTTGTCTCTCTGGATAGAGCTTCGCAATGAGTGTGCGATTCTGAGGAGGTCTGTGTATTTCGTAAGAGGCATAGTTACCGTTTGATTGTCATGTATGACAGTTGTTTCGTCGCCGCTTAAGTTCCTGAATAGGACTTCCACGACTTGTAGAAACTCCGTGCTCCACGGTTCCTCTTCATCATATGTTTCTACGTGCTGTAGCACGCGTTGTGTAAACTGATCGGCTGCTTCTACCGTTGCATCGATAGAGCTGACGTGTCTTGCTGCCATGTTTCGGCACGTCATGTTAATTGCCTGGCCTTGATTGGCTTCGTTAAGTGCAGCGTCTGCATAGGTGCAGAGTCCACTGTTGTGGGCTTCTCTGGCTGCCTTTCGTTGAATGCGCCGATTTTGACCTCCTCTTCTGGTAGGACCTTTTGGTCTCGGAGGATCTGAATGTACTGTTCCTTTCGCCTTTGGCGGAGGACTCTTAGGTGGAGGTGACATGTTTGCCTTGTTAGGCACTGGTGGCATTGCCTTGGGCGCTGACGACGATGCGGCACTTGAGAGTGCAGATGTACCCTTGGCTTTTGCCGAGGATCCCTTGGGGATCGATGTATAGGTAATCTGCATGGCTTCTTCGGCCATTTGTGCATGCAATGCATCTTTGAATAATTGCGTCATATGAGGAGTTGTACTTGCATCATCGTAGGTCTGGAAGCGCTCAATGTCTCTTTCGGTGCCACGTGGACCTCTTTGAAAAGGATCGTTCCTGCGAATCTCCGCAACTTGTACTGCCTGGAGGCAGGTTTTACACAGCACCTTTCTTGAAACATCTTTTGCTTGCTTGAGCTGGTAACAGCTGTCTGAAAGATGGTAGACTTCGCTTCGGGAAGTATGCCAAATAGGACGCAGATCAGTTGTTTCTCCAGAATTGACCCTGTTGGGTCCTAAAGGTTCACGCGTCTGTGGTTCATCCTCGGGTTCGAGGAATGGAACTCTTTGGTTCGCTGCTGCTTTTGATTTTGATTGTTGGCGCTCCATACATCTGATAGGAGGCCTGGTAATCTGCTTCCACATCCAGTGTAAGCCCATTAGCAGCAGAAACACATTCCACGCGATGCTGAAGACGGAGAAGTCCTGCTCACTGGTTAGTGAGTTTGGAAGTGAAGTTTCATCAGTCTTGATAGCCTCTGCGTTCGCTCCACCTTGGTTGCGGTGTCCGAACCAGCCCGACAACCCCGCTGCTGTAGCAGCTGTTCTGAGTGCCTTGCCGCTCGGAGCAGACGGTGGACGCGATGCCTTCCTTCTTCTCCTCCGGCTGGAGGATTCGTCCTCTTGTTCCTCTTCATCTCTCTGAGCAGACCTCAAGTTTGATGTTTCTCTTTCGTGTTCTTCGATGTCACTTTTTGTTGGTGACGGTTCTTCTTCTAGTCCATCCAGCTCTTCCAAAGACATGTTGAGCTTGTCAACAATATTGGTTCTTTGATGCCTGGACCTTGATCTTGGTAGATCTTGTTGTGAAGAGGACGATGATTCCTGGTTCCTTCTTGGAGGAGGACCTTCAGGCTCGCTGGGACGTTCAGGCTGTGGCCATTCCCAGAATCTTCCGTATCTGTGATGGCTACCTGATGGTTGCGATCTGTCGTACCAGCTGTTTCCGGATGAGTAAACGAATGAATCTTTGTAACCCCAGTATTCAGCATTACGCTGCTTGAAAGCCTTTCGCTTGTCAGCGATCTTCTGAACCTGGGCATCTGACCGGTTGTGTTTCCCTTTTGTAAGGATTGGTTGTATCGTGAAGCCCAAAGGGCTGTGCCAATCTTTGTCAGAGGGACTCAACCATAGGTCAAGGTTAGACAAAGTTGAATAGTACTGCTTGACTGAGACAAACAGACGGATATCAATATCCCTGTTATTGTTCATGTCCTGCCACATATCTGAGATTCGCTCCCAGTATGTTCTTTCGGCGGCAGGTGTGACCTCTCTTGGACTAGGTGACGCCGTGTGCGGCGTTTTACTCCAGTCAAGGATATAACTGTTGATACAGTCAAGATCAGCAACTTTCTTCGCCGGGTCCGCCGGTAGACGATCTGCACGTGCCAGTCTGTGCTGGTCGGAGTTGTTCAAGCAAAGATGTCGCACTTGTGAGTGCCTTCCTGCTATTTTGTTGAATGCTGCAAGTTTCTTCTCCAGGTCTAGAGAAAACAAACTGTTTCGCGGGTGAACGTCTCCACCTTTTAAGGTGAGCCTCGACGCAATATTATTGAGATCTCCCGCTATCACATCCGGTTTAAAAGGGAGAATCTCGTTGAGGAACGCGTTCACCAGTTCGCGTCTCTGTTCTTCCTTATGAGTCATGAAAGAGTTGAAATGGACGATCGCGATGGTGATGACCTTGTAAGGCCCTTTTGTACACCACATCTCGTCAAGATCGTTCGATGCTTCTTGTGAGAAGATCTCTGCGTATGACTCAAAGTCTTCCTCTGGTGGCTCATCACCCTCGACATGGCCGTTCCATTCACAGAGAACCGGCGAGGGGTCGAGGTTCGACAGTGTCAGGCACGCCTCTGGTGAGAGGTAAGAGCCATCAGTGGGTCCATCCTTGTCAGGATTTTTGCCCTTGAGTGGGTCATATCCGATAATCTGCATGAACTCGTCTCTCGTCATCCTTTGGCCAGAATATGGGTGGACCCATTCTTTTGCCTCCTGGATGGTACTGTGGTACCCAAAGGTGAGGCGGCATACCGCACCGTGGCATGCCCACAGTCGCTTCTTGGGACCACCATTCTTAGGCTTCATTGTTCGATGACGGTAAAAGTGGTGGACGAGAGCGATGTCTGTTGTTGGGTCACCCTTGACTCCAATATACATCGAGGGTGCCTCAGGCTCCTTGGGAGGAGAATGGATTAGCATCCCCCTGTATTCATGTTGTCGCATGGTTGCGATCGAATACTCTGACGCAAGTGCTCCTGCCTCGAGTACGAGGGTAATATGAGCTGAATTGTTGAAGCACATGTCAATAAGAGGGTGATAATCGAATCCCTTCTCAGGTTTGAGCTTCTTTTTGGGATTCCCTGCGGGCACCGGCGCTCGATCCATATTTCCCCAGTTGAATACCACTAGGTTTAGCGATACGCTGTCTGGGTTTGAGCCTTCAATGTATTCTCTCTTCTCGTTAACACCGGCCATCCTATTGCGAACTATCTCGTAATGTGCGTCGAGCACCAGTTTGTCTTCGTAGCCAGTAAGAGAGAGAAAAGAAGCCGGGTGGCTTGTTCTAGAGTCCTTGATATTGATGTGACTCTTGTTAATGCTCTTGTATTCCTCCAGGGTTGGAGCCTCTGTGGAGCTGTCATACGTATTCGGAGGATTGTTCCTAATATCATCAAGGCTGCATGGATCAACGCCTGGATGGTCCTTCTCGAACAGATTTCTTGCGTGGTCGCAATACATGTTGATTTTCTGGACTGCCAAATCTACGTCCTCATGTGTGAGGATGGCCTCGTATAAAAACTGACGCTCTTCTGAGGTCATTCCTGCTGACACTTTAGAGGTCTCGAGGCAATCGATTGGCAAGACGCACTCGCACATCCGTTGTTTACCCTGTGGGGTAAGTCGACAGTCTGCACATACAATCGTACCACAGGAATAGCAAAAATAGCCTGTAGGCTGTTTGCAGAGATCGCAGAGAGGATTGTCTGGTCGAGGCAACATCCGTATCCTTTGGTTAAGGCTCATGGCTGTCCTGCGTACTCCTACAAATCTCTCCTTGGTAGGAGGTGCAGAGGAGGAAGATGCCGACTCTCTGGGTCTGTCCCACTCCTCTTCGTCAGGAGCCTCAGAATCTTTGATCATGAGTGGACTTCGGATTTTTCGATTCCATCGACTAACCCAGATTCTCTCTTGCATTTCCTGTTGCATAGCCGGGTTAGACGATGACTTCGAGATTCGGTGCTTGCGATTTTCTCGAATTCGAGCGCTGATGCGCTCATGTTCTCTTACGAGGTCTTCCTCATCAGCAGGCTCCTCGTATTCGAGGTTGAGCTTGCTTCTGTTGACTCGATAATAAGTTTCTGTTTCAGGATCGAAGAGAACTAGGAATTTTTCCTTCTCCTTTTTAGGAGATTTTGGTTTCCTTGGCTCTTCGTCTGAACTCTGAACATATTCTGTTTCAGGCTTTGGTTGGTCAAGTTTGACCTTCTCAAGTTTCTCTGTGATCTCTTCCGTGGGAGATTCTTTCTTCTCCTCTGACGCTGCAGGTGCAGAGTTCGTCTTGTGAGACGGATTAACATCAACTCGGAGTTCTGAGGATGACGAAGATTTTGAGCTCTTTTCGCTCTTTTCGCTTGATGCCGACTCAACGTCTGATTCTTCGTCACAATCCTGGTTAGGATCTGGTTCCTCAGGTTCCGTCTCTGTTCCAGAAGATTCTTCCTTGGGAGGAACTACGTTGGCAGAAGTATCCTGAACAGGTTCTGGAGGTTTGTGACCTGTCGTTATCTTAAGAACTTCAGTGGCGCTTCTGGTGCCGTCGGAGTTCCAGAGCTGTCCCATAAGACTGTCCGGATCCTTGTCTGCCTCGGCCTGCCGGGCGAGCTTGGATCTCGGATGGATGTCCTTTGTAGTAGTCTCCGTTTTCGGAGGTACCTCACCTGCAGAAGCGGTTTGCTCCAGGTTTGGAGCTGTGTCAGCCTCTGTATTTGGCAGAGAGAAAGACTTCTTGTGAGAAGATCTAGCCTTGGGAGGCTCTGGAGGCAGATTTCGCTTTGACATCTTCCGAAGTGTCGATTCGATCTCTTGGCCGTAATTTGCGCACCATTTCTTCGACTCGTAAGTCGCTGACGGCATCTGTTCGGAGCAGTGGTCTGCCCACCATGGTCCGATGCTCTTGAGCTCATCGTATTGCGATGATACCCAGAGTGGTTCAGAGGGTGCGAATACGGCGCTAAGAGTACGGGCATGCACTACCTCTGGTGTAGCAAACATCCCTGCTTGCGACTGCCACATGTTTGTGACTTCGTTCACTACGTTATTTGCGTCGAATACTAGAAGCAGTGCCTTGTTGGCACGCAACATGGTCGGATTAGGATTCGCCAGGTCTAGCGTTGAAAACTGAACAGTGTCCCTGTTGGAACGACTGTTTTCATTCACGAGAGCTTGAAGACCTGGTGATGTAACCACCTGCGATAGGAGGTTTGATGGTACCAGACCGTGCCTCAGGATTGAGGATAATGCCTGTAGGTCCGTGGCATGCATGATGTAACAAGGGTTGTTCTGTCGAACAAAATCCTCCATGCCTACGGGTCTCGGCGCGTTAGTGGAGAGACGCTGTGCACGGGACTGCACTGGATTGCTGCCCGTTGCCATGAAGTCTGAGATGGTCATGTGTGACCTTGGCCTCTCTTCTTCAGGATCTGGTTCTTCAACTCTTGGTAGAGTTCGTCGTGAACCGTGTCCTCCCACTGCCGAGAGGAAAACTTTGGTCATGGTCAGCACATTTGCATCCGGTGGGATGGTAACGGCGGCATCTGTGGTTTCGGCCTTGCCATCTTGGTTATAAACCATAGTGACCACGAACCTGGACTTAGTGTTGAGGAGGACACCAAGCGCGATCTCTTGCGGTGTATACTGTGCGAGCTGTGAATCGGCCAACTTGAACATGTCCAGAAGATAATTGTGTTGGCCAGTAAAGAGATCAGGGCGATCGTTCTGAAGGTGTCTTGTTGAGTGTGCCAACCACCTTCCGACTCTGTTGGTCTTGGAAAGAATGTGGAAGCACATCTCTGGTGAGAGACCTGTTACCTCTGCCAGTCTTGGCACTGAGGAGGAATAGTCATATTCTCCGGATGCATCAAGACTCACACATTGTTTTACCTCCGGTGGGAGGCCTGTCTGAAGGTGATGTGCAAGCATCGTACAAAACTGGCGTGGATCACGAGCGTGATTACCCACGTTGTTATCCCAGTATAAAGGGGACTGTTGTCCCATGGTCCTTGAAGGACTCCTTCGTAGAGCCTGACTCCATGTCTGGAGATTGGAGTGAGCCTTGCTCGACTCGCATGGCCACATCGTGAGATCAGTTCAGCAAGATCTCTTGGATGCGGATTGAACACCTGTTGGTGACCCATGTAAATGTATGGAGGCTCGTGATTTTTCTCACGTTTGTGAAATCGGTGTCCACCGTGTTCGGTGTGTCGACGTGATGCTTCCCGACGAGACTCGGGGTACGAGCTATCCATGTGTGGATGTCGCTCATGGTACGCCTGTACTGCCCTGGGTAGGGCGTGTCCATCACGGCTACGGAAGTTTGATCGTGTGCTCATTACGGCACGATGACCAAACAGGATCAGGAATGCTTGGTTAGCTCAAAAGGCTGATTGCTGTGAGGCTCGAGGCTGAAAGCGGCTGCGGATGATACAGAACATATAGTTCTCATGAACATGTCCGATCTTGATGAAAACGCAGCCTGCAGACACAAATTTTCTTTTAGACGGAAAACAGTCTAAATAGAAAATCCAGCACATGGTTGTGCTACCAGCAAACAAGACTACCACCATGTTCCTTGGCAGTAAAATAATCGGTAAATCTCTGTTGAGACATCAATTCCAAGGAAGGCTACCGCTGTAGCGGCATTCTTAAGGTTGTCTATGATCCACCGAACAGTGAAAGCTTTATGTTGAAGAAGTTCACGGAAGGGTGGATGAATGTCTGTTTCTGGTAAATTTCCTGTTTCCAGAGCCTTGATAAGCTCATCAGGTTGCGCCGAATGCTTTGTTAATGCATCAGCTAGGCAGTACTTCGAGCTTACATGAGCTAGGTCATCTAAAGATCCAGAGTTGGATTCCTTACGAAGCATCTGTATAAGATGGTGAGTTTCCTTCTGCTCTGGAAGGTGTGTCGTGCCTGCTGTTGTCACAAGATTGTTCGCATCTGTTCTGATATGTATAGGTACGGTCTCTGATGAGAGATCTGCCCAAAGTCCCTTGAGGAACAGGCAGGTACCAAAGCAACGCATCAGTGCGTTAAGCTCTGCCACTGTTGTGGACATTGTGGTTGTCGTAATCTTGTGAGACTCATAATCCACCAGGCTACCTCTCGAGGATGTTTCCTTAATAGAGGATTCAGAGAAATCGTTCTTCTTGGAAGAAGCAGCTGCTGCTGATTGTTTCATTCCCTTTAGCTTTGGATTTCGATCTTCAGCAAGGAAAATAACATGTGCTCTCTGAGATGATTTGTCATCATTGTTCCTGTAGGAAGCATCAGGGTAACCGAGGATTCTGAGATTTCCTTTCAGCGGCCAAAAACGCAGTTCTACTTCGGTAGACTTCAAAATCCTAACAAGCTTGTTCAATTCTCGAATATCACCGATAGTAGGCTTGGCAGCCTTGCTCGCACACCGACTGAAGCGATAACAGATGTGAGCTTGAGTCCGGCTTTGTAGCCAGTTGATCTGTCCTAAAACACTTCTATAAGCAGTGTGCTGCTGTGGTGTGCATTGTTGCTCATTGTTGAGCTTCTTGTCAAAAACAATTTCTTCTAGAGCTTCAACAGCTAGGTTCTGATTTACTGAGATATGTGCTGGCACTGATGCTGTAGCATCCTTCCAGACTAATCTCTGTCCTACAAACATGATATCATTCGTGTCTTCAGAACCTACTGCAAACTCCTTTTTGATCGATTCAATCACGGCCTTACGAAAGGTGTCATCACCGGCCATGCACAGGTCATCTACATGCAAACAGACTACTCCATGTACCTGTCTACCCTTGGCATTGTTGCCTGCTATGGGATCTAGGAGATAGTCAATCGCTGATTCCATGGTCTTTGGCTGAGACTTCTTGAGCTCAGCATCTGCTGTTGCAGACTTCTTACCATACAGAACATATGTACAGCGATCCGCACGGGTTGGCACCAGGCCATAAGACAGGAGTGCCTTATCAACGATGTTCCACCATCTTCGAGGTGCATCGTTAAGTCCATAAGCGGGTTTCTTCATCCTCGCTGCAATGTAGGGAGGATAACCTGCTTCAGGAGGAATCTGACAGATTATGTCTCTCGACTCATCATAGGCTTCACCCTGCAGGAAAGCAGTCTTTAGGTCGATGTGTGTCAGATTCCACAGCTTGTTAGCTGCTAGTTGAATCGCTAAGCGGAAACCTGGGCGACTCGCAGCAGGACTATCAGTTTGCTGAATGTCCTTCTGTCGATCCTGGAAACCTCTCAGGACCCATCGGGCCTTGCACTTAAGGAAGTTTCCGTCCTTGTCTCTTTTTAGAGTCAGGACCCATCGACCAGTGACATAATTTCGGATGTTTCCGAGTTTCCGTGTATCGACGAGCTCAAAGACATCATTGTCTAGCCAGCTCTGATATTCTGCTGCTTTCGCTTCATCAAACTGTTTCTTCATCTCACGCTTTTCCTTGGCGGTTGCCTCCTTCCGTTGTGCCTTCTGGGTCAGATTCGCTGAGTTCCTGGGGGAACTTAGGGATAAGGCCTTGTCCTCTTCCGTGAGAAGATCGTACTCTTCACGAATGTCAGATCGGAACCTTTTGGTGGGTTTATACCGTGTTCGGTCTGACCTCACTCTTGATGTTACCTCTCTGATGTCTACGGGTCCGCCATGCATGTACCGAGGCATGGAGAAAGAACCTGTGTTACTGCACAGTTTCTGTTCTTCTGTGAGAAGGACCCAGTCCTTCTCATCTACGACCAAGTCACCTTCCTCATCAGAGTAATACCTTGTGTTTTCTGACTCGGCATCGCTCTCCGGTTCTGGTGAACCAGAAGTGTGAGGAGGAGCGGACGGTTGTCCGGGGTCGTCTGGGACCAGTTCTTCTTCAGTGTCTTCTTCATCTTGTTGTAACGGAAGAATGGGTCCCTGTGGATGTGCCTTCGGTTTAGGTTTTGGTGTCGGCACCTGTGAAGGTGATTTCTGTTTGTGCGGCGAAACTTTCCTTTCCGATGAAGACCTTGGCGACACATCACCCCCCAGACGCCGAGGAGACGGAACGCGAGGAGGCGGATGCACGCGAGGCTTAGCCCGAGCAGGAGCCACGGGCTCATCGGAGGAAACTGCCGGTAGTCGCGGTGGAGGTATGGGAGGAGGAGGACGCGACGGCGGTGTGCCGGGAGGCATCGGCTGATCTGGTTCCGGCATAGAGACATCGTCAGATGTGATCCGTGAGCGATTAGTGCTCATTGGTTCTGACGGGTCTGACGGCGAAACCTCTTCGTCCGACATGATTACATCCGGCGGTGTTCGCACGGACGGTGAAGTCTTGCCGCCTGTCATCTGGAATAGCACCCCCGAGAAGGTTGATGGGTGTACCTTGTTCCAGGAAACCTGGTGCGGCAAGCAACACGTCATAGTCGAATTGGGCTTCTTCTTGTTCCAAAAGACAAGAACGCCATCAGTTACACTGGTGAGTGCTTTGACTGTTCCAAATGTACCTCTGTATAGAGTACACTGTTCGAAACCAGACCCTGGTAAGAGTCTTGATCTAAGGCGAGTAATGTCTGACACCAAGGCATCAAGGGACGGTGATGGTTTGGAATGATGCAATGGTAATTCAGTTTTACTCGATAAGGAATTTACTCTAGCAACAAGTGATCTGATTTTCGGATCTTGCAGGAGTTTTGAATCCTTGAGAGGATTTGTTGTCAAAAGTGAATACTCCTGATCAAGAAGTTCCGAAAGTCCCTGGAGGCATTCATCTCCAGAGTATTCTAGTATGTCTGTGACCAAAGACAGATGAGATGCATACGCATCTCGCTTCAGGAATCTTGCCAAACACGAGGCAAAGGTCTCACAGAATTCATAAGGATACACTTGTGCGAGTTTCGTTTTAAGACCGTAGCCTTGAATACCCTTTTCGTCTCCTGGTGGAGATGTTGGAGATTTCGTTTTGGCAGAATGCCTCTGGAGAGGAATTAAAACTTGCGGTGGCAGGTTGTGCATAAAAATCGAGGATTTCGATTCATAGTATCCTTTTGGATCTTTCATGCCATAGGCCTGTAGGTTACAGACCTCATAGCTGATCTTATGATTAGAAAACAGGCGTTTTGCTTCTGGTGAAGACCAGAGCCTGCTGTAGTATGGGTTCTCAAGAACAAAGTAACGTCCGAGCTTCATTTGGTGGTCTGCGACCGATTCACAGAATTTTAAAACAGAAAGTCTCTTGGCAGAGCCTTTCTTCCACTGTGAGTACCAGCTAGACCACTGAGAATGGTCCGGTGACATAACAATAATAGTAGGTTCTTGTTCCTTGATGATCCTAAGAAGATTGGAGCGACCTTGCGGTTGCTCAAGATCTAGACCGCTACGCAAATCGACTGGCTGACCTACTCGCAGACCTGACAGGGCAGCTTTGTGACTCATGCGGGGAGATCCGCCGTAGAGTTCTAGGAAGTCAATCTTCCCAGTGCTGGTGACCTGCCAGTGACACTCTTGATGTGGAACCGTTAGGTCTGTCGACTGCAGGGAAGCATCGAAGGTGACCATGCAACTTGCGTGGTCAGAACCTTCTGACGTCAGAGTTTCCTCATCAGGCGCGAGAGGAATCTCCACATCAGATGTTATGTCATAATTTTTCCTCAGTTTTGAGATATTGACGCGGACGATGCGTGTTCCAAGATCCACACCTACCATGGATCCTCCGAGTTCGGAGATCACCTTTCCTTTTAGCCAAGATCCATGTTTGGACCCAGTGGATCCAATCTTAGACTTATCTTCTGACCAGTAGAAAACCTTATCTCCCAAAGAGAAAGGTCCTTGGGTCATTGACAGTCTGGCTGCAAGATCTCTACGCAGATCATCAGATTGGCGTGCCTCTTGGTAAGCCCTGTTGGCAAGCTCCTTAATGGCTCTCGCAGTGACTTCCGTATCAGTTGGATTACCTGTCAACTGATTGGGATCAGCGTTCTCTGGTGTTATAACATCTCGAGGACGCCTTCCAAAGGCCATTTCTAAAGGAGTAACTCCTCCGTAGGTAATCGAAGAGTTTCTTGCCAAACATGCTTGGCGAACGAGGTTGCCATACTTCATGGTGATTCCGTTATACTGCGGGTCACCATCCTTCAGGATCTGAAGTATGAGCTTAATCTGATGCTTCAGCAATCTTACAGCAGCTTCGGCCCTGTTGGGCCATGGTGTTCCAGGTCCTGTTGCCACAGGCTTGATATTCTGCCGATTGTAATAAGCCTCCATTTTTGGAGTCATGAATGCTTGATCTCCAACTACAACCTTTGGGTTGATCTGAAATTTCTCAAAGTAGTCATTCATAATCGACATTGTAGTATGTTCTTCTTTATCCTGGACTACTTCGGCAGTCAACAAGTTTGTTGCTCCATCATAGAGAATAAGAAATACTAAGCGACTATCCTTGCCGGGAATTGGAAGCTCACCGTGATCTACGAAGGTGAGATCACCGAAAGTCTCTGATCTTAAACCAGAAATCTTCGCTCTTGAAGGAGCTCTCACATGTTCCTGGCAGGCTGAACACTTTTTGACCAGTTGGTCATATAGCTCGTATATCTCCTTTGGGATCTGTAAGGCTTTTGTGCGTCGCTTGAACTGATCCGTACTCATATGACGGTGCTTAAGGTGAAGCTTATAGAGTTCTACAGGGTCCTTAAGCTTCTCATGAATCCTGCGAAGAGCAATGGGAAGAGATGGCGATGGTTCCGCGACAATCTCTTCACCTGTAGGTGAGTCTGTACCAGGAGCCGGGTATTCTCTTGACTCAAGTGGTCTTACCTCCGTCCCGTCATCAGCTCCTGGGACCTTAGACTTCTCTTCAACAGGAGGTTTAACCGCATATTTGCGGGATTTCTTCAGAAGGTTTTTAAGACCCTTTGGAGTCTTTATCTTCGCAGGTGGGACCTCAAGTCTTTCTTCTTCTGGAGGTTCATGTGGTGCAGAGGATTCTGCAGGTTTGTCCCTAGAGCCTGATGATGGTTCCGATGGTCCGGAAGGCTCAGGAGCATCACCAGATGGTTCTGGTGGATCAAGTTTCTTGGCAGATGATTCTGCCGGATCAGATGGAAGAGGCTTCTTTTTACCTGAAATCCTCTTCGGTGGTGGATCAGCTGCTCCCTCAGGTGCTTTGTCGCAACCCTTGAGGTACGTGTGAGCCCTTTTCTGTCCGGCACAGGCTGGACAGCGACCTTCCGGTATCCTAGTATAAGGCTTCTTGGCTCCTAGAGCAGTCTCCGTCGCACTGAACGACGTACCTGACTTAGGGAGATACTTCCTGGTGGAAGTGAAGCCTAGAAGGTCCAATACCAAATGGTTATTGGTACTAATCGGAAGAGGGGTTTTATACAAACCGAAAGCTTCACACGTTGCTAGGTCAGCTGTGGGACTACACTCGAGGGTCATTCTTAAATTCCTCATCTGTTCGATGGAAAACAAAATGGGGACTCTCCCCTGATCCAAAACTTCTATGGTTGTATCTCTTCTTGGAGTTGTGTTGAACCATAGAGTTACACGCTCCTTGATAAGAGCTGTTTCACTATCTGCGAAAGAGAACTTCGTGTTCGAAGGTGAAAAAGTGAAATCAATCATGCCTGGGGCATGTTGCTTCACGGCCTTGATAAGCCTGTTCACCGCATAGCGGGAACCCATAGCCCTAGTACAACCAGAGTCAAGTATGACAAAGGTAGGGCTCTTATCAAGATTGATCCGCTCTGTGAGAGCAGATAGGACGGTGTGCTGCAACGGAAACACTGCTGTTGCAGTCTCCACACCTTGCCCCTCGGATGGTTCAGAGACCTGGGGCACGTAACTCACTGATGAGTTGAACACGGGTTCTTGGTGCGCGCTCGGATCTGTGCCTCTACCTGATGATCCTGCTTGATTTCTTCTCTTCTTTCTCCGTGTTTTTCTTCTTGAGGCTTGTGATGCATAGTATGTATAAGACGTTTGATCGTCATAAGCGGCATAATTCCAACTGGAGTCAGTATAATAACTGTCCTCATACCATGAATCCCAGCTCGGTGCGGTGGAACTTTCATAGGCCTGTGGAGATCCAGTTTGGTCTCCTTGTAAGGAGGCAGACTTAGCTGTATCCTTACCTTTGCCTTTTGCCTTTGCCCTTGAAGGAGCTTCCTTTATCTCCTTTGTCCTTTCCTTTTCCTTTGCCTTTTCCACCTTTTCCTTTTTCCTTTCCTTTACCTTTACCGAAATAGCTGGAATCAGTTGGATCATGTTCTGCCTGGTTGGCTCTCCCTTTTCCGCGGTATGACCTAAAACGGCCACGTCCTTTTCGCTTGCCACCCTTTGCTCTTCCCGGTGATCCGGGACGCATTCTTGGTCTTCTTCCCTTTTTGAATCTCCTTGCAACGAAGGCTTCATGGTCGTCAACTGTCCAGAAGACAGCTTCTTCATCCTCGGCGGCAAGAAAGCCTTCCTCAAGGGTGTCTTCGTCTTGGAGCCAGAATCCATCGACTCCGTCGTATTCACCCTGATCGAGGATGAGGAAGTTTCGACCTCCGCGTTTGCGGCGTTGGTCTCTCCTTCCATGGCGGTCCTTCTTGTGAGAAGAGTGCCGAATGTTGGGATCCTGCAGACCAGTTCTGGTCGTTGAGAACTGATCGAACATGGTCTGCCGTACCACAGGGTACGTATAGGTCTCAATTCGGTGACCTTGGTTGGTCAATGCTGTTACCAACCTCTCACGTTGCATCTCATTTAGGTCGGACTGCACTAGGAAGAGAAGAGCTAGGAGATTATCATTCAGAGGAAACGCTCTTCGATGATTGTCAAGGCGTTCCTTGTTCCATGTTTCGAAATAGCGTGCGGCGTATGTGTCTCTCTCGGCTGCTTCCTGTAGGCCCAGGAAGGTTCGGTCTGCCTGCACAGCTTGCATGAAATCTGGATGGGCATCTTCCAGAGCTATCTCTGGTAAGAGATCCATCCATGAGTTTTTCACGCGCTGTAGCACGATCTCAAACTTAGCAATCCAAGTCACAAAGTCTTGGTTGCCCTTCCATGCCTTGAATAGGCCGAGGAAACGCCACAGGAAAACGTACTGTTCTCCTTTCACGAAAAATGGACGCATCTTCTTCTTGAAGTAATCTACTCCATCTGGGGCTGCAAGCCTTTCTCGGTTCAGTGATTCCTTTTGTACTGCGGCCAATCCGGAGAGCCTCGTCTTGAGAGACGGACCTCTTTTGGTGTCATCCAGCGTTGTTATGTCGCACCAGTCGTCAATCAACTGTTCATACTCAAACCACGAAGTGGTGCCATCATAGGCAGGCGCGATCTTGGGCGTTATGCCTAATGATGCAAGCATGCGGTCAGATGTTGCAAATGACTGTGCGACATAAGTGGCTGGACCTTGGGAGGTCTCTTCGTTCTCATATCCCCCGGAGGATTGGGAACTGCCGTCGGCTTCGCTATGCGAGCTCGACATTGTGCTGCCTCTTATCCGCTTGGTTAAGCGTTCGGCGAGGCCGACCGCTGTAGCGGACTTTGTGAGGCGGGCGGCCCTTTCCGGGCTCCGCTACCAGAAAACTGTGCCGATACACCCACAAGGAATACTCCTTGTTAGGAGGTGTATGACCAGTTATTCCCTAAGGATCAAAGGGCAGCGCCCTGCACACGGACAGTAGTTGTTTTGTCTTGCTACGCAAGGAGAGCTTGTCTTGTCTCAATATGGTAAAACCACTGTGAGCCAATGGGCAGCGGAATGTATATGTATGAGCATGCAGCCATTGCTGTAGGTACCTGTTAGAGCTACCCCTTTAGAGGTTTATGGTTTCACCCCCCCCTCCCGCCCCCCCCCCCCTTCCCTCCCGCCCCTCCTCCGCTCGCTGACAGGTGCGAGCTTTCTGGAGGACACGGGACTGCAGTGTAGCATCTTTATGTGCGTCTCAGGCTTGTTTTAGATGCCCTTTCGTTGGGATAGGCGGAGTAACGTGGTTGAAAAGGCTGTGATGCTTCCCTAATCCAAGACGCCCACGAAATCCACAGCCTCAACGGCCCATACTTAAGGCATCCCGCCGCTTGCGAGAGTCTTGGTATCCAGTGTTTCGGAATGACGACACCAAAATTCGTACTGATACTACCACTACTAATACTACTCACAACCACCCTGCTTCGTGTTGCTATGAACATTACTTTTGCTATAAGTGCGATTCCAACTGTTACTTTTTTCCTACAAGAGCTTGCTGCAGATAGTAGCCACTCGCCGCATGCGCGTACAGCCGGGCCGAGGCGGACGACGCGCAGCGTTTCAAATTATATAGGGACTATACTACCCAAAAAAGGTTAAAGCTTACCTACCCAAAGGGTCCAAGTATCATCATGGGCCATACTTAGACCCCCAAGATGCCCTATAAGTATATACCAGGATGATACTTGGACCCTGTGGGCTACTCAGCTTCTAAGGTTTTAGCGGCCGAGAGTTTGTTGCTGTCAAGGCTTCGGGCCACGGGTCTTAATTTACCTAGAGGCTCATACCCTACCCTTTTTAAGGATACCCAGTTTTATGATTATATAGGATCTGTTGTATAGAGTATCAGGTACCTTAGAAAACAGGTAGGGTATGAGCCTCTAGGTAAGGACTACGATAGGATGGTCTTGCGGCTGGGTTTTATGCCGAAGTTTCATCTTGTGCTTCTCGGCACAATAGGACAGAGTTACTTGTCGCCAGAACAACTACAACTTCGGCGCTAGAACTTCGGGGCGACTTCTGGCCAGCCTCAAACCCGAGACCTGGCACATCTAGCTTCGACATCCCGCGTTCTGGTTCCATGGACGTCGTGGCATGAGCTAACAATTAATACATTGATAATGCAGAATTGGCCGAAATCGCAGATCCCAGCAAACCGAACACGCTGCAGGTCCGCAAAATGCTTGCTGTACCACTTACTGTACTAGGCGACAGTTGAGCAGCAAGGTGTGCTCGTCTGAAAAGTAGAATCGTTCTGCCATACAGTAAGTAAGTATGTATGTATGTATGTATGCATGTCCGTATGTATGTACATACGTCCGTACGTATGTGGGTGGTTGTCAATATTAGGGTCCTTTTTTTGGGTCCTTCATATAATACGGCACCAAATATTGAGGGTACCCAATAAGGCAAGGGACCCTAATGTTGACAACTAGCCATGTATGTATAGGCCAGCTGGGACCTCGGAAACCGGACCCGGAACTTCAAATATCCTGAACGCTTGAGCTGCAACACTTCCATCACCTCTAAAAAACCCTAAGGCCCTAAGGGTCCAAAGGACCCAATAATTAGGTACTCGGTTTTGGGATAGTAGTTATGTAGGTCAGGATTTCGGAGAGTATATGATTATTAGGTACTTGGACCCTTGGGGGAAAGCATAACACACACACACACACACACACACGTCACAGATATTCGAATCGCGCTCCCAATCCACAAGAAGCCATAACTGAACTCCGTCACCCCGAGTAAGCACCCTGCGTACGCAGACCCTCCGACACTAAACTCTACCCAGGGGCCCAAAGTAGTTCCTTTTTGGAGTTACCCTATAGGATTTTATGTATAAACCCGCAAAAAGGAACTACTTTGGGGCCTTTGGGGAGACACCCCCTCGGACCCGAAGGTGCCCAGGAGGGAGACCCTAAGGCCCAGAACCTTACGCCCCAATGGCCCTTCAACGAGGGTAAAGGGTTTAGGGGTTTAGGGTTCAGGGGTTTAGGGGTTTAGGGTTTAGCGGTTCAGGGTTTAGGGGTTTAGGGGTTTAGGGTTCAGGGGTTTTGGGTTCAGGGGTTTAGGGGTTTAGGGGTTTGGGTGATTCGGGGCTTGGGGGTTTAGGGCATGAAGGGTGTAGGGGTTTAGGGTTTACCAAGACCCCCCAAAGGCCCTTTAATGGAACCCTTATTAGAAGCCCCTTACAGGTGGGTAGTTCTTCTTCCATAGTACTCCCATAAGACCCCCTTTACCTTATAGGAGTGGTATGGGAAGCTTATGGGAAACTACCCACCTAATAACTACCCACCTGTAAATGGCTTAGACTTATGGTCCTGAACAGTGAGTTCTTGGGGGTATAGGCAGTTGGGAGTCCAAGCCGCAAGAAAGGAACCCTGAAAGGAACCCTAAACCCCTTTAAAGGAGCCCGTAAAGGAACCCTAAACCGCCCTAAACCCCTTCAAAGGAACCCGAACCTCTAACCGTTAACCTTGACACCTAAACTTACGAGCTGAGTACCAGAGCCCAAAAACCCGAAGGCTCCATGTACCTTTATAGTATATACTTGGGCCTTATTGTACATATATAGGGATTTCCTCTAAGGCTTAAGTATCTACTATAAAGGTACATGGAGCCTTTGGGAAAGGGTTAACTGTTTCAACTAATTATGGTAGAAAACTACGAGCCCCGAAAGGTTCAAGCTTACATACTCAGATACTAAGTCATCTTGACACCTAAACCCTAGCACCGCTAAATGCCAAAGCCGCCGAGCCCCTAGAATGTCCCGAACAGAACGCCGAAAGGAACGCAGCCAAGAAACCTTGAACGTTAAGCTCTAAACCTTACAGTAAACCTGTAAAGGCTTTCTTAGTCTGAAGCCCATTTGCTAAAAATAACCTCGTACTTAAGAACCCCTTTTTAAATTTAAAGCCCCGCATACCAAACCCTTGACCCCCATTAAGAAAAACAAAACACACTCCCAAGCTCCGTCAGGCCCTGTACCTAATTATTGCGTCCTTTGGACCCTTAGGGCTACTATAGGGAACCTTTAAAGGGGTCTCCGAAATACTAAACCCTAACCCTAAACCCTTTCCTTAAAGGGACCCATTCAAGGAGCCTTAATCAACTGTAAGGGTCCACGTACCCCAAAACGCTAGTTTAAGGGGTTCCTTTTAGGGTACCATAAGGGTCTAGGGTATAAGGGGCCATGTACTCACATAGTGTACATGTTGGCCTTAAGATAATTCATTTATCTTTTAAAGTATAAACTACTTTGGTACATGGACCCCCCCCAACTTACTCACTCGAAACCCTAAACCCCTAAACCCTAAACCTCAAAGCCCGGCATATTCCCGAATGGCTTTGGGGAGTCTCTGGAAATCGGCCTCAGCAGCTTGCTCGGGAGCTGCGACGGAATCCTCTCAGGGCTTCGGGGTTAAGGGCCTTGGTTGTTTAGGGTTTAGGGTTTAGGGTTCAGGGCTTAGCTTACTTCCCCAATAAGCCACAGAAATAAAGGGTCAAACTTTCCGATTACTGCTAAACAGTAAGAGCCCATAATTTTAAAGGTTGGATATTGGGGAACTAAGGGTTTAAGGGCCTTGGGTTTAGAGTTTAGGGTTCAGGGCTTAGGGTTTATGAATGGAGAGATACGGATGTAGCATTCAGGGAACATCGTTCACCTGGGGAAGGACATGGATGGGTGAATAGCAGGATTCCCATATTGTGTGTGTATATATATATATATATATATATATGGGTGGTTGTCAAAATTATAGTCCGTTTTGGGGTCCCTATTATAAAACGGTACCTAAGAGTTAGGGTACCCCAACAGGGACCACTATTTTGACAACCCCCCATATATACACATACCCACAGCAGGCTTAACTATTCTCAAACTTCAGGACTTGTGGTCCTCTGGTGGTCGGGTTGGATAATTCTGCAGCCTCACGACTCCCCTGGTCCGTATACCCTAACCCTAAACCCTAAACCTTACCTGTAGCCGCAAAGACCTGCCTTTTTGAGGAACTATATATAGAAACCATAATAAGGTACCCTAAAAAGTTAAGTCTTTTCGGCTACAGGTAAGCCCTAACCCCTAGCCCTAGAAACCCTAAACTGACCAGAATCCAACCGACAGGGCTCGGACTCCTCTGCGTGGGAGTAAGACTCTCGACATGATATGTATCCAAAATCGGACCCGATAAAGGGAACTCCAGAAAGTCGGAAGATGGATTAATGGTAGGATCCCCTATAATTTACCTTGAAGAGGTAACGATAATAATTCCAACTTTCTGGCTTCTACTGTAAATCCTAAACCCAAAACTTTAAAGGCTGGGTATTTGGGAACCCAGCAAATCCTAACCCCTAAAGCCCTAAACCCCTAAGCCCTACACCTTAAACAGTAAACCCTAAATCCTAACCCCTAAAGCCCTGAACTCTGTACACAACTCGGCCTCAGGGGGAAGATCTGCAGCAGCATCCCTGAAGCAAGCAGCTCAGGCTATTCGGGCTTTAGGGTTTAGGGCTGGGGATTCTCAGTTCAGGGTTTAGGCTCCCAGAGACTCCAAAACCCCTTAATTAAGGAATATACCTTAAATTATAGTAGGATCCCTAAAATAATTTAAGGTATATTCCTTAATTAAGGGATATTGGAGTCTCTGGGCTAGGGTGTGGGATAGAGTCTATAGAGGGCTTTAGGGGTTTAGGGTTCAGGGGCTTAGGTGTTTATGGGTTTAGGGCTTTAGGGGTCTAGGGGTCTAGGGTTTTAGTTTTTAGGGTTTAGGGTTTAGGGGTGTAGGGGTTTAGGGTTTTAGTTTCGGGTTTTCGGGCTTTGGGGTTTAGAGGTGAAGCTCGAGTTGGCATCACAAGGGCTTGCTGGACCTGACTTAGGGTTTCAGACCGAATTCCAGAGAGCTGAAGCATGGGTGAAGGACGATCAGCGCTAGGATTCCCAAGGCTTTAGATTTAGAGAAGCATGCTGCCTAAACCCTAAACCCAAAACCCAAAACCCTAGTTTGTTTATGCTATTGCTTCAGGGCTTGGAGTTTGGGGTTGTAGGGTTCAGGGTTTCAGTTTTTGGGTCTGGGCGTAGGGTTCGGCTGGGGTTCGTAGGAATGTAGGCGTTTCGAGACCCTTCTAGTCCAAGGCTCTTGCATAGGGGCCGTGATCATTCGGGTCTTACGAGGTATCCTTGTATTCATGCAGTTCGGAGAGGGGCTTTGGGAGAAAGGTCTTAGGGTTTAGGTGTTTAGAATTGAGAGGCTTAGGGTTTAGGGTTAAGGGGTTTGTGGTTTAGGGGTTTGTGGTTTAGGGTTTAGGGTTGTCCGGTTCAGCCGTCAGGCATCCGCCTCTTCGGCATTCTGTTGCGGGCGAGAGTTGCGTGTCCGGGTGACGGATGGAGAACAATCGCAGGATCAGCAAACATAGTCGCCCTGGGCCCTCAACCCCAAAGGCTCCATGTACCTTTATAGTAGATACTTAAGCCCCAAAGTAGTCCCTATATAGGTACTTTAAGGCCTAAGTATATACCATATGGGCATATGGAGCCTTAGGGAACCCTACTTAATTTGAGTTATAGGGGTGCGAATAAGATCTCCAGACTCTGAAAGCATTTTGAATTTTGAGAACAGACAGTCTCTTAGCACGTCTAATGGGAGCATGACCGTTGGGGAAAATCGCATGTTACTTTTGGATCATTCAAGATGTCTGCCGTGGGGCTCCTGTAAGACCCCAACGCCCTGCAGCCCTGAATCGCTTAAACCCACATTCCTAAACCCTGAAGCTCTAAGACCCAAAACCCTTCAGTCCCAAAAGTTCATGTAATGGCATGTGGGAGTTCCCGACAATTCGTGGTACCTTAGTTTGGGGTCCTTATACCGAGGATCCTACTATTTAGGGTACTGTGCCAGAGGTCATTTCCGGAAATTTTCATGTAGGGTCCATCTGTCAGAGCTTGGGATTCCCTAGACCCCAAACCTTACACCCTAGAGAAGGCCCCCCCCCACCCTGTAATAGTGGCATAATAGGAATATAACAGGACCCTTATATAATCCTTATAGTCACCCATTACAGGGTGGGGGGGGGGGGGCTTCTGAGGTTTAGGGGTTTAGGGTTTAGGGGTTTTAAGGATCCTTATTACACCCAAATAAAGAATAGTAGGATCCTTATACACCCCAAAAAAGGTACCCTACACTCCCAAGAAATGGTACCCCTACAATAGAAGCCCTAAGCCCTAACTTCTAAGGTTTAGTAAGGTTCTTCAACTCTGAACCCTAAACCCTAGAAGCCCTAAACCCCAAATTATAGATCCCTTACAGTAGCCCTTATAGACCCCTTCAAAAAGAAACCCTAACAGTTTCTAAGGTATAGGGTTCTTCAACTCTGAACCCTGTCCCGTGAGCCTTGCCGACTCCTCGTGCACGGGTACAGGTTCGAGCCTCAACATGAAAATTGGAAAAAAAGGGCTTAGGGTTCCTTTAAAGGGGTCTATAAGGGTTACTATAAGGGATCCATAATTTGGGGTTTAAGGGTTTAGGGTTTAAGGGTTTAGGGCTCAGGTTTTAGGGTTTAGGGCTTAGGGTTTAGAAGGGCTTTCAAAATTGGAATGGTGAATGAATAGTGTCTTGGGGGGGGTATATGGGTAGTTGTCAAAATTATGATCCCTTTTTGGGTACCCTAAATATTAGGTGCCGTACTATAATAGGGACCCAAAAAGGGACCATAATTTTGACAACCACCCATATAAGGTTCAGGGCTATGCTGGCCGTTGTCATGTGGTCCGCGTGCAGCGGCAAGTACCGGAGCCCCTGTAGCAACTCGACATCTGCAAGCACTTCTGAGAGCTTAATAGGTCGAAACGGAAGTACGGCTCCATGAAGATATGCAATGAGCAGCAACAATGACTTCTCCGTGTCCTCATCAAGCTTGGCTGACATCCCCTTGCCAAGATCCCAACTGACAAGAGTGTTCCAAAGATGAATCAGGTTTTTTGGTATGAATGTGTCCCAGGCCAAATCAGGATAGCAAACTCCACTTGTCCGTCCTCGAACACAGGCTGTCTCGAAGGCACGCAAATCTCCAAAAAAGGAGACACGGTATAGAAGATTGGCTGGATGGTAGAATCGCGTGGAAAGGACCGGAGTACCGTCCTCAAGCTCGCCTCTAGGGCGCATCACGGGTGGGAGTCGTCAGGGTTTGTAGGGTCTCACGTTTGAGTGTACCTAAGGCATCTACTGTAGTTCCTTTTTTAAAAGTCCACGACAAAGGAGCGACAACGGAGACTATAGGAAAGAGCTTGAATAATTGGAATAGGGTTCCTGGAAGGCATGTATACGGGGTCTGCAAAAGGGGCTATATGGGGTTGTTCTAGGCTTTGTAATAGAAGGGCTTCAATAATTGGGAATAGGGTAGGGGGTTACCTCGTACCTTTCTTTTCAACGAATCCGAAGGATAAATCCTAGTAGCTATTCAGGCTTCTATCTTTCTACATACAAACATACATGTATACATATATTCAAAGTTACATGTACTCTGAACCTTGGGTGCTCGGGGGCTTCTAGAGTCTACACTGACACTTACATGTGCCCTGAACTTAAACGAGTACCATTCTTCAGGCCAGGCCCTGTTTCAGCGGAGCACGGTTGATGATATAAATCCTGCAGTACCCATAATAAGGAATATACCATAATTCCCATAGTTTAGGGTCCTTAAGGTAGTGCAGGAATTATATCATCAACCGAAAGACCAAAAAGCCCCGGGCCACTCCACGCTGGCAGCGATTTCGCTTCGAAGACCTGGAACAGCTCGTACGTTGCTTGTTTTGTTCTAAGGTTTATGGTCCTGCATGTGTTTCGTCGGGGGGGATGACCACATGCTAGGCCTCTCCATTATGATCTCGGGCTTAGAGTTCAGGGATGATGATGATGATGGCGACTCTGGGTATTGAGGTAGCATTCTGTAGTAGGGTTTGAAAAGAGGGTTGTAAGGGTTCGTTGAAGCATTGGCAACGGTCCGCAGTATCTCCTTGAAAAATGGTACACATATTCCTCAAGGACCCTCAGAACTATGCAGCTTGTAGTTTAGTAATTAAGCCCTTCGACGTAATCAATACTAAAAATAGCTTAGACCTGAGTTTAGCGAGCTATGATCTGCTTGCTTTCCATCTCTGTGGCATGACAACAAAACGTACCATGTGGGAGTTTCCCAAAAAATAGGGTTCCTTTAAAGGGATCCTTTAAGGTTCCTTACAGGGATCCATAAGGGTTCTATAAAGGGTTTAGGGTTTAGACTTTCCGAAAATTAGGGGTACCTTATTTAGGGGGTCCTCATAATAAGGATCCTACTATTTGGGGTACCCAATGTCCGGAAATTCCCATGTATGAAAAATACCTGTATGTCCTGTATATAATGCTAATGTTGCAGCTGAAGAGCTTTAAGAACTCGTGTGCTGTTGGAGTTGACCTGTTTCCACCGTTCAATAACTAGGATACCCAGTAACCTAAGAATAAAAAGGCCTCTCTTTTTGGTATTGGGTAACTTTATAAGGAACCTAGGACTACAAAAAGGGAATAAGGGTACTACTGGGCATCCTAGAATAAGAGACTGGAGAACTTATGTATTCCGAATGTCACGGGGTTCTTTCGGCAGGTGAAGATTTTTTTCTCAGACGCTGCTGGCCTAGAGATTTTCGAAGTCGAGCTAATCGCAACTCCCGAACCTCAAATCCTAAATGATAGATCCTAAAACCCTGAATCCTGAACCCTAGAACCCGAAATCCCCATTACCGGCATCCACCGACAGGGACTCCGGCTGAAGATCTTGTCGGCTGTCGACCTTTCCCTGAACCTGCGCGGGGACTGACAGCTCTGTATGCAGCGTGCGGCAGGGTGATTGAGGATTTCAGATTTAGAGCCTATCGTCCCAACTACGGTTTTGGCTTTCGGGGTTTAGGCATTTAGGGGTTTTGGGTCTAGGGTTAGCGCTTATAGGACTAACTACGGTTTAGAGTCACTTATAGGCTACTTTCTCCTGTCCACGGTGATAGAAGTCACTTTCCACTAACCTCGGTGGCATCAGAAGTAGTCGTCGTCGTTGCAGCACGTCGTTGTTCATGTCGGAGCAGTGGAAACCCCCGACCCAGAAACATCATACATACCTTAGAAGTGCCGAGAAGCCTCATTAAACTACAAGCAATAGCTAAGTAGCGGCACATGTCGTTGAGACAGGTGAAACTACCATAACCTAAAATGTTCCGCGGAGCCTTTTTGAAACTTGTAAGCCCTGGAATACATGTAGATATATACTATGATATGTGTACATACACGCTTTGAAGACGACCTAGCCCCTGAAACCGACACTTTAACCTTACACCAACACTAAACCCTGAGACCCTGCACACACCTCTGATTTGTGGCTGCAAATGCTTGGCTAAGCTTTGTGAGGCTCCGAAAACTCAAGCGCTGTAGCTTAAGTACTATGTAACATAGAAACCCACAGAATTGAGTTAAAGTCCTAACGGAAAGACAAATCCAAGCACTTCTCGTGCCCGACTAAAATCGGGGCCTTGAAAATTAGAACAGGGTTTCGGGGCCCATTCTACCATAACTACAATATGGAACCACCAAAATAGTGTTGGCAATTATTGCAGCCCCTATATTCCGGAAGTCAACCCTAATGTGAGATGCGTTTGTCCTCCCAGGACTTCATAACCCAAAGGGGGCCATATACACTACCATTACGGCATTAGGTCCCAAAAACCATGGCATGGTCTCTTGGTACCTGATTCCATAATAGTAGTGTCCATGGACCCCCTGGGAACTGAGGGTCTTGCAAGGCTAGGTTTCAGCCTTCCGCACCCACTGCCCAAGCTGACACACTGAAGACTAAAACATAGAGGTGGTTGTCAAAAGTATGGTACCTTTTTGGGTACCCTAAATATTAGGTGCCGTATTATAATAGGGACCCAAAAAGGGACCCTAATTTTGAACTACCCATATAGTAGAAGCCAGAAAGTTGGAACATCATTATCCTCATGCCCTTAAGGTAAAGTATAAGGGATTCTAGCACTAATCCTCCTAAAGCCATGTTCCAAGTTTCTGGCTTCTAGTATAAACTCATGCTCCGTAAATGCTACACCATGAAGCAACCTCAAACTACGGCTCAATCCGCAAACCTGCCTAAAGCAGTCGGCAAAACTTGCCCACATGGGTGCCCTAACTAAAGCCTAAACCACCCTATAAGCCCCAAACCCTACACCCTCTAAGCCCTAAGCTGCAAACCCTAAACTCTATAAGCCCTAAACCCCTAAAACACTTCAAAAGAGAAGAAGCCCTGCACTTTCTTCGTTCGCTTACTCCGCTGGTGGGGGAGCTGCAGCTGAAGCTTCGTCTTCTTCGTTCTCCGCCTGTCGACAAGAGTTGGAGGTTTAGGGTTTTTTTGGGGATTAGGGATTCAGTTAGAGCTTGCACCTATCTATATATATATAACAGTTATAGACATGTGTATATATATATATACATAGATGCATGTATACACATACACACACACACACATATATATATATATGTATATATACAAAACTGGCAACACTCGATCGTAAGCCTTGCCAAAGACCGCTTCAATGGCCGCCGAGCATCGTGCAATGAGGGTCTTCCTAATCAGGATAGGGGTTTAGGGGTTAAGGGCTTTAGGGTTTAGGGTTTCAGGATTTAGGGGTTTAGGATTTTAGAGGTTTAGGGTTTTGAGGGCTATTAAGTCCTAAAACCACCCTAAAGCCCTAGACCCTACACCCCTCTACGGTTGATGACATAAATCCTGCATTACCTTAAGGACCCTAAACTGTGGGAATCATGGGATATTCCTTATTATTGTGGCTAATGCAGGGTTTATATCATCAACCGTAGCACCTCCATCACAGGGTCCAGCAGAGCGGGACTGCGAGCACCGTCGACGATCGTGGGAAGGAACCTTTGGGGTTTTTGGATCCGAGTTTAGACTTTAAAGTTCAGGGTTTAAGGTTGGGGGTTTAGGGTTAAGGGTTAAGGCTTTAGGGTCGGGGGTTTAGGATTGTTAGGTTTAGGGTTTAGAGCTTTGGGTTCAAATCCTTGCTCCGAAGGCCAAACATGCACACACAGAGGCTCAAAGGAGGGTCTATTGCGATGTATGTTGGCTTCTAAACGCTAAACCCTGAATCCAAAACCCTAAACCCTCATTCCACGCCACGGGGCTCGATGTCCTTGTTCTGCGCTCGGGTGAGCAGTACCCGACCGAGCCTTGGTGCAATGGCCGGTAGGGTTGACTTTCAGGGATCTATACTTGGAGGATCATGGGACGTAGCAAGCAGGGTTATAAGTACCTTAATTGGGGTTACAAGTAATTATAAGTGTAGTTACCTTACTTATAACCCCAGTTCCTAAGCCCTATGATCCTTTAAGTAGGGGTACTATAGAAGGGTTCATACAGGATCATGGGACTTAGGAACCTAAAGGGCTCCTTAGAGGGGTTCTAGAAGAGATCTGTAAGGGTGTAGGGTCTAGTGGAACGGGGGTCTTGTTAAGGAACTAACTCAAGTTACCATAAGAGGGATCTATAAGGGTTCCTTTAAGGGGTCTATACGGGTTCCTTTGAGGGTATAGGGTTTAAGGATTTGTAGTTTAAATGATACGGTTTCCTGATTATGGTAACTTAAGTTAACTTCCGTAGCTAGAAGCTAGGTAAAGGGAGGTGGACCACGGGTGACCGCGACTGGGGGAGGGCTAGGTTCCTCGTAGCCCGTAACCTTTTCCTACGGTTGATGATATAAATCCTGCATTACACATAATAGGGAATATACCATAATTCCCATAGTTTAGGGTCCTTAAGGTAACGCAGGATTTATATCATCAACAGTAGTCTGCGGTTTTAATAAGGGGCTCCCAAGAAACCTCATCTACCATAGAGGCCTTAGTAGTTAGAACAGGGTTTGAGGGCATGCTATGCTAGAATTATAAGAAGGAACTCCCAAAACCCCTCTTCTAATTACGCTAAACCCTAAGACCTAAACCGTAATAAATATTAAGGCCCCTGTAGTAGCAACCCTCAACCCTGCGACTTGACCCCGAACCCTAAATCATCTCGGGGGTCCGAGCCGCTAATTCTAGGGCAACAGGTTAAACGGGTTTAGGGTTTAGGGTTTAAGGGCTAGAGTTTAGGGTTTAGAGTTTAGGGTTTTGGGTTTATTTAGGGCTTAGGCTTCAGAGTTTTTAGGGTTTAGGGCTGAGTGTTTAGGGTTCAAAGGGTCTCTTCAAGGCACCAGAGCCCAAAACTCCTCTACCCTGGTGTGGGGCCTCTCAGGTTTGCAGGCGTGATTGGCATTTGGGAGTTTCCGGAAACAGGGGGACCCTAATGCAGTACCCTAAATAGTAGGATCCTGATAGTATAAGGACACCAAAATGAGGTACCCCTAATAGAGGGTTCCTTTAAAGGAAGGACAGCCCTTAAAGGATACTCCCATGTGGGTCTATGTTTCAGGGGTTTAGGGTTCCCGGTCGCAGCTGCAGCCCCGGATTGCGGGTGTGTGTGTGTGTGTGTGTGGATGAGTACTGGAAGGTTTTGAAGGGTGCTTAAAGGGTCACGGGACTTAGTAAGTGAGGCTACAAGTAAGGTAACTACAGTTATAATTACGTATAACCCCAATGAAGGTACTTATAACCCTACTTACTCAGTCCCATGATCCTCCAAGTATGGATGGAGGGGAGTTATAACTTATAGTGGAGACGTATATGCTGAATCACGGGGCTATGACGGTTGACCTACTCTTCTAAAGGCATAGACAAAATAGTCACGATGCCATGACCTACTCATGTGAAGGGCCGGGGGCTGCAGGAAAAATCCTGCACTCTGAAGCTCGAATACATTTCGAAGCCCGACGGGAGTTCTGCAAGGTTGGCACCCTGATGTTTCTAGACTCTTCTGGAAGATCGAATCAAAACTAGACCGTTTGTTCCTGCATGAGCTGCATAAGAGCAAACAGTACCGGGCTTGCAATTTTCAGCAAACCCCAGCCATAACCCTAAACCCTAAACCCCTAAACCCCAAACCCCTAAACCCTAGCCATAAAGTACTTTCATGAATCGTTTAGGGTTTAGGGGTTTCGAGTTTAACGGCCCCAGGAGCTGAACCCAAAAGCCCCTAAACCCCTAAAGGGAACTCCAGAAAGTTGGAATATGGTTTCATGGTAGGATACCCTATAATTTACCATAAAGGGTTTAGGATAATCATATTCCAACTTTCTGGATTTTACCTTAAACCCTTAAACCCCTAAACCCAAAGCCCCTAAACCCCTAAACCCTTAGTAGGATCATATACTCTCCAAAATCCTAACCTACAAAAATACTATCCTAAAACCGAGAACCTCATCATTGGGTCCTTTGGACCCTTGGGGTTGGGGAACTAAGATAGGATCTCCGTCTCTGTACTCTACTTGGAGGATCATGGGGCTGAGTACCCAGAGACTCCAATACCCCTTAATTAAGGAATATTCCTTAAATCATATTAGGGATCCTACTATAATTTAAGGTATATTCCTTAATTAAGGGGTTTGGGAGTCTCTGGGTAAGTAGGGTTATAAGTACCTTAACTGGGGTTAGAGGTACTTATAAGTGTAGTTACCGTACTTATAACCCCAGTTACTAAGTCCCATGATCCTTTAAGTATCGAGGCGCAGGACCACGGCCAGGAGCAGAAGCCCAGCGACGAGCCTTGATACTTAAGGGGCTGAGCTCCTTTAGGGGCTCCTTTATGGTTTACAGTAGAAGCCCAAAAGTTAGAAACCCCAGAGCCTCCATCCTTAAGAGTAATGTATAGGGAATCCCAGCACCATTTGGCCTTAATCCAGTTTCCAACTTTATGGGGTTTACTGTAAACCCCTAAACCCTATAGATACCTTATGGATCCCTTTAAAGGAACCCCCATAGATCCCCTTAAGGAGCCTTAAGAAACTGTAGGGGTTTGGGAGGTTAGGGCTTAGGGTTAGGTGAGCACCCTCGGGCTCCTTTTTGAGGGTTCCTTTATGGTTTAGGGAGGAGTTTAGGGCTTGGTTTCGGGGCTGGGCTCCTTTAAGGGCTCCTTTTCTGGTTTAGGGGTTTAGGGCTTGGGGTTTAGGGGCTGAGCACCCCAGGGCTCGTTTAAGGGCTCCTTTAGGGTTTAGAGGTTTAGGAGTTTAGGGCTTAGGGTAAGGGCTCCTCTATGGTTTAGGAGTTTAGGGCTTAGGGTTCAGGGGCTGAGCACCTTGGGGCTCGTTTAAGGGCTCCTTTCTGGTTTAGGAGTTTCGGGCTTGGGGTTTAGGGGCTGAGTACCCTGGCCCAAAAGAGGTTAACCCTTCAAAGAATGGCAAGATAATATAATTAACGCCCAAAAGGTTACAGGCCTTTTCAAGACCGGTAGGATTGTATGAGCCCCAAAGGTTTTCGGTTACCTACTCAGCTAGGGATACTCGCGAAGGGTCCAAACACCCAAGGAGCGGGGCTGTAGCGGCCAAAAGCAATGACAAATGTACGGTTCCGGGCCTAGGGGTAGGGGGTTTAGGGGTTTAGGGGCTTATATGCTGTTGGGGACCTCCAACCCGAACCCTCCTGTTCGGGTGCTTGAACTCTATTCTTTAACCGTGGCTTTGCACATGTCGATCGGAACATCTCTGAAGCAGTCCAAGTTTCAGAGTTAAGGGCTTGAGTTAAATTCAAGCTCCAACCTGAAGTTGGTAGGCATTTACCCTAAGGCCCTGAGGATCCATGGCCCCAAAAAGCACATACTTTGGCCTCAAAGTAATCCTACACAGCTACGTAGCTTATCGGTCCAAATCATGATACGAGTTAGGCACATAAACCCTTACAGCTAGAGCTGGCCCAACCCTGTGAAACTCAAACACCCGACCAGAAAGCCAAAAACCCCCACCCACCCACCCACACACACACAAACACACATAAAACCCTCCTTAGCCCCTAAAGCCCTAAACCCCAGACTCAAGCATTGAACCCTGAAGCCGGAAGCCCCTGCACGAACCCGAGATTCCTGTAGACTGCCACATTGAGCCGTATAAGGCCCTATACCCCAAACTCCACACTCGTCTGCGTAAGCTGCAGGTAAGGGGCGCCTTTGCCAGATCCTCCTCATGCGCTCTGTGAACGCTGAAGTTCGTGTGCCTTTCAGAACTGCGCATTGGGATTTCGACCCAGTTTAGGCTACGGCCAGAGTACGGAATCTTACAGGTATAGTTTAGCAAGGGCGGTGAGGCATTAATGTCCTAAACCCAATATCAAAGCGCTTTCTAAACTCTCGTGAAGCCCTAACTCTGCCACTCGGCAGGACGATTCTCTACTTGGAGGGGCAGGGGACTTAGTAAGTAGGGTTATAAGTGGGGTTATAAGTGGGGTTATAATTGGGGTAACTCCATTTAGGGTATTTATAACTCTACTTATAACCTACTTACTAAGTCCCCTGGCCCTCCAAGTACTGCTTTCTGACTGATTGGCTAGGGTTTGAAATTAGGACGATTTTGGTGATGGGCCCGTTTAATTTCCCGGGTTTCCACAATGCTCTATGAGGGTGCGAGCATACTACAGGGCTACAGCTGGAGCTTGAAATATTGGAAAACGCCGTTCAGGCTGTCATGTTTGCGCCGGTTAGAGCTCAGGGTTTACCCTAAGCCTCCAGGGACCTTATTATTGGGTCCTAGTCTAGGGCCCTAACAATGAGGTCCTTGGAAGGAAGGATAGGTTGAGAGTTTCGGGTTTGGGGCCGGGGTTTGAGGGCTTCAGGGTGTTTAGGTTCTGAGAGAGGAGCTTGGTGCTCCTTGAATTCGGAAAAAACACCAGCTCGGAGCCTACTTGGAGGATCATGGGATATAGTAACTATGGTAAAAATTACGTTTACTGTAACTGTACTTATAACCCCAATTAAGGTACTTATAACCTTACTTACTAAGTCCCATGATCCTCCAAGTAGGGCTAAGCACAGGCTTCCAAACCCTGAGCCCTAAAGCCCAAGACGGAATGCAAGTGTATGTCAGGGGTAAACCCTGATCCCTAAGGGTCCTAAACGGTAAACCGTGGGTAAATCCAAAACCCCAAGGGACCCTAAAACCCTAAAGGCCCTAAAGCCTAAAACCGTGGGTAAACCCCAAACCGTACGGGCCCCAAACCCTAAACCGTGGGTAAACCCCTAAACCCTGAGGGCCCTATCCTTCCAAGGACCTCATAGTTAGGGCCCTAGACCCCTTAAGGACCCAATACAATGCCCCTGGAGACATAGAGTAAGGCTAAACTCTAAATCGTGTCAAGCCGCATGTTCATCACGGCGACGTTCTCATCGTGGCCGTGCCAGTTGTTGGGCTCCCCCCGGGCCCAATTCTGGAACCCCTGACAGTTTATAGGGCTCAGGACGCTTGGGAGGTTTTGGGCTAGGGCCTAAGTGGTTGGGGGATTAGAGTTCTTCGCGATTTTTGGCAGGCAAATGCAAACCCCTGATCATTCAGAAACCCACTCCCTACTTAAAGGATCATGGGACTTAGTAATTGGGGTTATATGTAAGGTAACTACACTTATAAGTACTTATAACCCCAATTAAGGTACTTATAACCCTACTTACTGAGTCCCATGATCCTCCAAGTATATGAGGGTCTCAAAACTCGGATTGAAATCTTGGTTGTAATTGTAAGTAAGTCCTTATTGCCGCCCGTAAAGGAACCCTTTTCGAACCCCTTGAATCCAAGGGTAAGAGGAGGGTCCCCATTAAGGGTACCTCCTTTTCCCCTGTGATTGAAGGTCAAGGTGCAAGATGGGAGTTGTCCGTCCAGAACCATTCTTCAGTCCTCAGCCACCATTAGGGTGGTTGTCAAAATTAGGGTCCCTCTTTGGTTCCCTCCTATAATACGGCACCTATTATTTAGGGTACCTAAAAAGGGACCATAATTTTGACAACCACCCAGTAAAAAAAATGAGGCGATAGTTGGGGTTTAAGGCGTAGGGCATGCTCAGCTGTTGTGAATAAATATCCGTATGGGTACATGTGTCCACCAAATAAGTAGTTTGGGGCTGCAGGGTAGGGCTCAGGGTGTGCATTTCGTAGGAAGCAGAACTTTTGTGGGGGAAAGAGCTGCAGGTGCAAAAAGCCGCAAAACACAGTCGCTGCCAGCACTGAAATTATGTGCAGAAATTGGGTTTTGCAACGGGCACCCTTTCCGTCGCTGATTTGGAACTACACAAGCCCGAAATCGACTCTGGTCGGAGCGGCTCGGGGTGTTCGCTGAGACCCAGCCAGCACATTCTTGCCCCGCACAGCTTCTGGACCTCAGGCTGTTTGCCCACCATACACTAAACCCTACGCCCTAAACCTTTATATGGAGGCGCAATCCTAGACCCTAAAACCCTTAAACCCTAAAACGGCAATGGTTAGGGCTTGAGTGTTTAGTGCACGGTTTAATCCGATCACGGCGGCCTTCGTAAGCTGAAAGGAGCGAAGTCCGAAGTTCAAATCCATCTGCAATCGGCCGAATTAAAGTTCCAGGATTTGTTTTATAAGGTTCCGGTCGGGGCTCTATAACAGGAGGGTTGAAAGGGGGGGCTTCGGTTGTTATGGGTTTATGATCTTTCATAGTTTTGGATGAAGGCACGCAGCCTGGACTTGGCCATAAGGCCACCTCTCTGCCACCTATCCAGACAGCCCAAAACGCTGAAACATAGACTAATTAATTAGTTAAGACTGTTCCTTGATTTACAGTGTATATTTCTCAAGTTTGACCTGGACATTGAAGCTCGACCCAAAGCTCAGGAAACTCGCAAGCGGTACTCCGAGTTCGGCGCGAATCTTTGTTCCTCCACCGTGCCGATCGACACCAAATGCGCATCTAACTCCTCAGGAAGATCTTTGGTTCATACCCATCGGCCCCATAGTAGTTCCTTTTTGGGGAATTCTAAATATGAACCCCAAAAAAGGAACTACTATGGGGCCTATGGGTAAGTCTCATGGGGCCTCTTGACCTTACCTGGGGATCCAAAAACCTACCGTTTTAAGGGCTCCACCCTCTATTTGCGGGGTCATAACGTACTATTTTGGCCGATGCCAAACGCAAACAAACCTAAACTCCCTGGTACTTATAGGGCATGGGGGAATGGATCCCTGAAGTAGTCCACATATAATTCCCAATACTCGTTCCCATAATTCATTCTCCCATTCCCTACTAAACACCAGGGAGTAAACTCAACTTCAATGCCGACCCTTCGACCCTCCCTCTAACAAATGGCCCTTCGACCCTCCCTCTAACAAATGGATGGTTGTCAAAATTATGGTCCCTAATTGGGTACCCTAAATAATAGGTGCCGTATTATATTCAGGACCCGAAAAGGTACCCTAATTTCTAGACCCAAGAGTAGCCTAGGACTAGAAAGGGTGCCCTTTTTGGCTTTAAGGGGCTTATATAGGAACCTGAACCCTACAAAAAGGGAATAAGGGCCTACTCTAGGTCCTAGATTTTGACAACCACCCAAATGGAAGACCCACGCCCTGAACCTCAAAACCAGAGGTGAGTGTCCAGACAGCGCTCTGACGCGGTGTGGAAGTCCCAGTGCCAGTCGAGCCTGCAGAAGTTTCTTGGAGCTTTTCTTGGGGGTGGGTTCAGGGGTTTAGGGTTTAGGGGTTTAGGATGCCTTTGGCGCTGCAGCTTCGCTTGCTTGTGCTTTTGCGCCAAGCCAGAAGGCTTCTGCGCTGGAGATAGTTTCAGTCTTTTTGGGGGGCGGTGTGTTTAGAAAGAATCGGGAGTTGAGTTCTGATGATGTGGTCTAGCCAGGGCACTGCGCCCAGGGAAGATTGATGAGCCTCCCTGATATCGAGAAGTTGCATGCCCTGTGCCTGCATCCTGAGCCCGAAGACTCATCCGGTCACCCCAAACGGAAGGGTTTAGGATTTTGGCTTGGCCGTGGTTGAGGGGTTTATGGTTTAGGGCTTTCGGGGTTTAGGGTTTAGGGGTTTAGGGGTTGGGGTTTAGGGTTTAGGGTTTGGGGGTTTAGGGGTTTAGGGTTGAGGGCTTCGGGTTTGGAAAACCAAATGCGGATTTCAGAAAATAGGGGACCCTAATACAATTCCCTAAAATTTGCCCTAAATAGTAGGATCCTTATTATAAAGACCCCCAAAGAAGGTACCCCTACTTTTGGGAAACTCCCAAATCAACACAAAAGCGCCCGGCATGACACCTCAGAGCCTGAACGGGGGCCTTGGGCCCGATCCCAAAGCTTGAACCCAAGGGCAGGGGACTCAGTAAGGGTTCTTAAAGCGCTCCTTAAAGGGATCTATAGGGTTCCTTAGAGCGATCTATGGGGATTAGGGTTTAGGGTCTACTTGGAGGGGCAGGGGACTCAGTAAGTAGGGTTATAAGTAGGGTGATAATTGAGATGACTCCCCTTAGGGTACTTATAACTCTACTTGTAAACCTACTTACTAGGTCCCCTGCCCCTCCAAGTATAATCCCTGAACCCTAAACCCGTAGATCCCTTTAAGAAACCCCATAGATCCCTTTAAGGAGCCCTTTAAGAACCCTAGTGTTCCTTTATTAGAAGCCGCTTACAGGTGGGTAGTTCTTCTTCCATAGTACTCCCATAAGACCCCCTTCACCTTATAGGGGTGGTATGGGAGGCTTATGGGAAACTACCCATCTAATAACTACCCACCTGTAAATGGCTTAGATTTATTGAGTCCCTGAACCCTAACCCGACCTCTTGTAGCAGCCGTACTCGAAGACCTCCCAACCCGCTTCGCAGGGAGCTTTCTGATCTCCTGCCACGGTTTAGGGTTTAGGGGTTTAGGGTTTAGGGGTTTAGGAGTTTGGGGTTTAGGGGTTTAGGGTTTAGGGGGTTAGGGGTTTAGGGTTTAGGGTTTAGGGGTTTAGGGGTTTAGGGTTTAGGGGTTTAAGAGTTTGGGGTTTAGGGGTTTAGGGTTTAGGGGGTTAGGGGTTTAGGGTTTAGGGGTTTAGGGGGTTTAGGGTTTAGGGGGTTAGGAGCCAAGCATTTTGGAACATTACCACCCTCATGCCCTTTCGGCAAAGCAAAGGGGATCCGAGCACTAACCATCCTATATCCATTTTCCAACTATCCTCATTTCACTAGATTAGCCCTATCCTGCAAAGAACTTCATAGCTAGGGCCCTACTTAGAGGATCATGGGACTTAGTAAGTAGGGTTATAAGTACCTTAACTGGGGTTATATGTACTTATAAGTGTAGTTACCGTACTTATAACCCCACTTACTAAGTCCCATGATCCTTTAAGTAGACTCTAGACCCCTTATGGACCCAATAGTACAATCCCAGAAAACATAGGGCAGGTCTGAGTCTGAGTCCGACGTCTGGGTCAGTGCCACAACACTCTCAACTTAGAGGCTGAGTACCCAGAGAGCCGAATACCCCTTAATTAAGGAATATAACTTAACTCATCCTATAAAATTTAGGCCATATTCCTTAATTAAGGGGTATTGGGCTCTCTGAGTACCTTACTACCCCAGTAAGACAGGGCCACGGTTAGGGTTTAGGGTTTAGGGCTTTGCAGTCTCTAATAGGGCTACTCTTAGGGTCCTAATGATTAATATCTTTACTATTAATATTATTCAACTGTTACTGAGTGGGGGCAGTTTCCAACTAGGCTGAGTACCTTACTGCCCCAATAAGCCACACCAAACATGTTAAACTTTCCGATTCCTACTAAATTATGAGTCCCCAAAAGGTTAAAGGTTAGGTATGTGGGATCTACGGTAGCTTATCTCCAACAGGGGTTTCGGGTTTATATGGTTTAGGATGTGGGCATGAGGGTATAGGGTTTAGGGTGGTGTTTGAGAGGTAGGAAAAAAAGACTCCGACCCCAAAACCTAAACCCGAAACCCTAAGCAACAAAACCCAAGGTTTGGGACCCCCTCTGAAGAGCCTCTTCCGGGAGCACATCGACTCGCAGGTGTGGGATTCGTTTCTTGCTGGTTATCCGGGCTCGGGTTTTTAGAGTTCTACGGTGTAATATAGGCCATAAACCCTAGACCCTAAGTCACCAATCCTGGACACCTACACCACTCAGCCTAAACCCGAAAGTGCAGCGTCCCCCGCCTCGTCTCTTCTCGCATATCGCCTTGGCACTGACGGCTTGACAACCCTGAAAGCAGGTAGCATCCACAACTGCGACACCAGCCAGAAGGATGACAATCGCGGCGGTGCAAAGCAGCAGTAGTCATAAGAGCAACCATGATGTCATCAACGTGCAACAGAAGCATGATGTCCACGACGGACACAGAAGCAGCAGCAGCCGCAAGCGCCGGACATTCGTACATTCAGTAGTAGTGGTACTAAACGAAGGTTTTGTGTGTCCCTGAGGCTCTATGCACCGATCCCTTACGACATAGAACTTTGAAGGGGTCACGGCTTCAGAGCTACGAGTACTAGAGAAGCCCAAATAATTTCCTTAGGGCTAAGTCTTATACGTATGCTATGATGATGCCTCAACTCTAAACCCTAAATGATTGAGGGTCCTACAGCTACCTGTCAGCAATGTGCCGAGGGACAGTGGGCTGGTCGAAGATTCCTGATATATCGTACCTCAGGAGGCATACTTGAAGGCTCATGGGACTTAGTAAGTAAGGTTATAAGTAGATTATAATTAGGATAACCCCACTTAGGGGACTTATAACCCCACTTATAACCTATTTACTAAGTCCCATGATCCTTTAAGTAGAAACTCGATTTAGACTGTTTCGGGCTGGGAGTTGAAGGTTCAGGGTTTCAGTTTTAGGCAGAAGCTGCAAAGTTTCTGTTTCCCTAGATCCTACTAGAAAACCGAAAACTTAAGCCATTAACACATCGATCCCAGGATCGGTGGATCTAAACCCTGGGACATAAGAACCTAAACCCCCAAGAAACTCCAAGATGCACACAAACCTCGGGCTAGTAAGTCGCTAAGCACTAAATAGAACGATAATGAAGAGCCCAAACCCTTCGATACAAAGCAACATAGGCTATCATAGCCCGGAAGTCCTAAAACGACTAAACCCTCGGGACCAACAACTCTGAACCCTAAACCCCACGGGGCACAACTTGAACACCAGACACTAACATACCTACCCATATAGGCCCCATAGTAGTTCCTTTTAAGGATTACCTTATAGCATTCTAAACATGAACCCCAAAAAGTAACTACTATGGGGCCTATGGGTAACCCTGCAAGCCTTCAACTTTAAACTGACACCTGAAGCCTGTCTAGGTTCCAAACCCCACATCCGGAAATGTTCAACTCTAACCCCAAGGGGCCAAAGGACCCAAAAAAATAGGTACTCGGCCTTAGGATAGTAGTTATGTAGGTTAGGATTTTGGTGAGTATAATATGATGATAGGGGACTTGGACCCTTGGGGTAACCTAAGCCCAGAGTCTTGTAACCTGAACCCTCGCCCTAAAGCCCTTAAATGAAACCTCAACCATTATTGAAGGTACCTAAACCCCGATAAACCCCTTGAAAGGAACACTTACAGGCACCTAGATCACCTAAACCCTTATTTCCCTCTGTAGAACTTTTATCGGAACCCACTACCCTTGGAGGAGCCCTTAAGGAACCCTTTCAGGAGCCAGTAAAGGAACCGTTGTAGAACCCCTACAGGAACCCTTGTAGTACCCCTATAGATCAGTCCTTTGACAGAGCCACAAACGTTACAACCCTTAGAGGAGTCTCAAACACTAAACCCTTAAACTGTTGCTCAAGACCTTAATCCCTGAACCTCAAACTCAACCCCAATGCCCCTAAAAGAATCCTAAACCCTGAAGCCCTTCCTTAATTTAAGCCCTGAAGAACAAAATCCAACCCTTAACCCCAAAGCCCTTAAAGGAATCCTAACCCCTTTAAACCTTCTTTCTGCCCCTTCAGCTGTACAGCACAAAATCTAAAACGTAACCCCAAATCCCTTAAAGTAATCCTGAACCCTGAAACCTTGCTTCAAGCCCTAAAGCACAAAGTCTAGCCCTGTACCCCAAACTGGATCCTTCCAAGCAAACCCCAAAAGCCTCAAAGCCTAACCCGTAACCCCAAGACCCCAAAAGGAATCCCAGACTCTTCAAACCTTCTTTAAGCCTTGCAGCACATGGGAGGCCAAAATGGGGGGTTTAAGGATTTTGTGGGTAGGGATTCCTTAATATGAACCCTATTATGGGAACCCTAATCCCGGCTAAAACCCCTTTTGGCCTCCTATGATACCGTAAACCCTAAACCCTAAATCCTAAACCCTAAACCCTAAACCCTAAATCCTAAACCCTAAACCCTAAACCCTAAATACTAAACCCGAAGGCCCCTAAACGAATCCTTTTAATTTTTAAGACAATCAACTCGGGCTCTGACCATTGACCTGCGGCCCACGAACCCGGCTCAGTCGCTTCTGTCAGCTGCTCCTTTTGGGACTGTAGAGGTTCAGGGTTTAGGGTTGAAGAACCCTAAACCCTAAACCCTAAACCCTAAAGGCTTCAGGGTTTGGGCTTGTTTTGGGTTCAGGGCTGAATGTTGAATGCTCCTCTTATAGGGTTTCGGGCATTTTGGGGGTTCATGGCGGAGTGCTCCTTTTAGGGCTCTAGGGTTTCGGGCCTTCTCGGAGTTGAGAACTTAATGATTAATGATGAATCCTCCTTTTATGGCGTCAGGGCTTGGCTGTTTCGGGGTTCAGGGCTTAATGTTGAATGCTCGTTTTGAGGCTTTAGGGTTTCGGGCTTCTTTGGGGTTCAGGGCTGAATGTTAAGTGCTCCTTTTAGGGCTTTACGATTTCGGCTTTTTGGGGGTTCAGGGCTTGATGCTGAGTGCTCCTTTTAGAGCTGTGAGGTTTAAGAGCTTATGTGATATATGGCCAGATGGTTCTTTGGACACATGATTTCATTCATGTTCTCAACGGCAGCCACTGTTCATGTTGCATGCAAATTGGACATAGCTGTTTTCGCTACTTTGAGCTTCAGGTCCCACATGTCTAAAGACTCAGCCCATCGGTAATGTCAGCTACAATTCATCCCACACCATGGTCCTCGGGATGTTTAGACGTTCAACAATGCCTGCAAAATAGGGGTCTTAATATTTAGAAGAGGGTTTTGGGTACCATTATACTATCATCATAATAAAGACCCCCCAAAAATCGTGTAGGTAATTGTTGAAGCCCCTATAGTAGCCTTTTTGGAAAAGGAATTCGGACCCCGGGCTCTTCCCAAAGGGTTCTGATCTGCACATAAGTCCTCAAAAGGCTCAGCGCCGGATTAGGGCTCAATAAGAAGGGTTTAGGGCTAGAGGGCTTCGGGTTTAGGGTAGGGGCTGACTGTGAATTTTTGACTCAATAGAGCCTGGGAAACCACTTTGGACCTGCGCCACATCTTGCCTCCTGCCATCGGGGCCGCGTCTCCAGTAGTCACACTTAAAGGATCATGGGACTTAGTAACTGGGGTTATAAGTAAGGTAACTACAGTTATCATTACTTGTAACCCCAATTAAGGTACTTATAACCCTACTTACTAAGTCCCATGAACCTCCAAGTAGACCCTAAACCCTATACCCTTATAGTACCCCTATAGATCCCTTAAAGGGACCCCTATAACCCTACTTACTAAGTCCCATGATCCTCCAAGCAATCAACGACGTCGCCCCAAGGCCCCGATACGAAGGCCCAGACATGAGGTCCGCAGTGAACTGGGTTTAGGGCCTTTAGGGTTTAGGGTTTAGGGTTTAGGGTTTAGGGCTTAGGGTTTAGGGTTTAGGGTTTAGGGTTTAGGAACTGCCCGAAAGTTGAGCCACTCAGGAGGCCTCAACGACTTAGCTTGTCTTAGGGCTAGGTACACCGCAAATCGGCATTCAAGCAGCAAGCAACCTGTGCCCGTGCCCCTGCATTTCGGAAGAAGCACACGGAACAAGTGCAAAGTGCATTTTTCAGGGATTCCCTTTTGGGAGCATTGCTGTCCTGCAACTTGATGCCATGTCTCCGAAACATCTCAAGGAGCTGAGATATCAGCCGACGGCTTTTGTCCAGGTCTCACAAGCTGTCTCAAGATCGCACGAGTTCGCACTGCACACAAGCATCGCACATCATGAGATCATGAGCATATCCTGTCAGGAAGTCACGTGCCGCGTGCCGGCCTATCGGCCTACAATATCGATGGATGTAGGGCCAGGGATTCAGGGCTTTGGGGTTTTACCCTATCCTTTCAACGACCTCATAGTTAGGGCCCTAGACCCCTTAATACCCAATAATAACTTGGCTGACTTCTGAACCCCTCCTAAAAGTTAAACTTTTAGCATCCTTATTGTAATTCGTCTGGAAACCCAAAAAGTTCAAGCCTAAAGAGCCAACCAGAAGAACGCCAAGATAAGGTCCCTGGAGGCATTGGCTTACGGCTGCGGGCTTTTCAGGCATTGCGCTTTAGACTGTTTGGACAGGGGCCCTCCTCCACCGTACTCAACCAGTCAGCCAGAGATTCCCAAAACCATTTAACACATATGGGTAATTGTCAAAATTATGGTCCCTTTTTGGGTACCCTAAATAGTAGGTGCCGTACTATAATAGGGACCCAAAAAGGGACCCTAATTTTGACAACCGCCCATATTATTAACATATTAAGCACCCCTCGACGATTTCGGGCGCATATTCTTTGAGGGGTGTTGGAGATTTTGGAACCCAGACCTTATAATGAATCTCTGAACCCAAACCCCTAAACTTAAAACTCCTAAACCTACATCCACAATCCCCTAAACCCTGATCCCTAATCTTCAAAATCCCAATCCCTAAATCGACCATTCAAACCAATGCCAGCGCGTTCCTTCAGGTCGAAGTTCATGATGGCGGCCTTGAAGGGCTTTGGGCCTAAGGTTTAGGGTTTAAGGTTTAGGGGTTTAGGGCCTAAGGTTTAGGGTTTAGGGTTTAGGGGTATAGTGGTTCAGGGGCTTACCTACACCCCCGACTACCCCCTATTCGACCCCAACAAGCCTCAAATACCCTCTATTGCATTAAGGGCCATAAAGGCTCTGTTCGAGGTTAGTAGCTACGAAAATAAGTAAGCCACCTATAGTTGTAACTAACTAATTACTTATTATAGCAAAACTATGAGACTTATAACCTTTCTTAACAAGATCCATGATGCTACAAGTGCGCTTCCAGTGTGGGTGGCCTCGGGGTCTTCCGAGCAGGAAGTGGTTTAGCGTTAAGAGCCTTGCGCTTGGGTTGTATGGGTTTTCCTTATCCCTCCAGGGACCTCATTATTGGGTCCTGAAGGGGTCTAGGGCCCTAAATTCGAGGTCCTTGGAAGCATAGGGTTTTGAATTTGGAGGATTTACGGCTGAGGGTCTTCACACAAGAGCTGGCTTTGCAAACTGTGACATGCAGCGGAAAGGAAGTGATCGTCCTGCATAAGCCCTAAATACCAGACGACAAATTTCAGCGCGGACCGGGTACACTAAGAGCCATACCGGATCGAAACAGCAACCGACGTGCATGGCGCTTTGCTTCGAACGTGGGACTTAGCAGCATGATGAGGTAGCGGGTATGTTGCGCAGAGATTTAACGATCGACCACTCCAGAAACTTGTGCCCGAAAGCCTGACATATTCAATTTCACAACCCCTGAACCCTGACCCGTAAACCATAAATATCCATGAAGACCCAACCCCTAAACCCTGAATCACCGCTTCTGATGCAGGGAACTGAACTGTGAACGCAAGACCACGATCCTGAAAGAAAGGCTTCCAATCTACATCGAAAGCTGCAACCTACCTCTGCTTTGCGGGTCCAATGTACCTAATATTATTTGGATACTCGGATTTAGGATACTTGTAGGATGTGCTAGCACATAACTGCATAATTATATGGTACTTGGACCCTTTAAGGTTTCTGGAAGGCCGGGGCACGTTTTCATTCACGTTGTCGAACTGATTCGGCTCGCCTGCGCCCCAGAGTTTGCCCCGTCGTTTCGTCAAAGAAGACGACTTGTAGCAGCAGGTTAAGGTTCACAGTAGAAGCCTGAAAGTTGGAATATCATTATCGTAACCCCTTTATGGTAAATTATAAGGTATCCTACCCTGAAACCATATTTCAACTTTCTGGAGTTCCCTTTAGGGTTATTATGGATCCTACTATAATTTAAGGTATATTCCTTAATTATGGGGTTTTGGAGTCTCTGGGTTTAAGGTTTAGGGTTCAGGCTCCCGAACCCTGATCCCCGAAGGCTTGGGGCTCAAAGCTTATAGGGTCGTAGGATCTCAAGGCTCGGGGGTCCAACAGAGGGCAGTCAGGGGTCCAGGGGAAACCCCGAACCCTAACTCAAAATCCCCGAAGGCGAAAAGTGCTTGTAACCCAAAGTACAAGTCAGTTCCTTTCAATTTTCCCTTGTCCGTTTTTACCCTGAACCCTAAACCCCAAACCGGTCTTTTCTTATTACAAACACAAAGTCTCCAAGCCAAGGCCCCGAATGACCCTCGACTCAACTCTACAGCCCACCCTCAACCCTAGAAACTCGCGCCGTCATGCCAGTTGCTGTAGCTTCGAACGTCGAATGTGCGGCCGTCCTCACAGGCTCATCGGAGAAGGAGAGCGGCAGGGAGTAGGTAATCCCTGGTTTGAAGTTGGGGTTTAGAGCTTACGATCTAGCACTGAAGGTGAAAAGTGGAAACTTTAGCATATACGGCTGCTGGTGAAGTGTTCCTCGAATAGCATGTCATTCAGGTAGTGTAGTATGCAAACTCTTATCACTTGGGGGTTGGGTCTTTTGGATGTCACGATATCAAATGCTTAAGAGGTAGCCTTAAGAGGGCATGTATCCCAGCCTTTGTCCAGGCAAAGATCTTCCACGAGGCACAGGAAAAAATCCCTCTTTCTGGAGGTGCTACCATGCAGACAGCTGGCCCCGGCATCTTGCAATACCCGCGATGATGGTACGGTTGATGATAAAAAACCCTGTAATTATGACCTTAAGGACCCTAAACTATGGGAATAATGGTATATTTCTTATTATGGGTATTGCAGGATTTATACCATCAGCCGTATTGAAATCTGAGATGGCAGCTCTTGAGATCTCACGCGCCTTGCTGAACACCTGAATCTGAAGCTAGTGGACCACGAAACCCCTAGACTCTATCCAAGGGGAAAAGGAGGGACCCTTAATAAGGACCCCTGGATATATACCCTCAATATATCTATTATATACCCATTATTAATTATATAGCCCATTATAGGGTAGGGGTCTTTCTTGAGGGTCCCTCCTTTTCCCCTTTGACTCTACACCCTAAGCCCCATAAGCCGTGAACCCTACCCTATAAGCCGTGAACCCTGCACCCTAAACACAAACCGGCACGAAACCCTGATGTAGGGACCTTAAGAATTAGAATAGGGTGGTGTTGGGGCTACAGTTATAATAAGGACCACCCAAAATAGTATAGGTAGTTATTGAGGCCCCTATATTACTGCTCCATCCGGGCGAGCTTCAAGCCACCACCAAACAGCAGAGCTCGAGTGCTTGCGCAGGCCAAGCCAACAGAAGCGATTGCCACCTTTCGAATGGATGAATTTAAGGGCCTCGATGGTTAGAGCAGGTAGGAGGAATATGTAACGGACGCAGGGTTCTAGAGGTTTAGGTGGTTTAACGAATCACTAGCATGGGCTTGCGTATATTCTTGCCAAGTGTGTATATTGCACAGGCCTGAGTAGTCACAACAAGGTCTCGGAAACAGGTGGATGAAGCTCGCTCCCGATGCAACAATTTCGACCAAACCAGGAAAACAAAGGCTTAACTCCAAAGCGGGAAGCGTTCCTGTTCATGAATACCACAGTTAACACAACCAGGACGATGCATTACCGAACACCCGAATATCTAAAGCCCCAAAGCCAAACAACCGCTGAGCTCGCCGCACATCTTTTGCACGAACCTCGGTTAGGGTTGTGGGTTTAGGTTGAAAGCTTTTAGTCAACGGCCAAGGCCGGGGTGTGGTAGTATTTTGGGCGCGGGGCTTGTTGCATATGAGGAGGTCTGTGTGTCTGTGCGTAGGGCGTGGTCGACTCACGGTGATCCATCCGAGCCTTCTAAGAAGCTAAGCTTCGCATAGCAAAGCTCTACATGAATGCAGCCTGTGCAACCGTAAAGCATGTACCAACATAAAGCTCTCTTTACAGATCCTTGTCATTAGTGAGATCACTAAAGTAATAATTGCTGATAGCCACAATAGGGTACTTAGAACCCTTCCTACTAAGTCCCATGATCCTCAAGAAACCATATCCCAACAAATAGAAGCCTTGCAAGGTAAACAAAAGCCTTATGAAGCTTGAGCATGTACAGAATAGGTACATGGTCTTTGTCGAAAGCCTGTAGTAAACCCTAGACAGCCTAAAACCCACTAAGGGAACTCAAAGGAACACAGTACGGAACCATTACATGGCTCCTGAAGGATTGGAGCTTAAGGGCTACAGCGTTTGATTTTCAGGTCGTGGTTGAGGGCCTAGCAATCACAATAGCTGCTGTTCGAAGCGGAGTATCATTACTCGAGAATTTAGTTTTGTTTGTCAGTGCTATCTGTCCACCCGCAAGGCATTCTGAAGTGGATGCAGAGTCTTTCGCGGATGACCTCGCGAACGAGCGTGTGCAGCTCTGCCAGACTCAACCAAAGACACAGCATGTGTCCTGAGAAACCTGAGATCCACTGCGCTCCCTGCCCGGTTCGCACTCACTCATCGATGCTTCCAGGTCTTTGCATTCAGCGTGTTTGTAAAGCGGCATTCGATGTCCAGATCCCTGCAGTCTGCCGGCTTCCCGCCGGATCAGTCATAGTGCTGAGATGTGGCTGCCGCAAACGCCCGATTACCACATCTGGCATGTCGGCAGCTTGGAACGTGGCATGTGGGATGCAGAGACAAGTGCTCAGAATTGCGAGAGGCCTTTTCCCACACAGTACATTTTAATGACAATAATAAACGAACGCCATGGAACAATCAGAATTTTGACTGCTGTCCTCGAAGTTACATACCCGGGACCAAAAAGATGTAAGCCGGTAACTTCAATGTCGAGACGAAGTTCTAAACATCTGCCATATCGAAACACCTAGCCCTAAGCTCTTTTGATTGCATCCTGGCCCAAACCCGACTCCCCTAAACCGGTGTAGATCTCTCATGAAACACCGTTTAGGGTTTAGGGTTTAGGGTTTAAGGTTTAGGGTTTAGGGTTTAGGGTGTAGCACCGGTGAATGAAACCAAAGCCCGAAACTCAAAGCTCTTCCCGCCCTCGGGAACCTCTTAGCTACTTAGGTAGTTCTCGAAACTAGGGTCCCTGTTCAGGTCGCCAAAATAGTACGGCACGGGGACTCCAAGACACGTGAACCATGTAGTAAACATCAACATGTAGAAGCTAGCTTAAGTGAGGATGTCAAGTAGATTCCTCAACGCCTTAAGCAAGGAAAAACTTATGATATCGAACCATCTTTGATATGTTTAAAAATGTATTCCATATCTAAAGGGTTTCGGGAATGTCGCTAGGTCCGGGGACTCATTCTCCTCTGGAGTCTCGATGGAGACCAGGAAGGAGTTGTGCTCCTGGGGGAAGGGGAACATTTTTGATCGGAACGAAACCCTAAGCAGTAACCTTATGCTTCCAAGGACCTCGTATTTAGGGTCCTAGACCCCTTGAGGACCCAATAATCATGTCCCTGGAGGGATAGGGCTAATGATGGTAGGGGGTGGGGCGTCGGTCAGATACGCTTCACACTTATTCCCAGAGACTCCAATACCCCTTAATTAAGGAATATACCTTAAATCATATTAGGGATCCTACTATAATTTAAGGTATATTCCTTAATTAAGGGGTTTTGGAGTCTCTGGGTTCTTCAGGAGTAGCTCGGATCCCGATTGCTGTAGCACCCTCAGTCAGTGGGGCAGAGGGGTTTACTGGGGATCTGCGACACATATGGTAGGGTTTCGGCTGCAGGCTTGGGGTCATGTAGGGCTTGGGGTGTAGGTTTTGAGGGTATGAACTAGGGCTTACAAGGTGTATGACTCCACAGGTATCGGTTCATTTAGAGAAGCAGACCACTTTGGGACGAACCTCGCAGCAAGATGCAGGCAGAAGACCTTTCGGACAAGTCTTCACAACTTGCTGTATATCGGGAATCAAAGGGGAAATGGAGGGACCCTTAATGGGGACCCTTGGGTCCCTATAATGGGCTATATAATGGGTATATACTGGCTATATTAAGGGTAAATACCTAGGGGTCCTTATGAAGGGTCCCTCCTTTTCCCCTTGGAGGGGAAAGAGTAGCCCCATTTTCACCCTTAGCCCTGAACCGCTCAACCCGAAACTCCCCAGAGATTCCCATACCCCTTAATTAAGAAATATAGCTTAAATTATAGTAGGATCCCTAATATAATTTAAGGTATATTCCTTAATTAAGGGGTTTTGGAGTCTCTGGGTCCCGACAAGTCAACGAGGAGATGACAACCGTCCTCGCAGCGCTGCAAGGCGATTGCAAACTCAGCCGGTCGATCGATTTTGTGGTAGCCTGGGTCTGCATGGTTTAAGGTTTAGGCGGTTTAGGGGTTTAGGGTCAGGGTTCAGGGGTTTATGTCTGTTAGTGTTTATCTTTCGTGGTTTCTGATCTAACTTTTGTGTGGGCTGGGCATCTGCACATAGCTATTCCTACCACCGTGGCGAGCGTGCCGCCACAGTAGTTGGGTACTGTGGCCCCAACTCCATCATGGAACATCTGCTATCGGTGATATCCGGGAGTATCAGAAAAATAGCTCCCGGAGCTAGTATATAGCCTCACAGAAAAATGCAGGATCCTTATACCACTACCTGAACAGGAAATGCTCGCCCTCAGTCCTTACCGAGCCTGCTACATACCCCACATGTTAGGATACGCAATATAAGCCTTACCTGAACTATCAAAGAACACAGCGGCCTGTTTTAGGACTTATGTGAGGAAGCCATAACAAGAAGCCCTACAAACGTAGGTGCTGTGCTCAGTAGGACCAGGACCCTGAACAGGAACTAAGTGTTCATCACTTGTATCTTTGCTTGTAGTACTTCGAACCTTACCAAACCCTATAAACCCTAAACCCTAAACCGCGAACCCCAAGCCCTCAACCCCAAAATAACCCTAGACCCTAAATCCGTGATCAACCAAATAATCTTAAGAAGCTCCCATTTGCAGCAAGGCGGCAGTAGTAGTCAAAGGCCTCGCATGGGGAAGCCGCCGGGACGAATCGTAGAGTATTCAAGGGAGCTCTAGGAGATTTTCCGGGAGTCGTATAGGGGCTTTAGGAGGGATTTTATAAGACTACAAGTCTACAGGGGATTCGGGAGTCTCGGGGGGGTCGCAGGACCGAAGGCATGTTTTAGTTGCCTGAATATCAAAGCAGCGGATTTGAGTCTAGTCATAGTCGCTCAGAAGGTCCAAGAAGGTGCCGGAACTGTCACAGGATATGATTATGAATATTGTGATGATGATGAAGATAAGAACTGCCATTGCTATGAACGTTTCTTTGTTTGATTCCTTGGCATGGTGGTGGTAGTGGTGGTGGTGGTGGTGGTGGTGGTGGTAGTAGTAGTAGCCGTAGCTCATGCTATTCTTCAAAGAATCTGTGCTACCGGTACCGAGGCTTCGGACCCAGGCCATGGGGTTGGGTGGCTTGCTTAAAGGATCATGGGATTAAGTAACTTAAAGGGCTCCTTAAGGGGCTCCTTAAGAGGGGATCTATAAGAGATCTATAGGGGGTTTAGGGTTTAAGGATCATGGGACTTAGTTATTGGGGTTATAAGTAAGGTAACTACAGATATAATTAGCTATACCCGAAATTAAGGTACTTCTAACCCTGGCTATTAAGTCCCATGATCCTCCGCGTGGGCTTTGGGGTTTACAGAGTTCAGGGCTTCGGGAATAGAGATTTGATACAGGCGTGATGGTTCGCAAGAGTGAGTTCTTGGGAGTCGTTGTTATCCGGCGCGTGGATTAGTTACTTCGCGACAATAGCCGGAAGAGAAACATGAGTAGAAACTTTCAGATGGTTCATAGATGTCTAGGGAGTTGTACGAGTTGAGTACGGCACTACATTATGTAGTAGAGCGGATCTGCAAGGTAATGTAAAGTCAAGCCCCCCAAAGCTATATACATATAGAGTCTGAAAACACTAAGTTGCTGAGTTCATAAGCCCCAGATAGTGTACATTTTGAGTTTTAAAGTGGTTCTAATACGATCCCCAAAAGTGTAAAGTGTATCCACTCAGCTACTAAGATTGTAGTATCCTTAAGGGAGGGGGGTCCAAGGGGGGTATATAGCCTAGTGATCCCTAATTCTCCCTAGTACTCCCTAAGGTTCCCTTACAGTCCCCTAAGGATTCCTTATACCCTCCCCCCTCCCTAAACCCTAAACCCTAAACCTTAAACCCTAAACCCTAAACCCTAAACCTTAAACCCTAAACCCTAAACCCTAAACCCTAAAACCCTAAACCCTATACCCTCCCCCCTTGAACCACCCTCCCTTAAGGATCCTAAAATAAGAAGAAGTGCTGGACCCTAAACCCTGAACCCTTAGGTCGAGTAACATCCATCTCAGGCGCCGCAGTTCTTGTGTCAAAGGGGAAAAGGAGGGACCCTTAATGGGGACCCCTGGGTCCCTATAATGGGCTATATAATGGGTATATAATGGCTATATTAAGGGTATATTACCTAGGGGTCCTTATTAAGGGTCCCTCCTGTTCCCCTTTGATTGTGGGCATGAATCATGTCAACTGGGTACTGCCCCCCATAGGAAAGTAACAGTCTATAATAGGGCTACCATTACGGGCTTAATATATCTGTATTATGAATACTATGCAACACAATAGGGCTACTCTTAAGGGCCTAATATATCTGTATTCTGAATATTATGCAACTTTTACTGAGAGTGGGGGGGGGGGAGTACCCGGAATGTCAATATAATGACTCATGATTAGAAAGGCGCTTTGGGGCACATTGTAACATGAAGGTTTAGGGCAATTGGGGTTTGGAACGAGATGCCGTTACAAGCAAACTGAGTATCAAATCCCAAGTAAAATCGGCCAGCAGCGGCTAGTAGGCAAGTGGAGTGAGCGCACCTGACAAAACCCCTCCACGTTCCAGCCCATTGGGGCCCCAACACGCAGCGACAACCGCCCAGCCAACGTTTCTCAGGTGGGCATCACACGTGTAACATTCGCCACCCGTGGCATAGACGTACTTGCCCCAGCTAGGGAAGGCTTCCAGGAAGATGCCCTCCCGGTGCACTGGATAGTCCGCTTTGGGCTCGACATACTGCTTGGGAAGCATGCCTCGGAGCCACAGGCACGGCTCAGGGTTTAGGGTTTAGGGTTTAGGGTTCCAGGAGCCATTTCGGTGCTTTCTTCGGTCATTGAGGTCATTTGCCTGCTTTGAGCAGGAAAGAAGGTGCTGGGCCGTCCTTATTATGAGGGTCCCTAAAGATTAAAGAAGGTACCGTTTTTTAGCTTAAAGAATATACCCGACCCCAGAACCCTAGTGTAGCACGGCCTGCCAACCATCCTCGCATTGCTCCTGTGGAGGTTCATAGGGATTCGAGAACTGGGGTTACTTAGTTGCTGAATCATAAGCCCCACAAAGTGTACAGTTTCAGTTTTATAGTGGGTAATATTATCACAAAAAGCGTAATAAAGTGTATCTACTAAGCTACTAAGGTTATAGGTGGCTATCGTCTTGGCTACTGATAGTTACCCCACTTAGGGCGTTTATAACCTCACCTACCAGGTCCCATGATCCTCCGAGCTGTCTTATTCCACCGAAAGCAATCAACAGCTCTTCAGCAAGGATCGAATGTGACCCTTTCGGGGCATTCTCGGGATTAGCTCCGCATACTGTCTGTAAGCCAGTTTCTCAAAGATTGCCATGCGGATTCACGGTGGGCCCAAACCGTCACACCCAATACCTCTACATTGGGATACGTTTAAGCCCTGTACTATATCACCTCCTGCAGCCCAAACCTTTCAGCTTAGTGACTTGGCGCCGGCGCAAACCCCGTTTGGAATGAGAGTGCCCCTGCTTCCTATTACTCATGTTTGAGGAAGGGGCCCTCAACATGGCAAAATGTCACTACACCCTAAATCCAAAAGTCCCCAAGGTCCAGGGCCTTAAACCCTAGGCTAGACGGCGCTCCAAGGCGACCGAGCTTATGCTGTTTCCTGGCGAGCTTCGCTGACTTTGACATGTAAGTGCATGCACAAACTGTAAGGCCTAATCATAGAGTAGGGTCCTGGGCGTACGACCATGATTAAGTAGGAACTTTAAGAGGTACTGCAACTACAACTCTCGTAAACCTGAATTGCTGGATAATGGGGAAAAGCAGAAACTCACACCGATGGGGGCCCGTGATGTCCATGCTGTGATCAGATCCTTACTACCGGGGTCTATGGTTAAGTGTTTCAGGCTTAGCGCTTACAAGGTCTAGTTGTATGATGGCCTAAAGGAAGCAGTCGAGCCTTGAAAAATGACCCGAAGCCCTATATAAACCCCAAACCCCGAAACCGTAAACGGCACGGTATGACTGACTAGCTTAAAAAGCTGAACATCCAAAACTCCGGACCCCCGAAATCAGGATCCTGGTATTTGAGGGCTTTGGGGCTCTAGGGCTCTAGGACTCTAGGTTTTAGGGTTTGGGTAGCGGTCTATTGGGCTTCAGGGATTAGGCTGTGGGGTCGGCAGTGAAAGGACGAGGGATTAAGGCCTGGAAGGTCTACTTAAAGGGCTGTGGGACTTAGTAGCTTAAGGGTTTAGGGTTTAAGGACCATGGGACTTAGTAATTGGGGTTATGAATAAAGTAGCTACAGTTATAAGTACTTATAGCCCCAATTAAGGTATTTATAAATACCCCTACTTAATCAATCCCATGATCCTCAAAGTACCGCCCGGAAGACCGAAAAGAAGACCCTGATCTCAAGAGCAAACAAGGAGGAACCAACAAAACCTAAACCCTAGACCTTGAACCGTAAGCTCTAAACATTCAAGTGTCAAGGAGAAAGCCCTAAACCCTAAAGAGTTATGGTATAACCTAAAAAGGAGAAAGTCCTAAACCCTAAAGAGCTGTTCTGTTAAAAAGCAACCATTGCAGTGAAGCCCCTACACTGCAAGAGACAGCGGCAGTCCTGCGCACCCTTTCTCTTACAACCGCCCACGGAAAGCAGGCATTCCTTCCGAGGTCGCTAGAGGGTCTCGGGTTCGGAGTGTGGGTTTAGGGTTTAGGGTTTAGGGTGTAGGGTGTAGGGTTTAGGGTTTAGGGTGTAGGGTTTAGGGTTTAGGGTTTCGGGTGTAGGGTTTAGGGTTTAGGGTTTAGGGTGTAGGGTTTAGGGTTTCGGGTTTAGGGTTTAGGATTTGGCTTTGTGGTGGGGACAAGCCTTCCCATTGGCTATCTCACCCAGAGGGTCCATACACACTACCATTATGGAATTAGGTCCCCAAAAACCATAATGAGGATGGTCTTCTGGTACCTATTTCCATCTGGGTTAGTATTTAAGGAACCCTAGGTATATCCCCTTAATAAAGCTAGTATATGCCTAGTATATAGCCCATTATAGGGTAGGAGTCCCCATTAAGGGTCCCTCCTTTTCCCCTTTGATTAAACTAAACCCTAAACCCTATAGATCCCTTTAAAAGGACCCTGATAGATCCCTTTAAAGGGACTCTGATAGATCCCTTTAAAGGAACCCTAAGAGCCTAAGGGTCCCTCCTTTTCTCTGCTCAGCAGCCTGAAACCTCAGCCATCCAAGCCCGACATCGCTGCACATGAACCACCCAGAGACTCTAATGTCCCTTAATTAAGAAATATACCTAACAGTTCCTTAAAAGGGCTCCTTAAAGGGATCAATAAGGGTTCTGTAAGGGAATTCATGAAGGGATATACCTTAAATTATAGTAGGATCCCTAATATGATTGAAGGAATATTCCTTAATTACGGGGTATTGGAGTCTCTGGACAGTGCTCAACAGTAACGTACTTTAGGACTTTGGGGGTTTATCGGGGGTAGCCCTGAACTCTAAAGGCTAAAATTGCGTTGGGATATGCTGGGATGGTTGGAGTAGCACAGCCGCTACATGTCCCATTCAGCTCTTTTTGAACCCTATAAACCCTAACCCTATTCAGCTCTATTCATTAGAAGCTGCCCCCACCCTGTAATAGTGACTATAAGGATTATACTAGGGTCCTATTATATTCCTATTATATCCCTATTATACCACTATTACAGGGTGGGGGCAGCTTCTAATCTATTCAGCTCTGTTTCCGCTGGAGACTTGCAGATGGTGATTGGCAGGTTGAACGAGGAGGGCGCATCGTACCTTGAGGGCTCTGGGCGCTGCGGGGTTTTGCCGAAAGGTTCCAAAAAGGAGTCTACTTGAAGGCTCATGGGACTTACTAAGTAAGCTTATAAGTAGGTTAAAAATTAGGATAATTAACCCCACTTAGGGGACTTATAACCCCAATTAATTATAACCTACTGACTAAGTCCCATGATCCTTTAAGTACCCTGATTCCGTGCGGACACTATCCAGGTTCTGCAGGGTTCAGCGCTTACTCTACAGGGTGAAGGCAGGCTCTTGCGTAATTACGGGGTTAAAGGTGTTGACAGGTGATGAAGGGCTCGCAGGGGTTTTGTAGGGAGTATCCCCTAACCCAAAGATCCCAATACCCCTTAATTAAGGAATATACTTTAAATCATAATATTAAGGCCCCTATAATTTAAGGTATATTCCTTAATTAAGGGGCATTGGGTTCTCTGGGAAACCCTAAACAGTTATATGGGTTTAGGAGCGTGCGCGAGGCTTCAGGGTTGACGGGATCTTCAATGGCTCCTCTAAGTTGCCCTTTCCTTACGTTAAGCCGGAATAACCTACCTTTTTAAGGGCTTATATAAGGAAATCATAAGAAGGAAGCCTAAAAAGGTAGGGTTTTCCGGCTTAAGGTAGTCATGATGGTGCCCTGTTTGCTGGTCTTCATTTTTAATAAACAAATTTAAGGAACCCTAAAAAGCAAAAAGGTTCTACAGGGGAACCTGTAACCTAACCTAGTCCTTCTGTTCACGAGTTCCGTGAGGTCTTGGGGCTTAGGGTTCAGGGTTTCGGGTTTTAGGGTTCGGAGGGTTGGATCTGGAGGTTAAGGGTCTTGGGTTTATGGGCTTCAACTTAATTCAGGCTTCCTACACACTAAATTACATGCACCCTGGCCCTAGCACTAGCTGAAACACTGATGCCTCACATCCCTTAGAAAGCTTACTGTATGGACTTTAGGTGTTGGGTCGTGTGAATCTTGATATAAAGCATAGTTCGAGGGGCACTACTCATATTCGCTGCTTGAAGGTTAGTGGGTTGACGTGAGGCTGTAACAAGTAGTCATTCGGATTAAGCACACTTAAAAATGTGCGTGCCTAACTTTTGACCCTAACTTAGAAATACTCGTGGCATTGTACTCTAAATTTATGCCAAGGTCAATTGCTACGATCCTAACGATAAACACTTTGTCTTGCCGGTTTTGGGGCTTGGGAATCAGCGATTTTGCCAAGCTTCGTGTCGGAAGTATTATGGCTCAGGGTTTAGGGTTGAGGAACGTGCATACAGCGTGCGCGGCGGGTGCACTTCACTTATCGAGCGCATGGGTCAGCATATAGTCCAACCCAGCCACCCAAACTCTTCTCAATTAGGGTTTATTTTGACTTAGGGTTTAGGGCTCAACCCCAAAACCCCCTTCTTGCTCTCTGCTTCCCTTCGCAGCTCTGCACAAAACGTGCGTTAGATGGACTGGTGTTGAGTTGTGTCCCGCGCAGCCTGTGCCGGCTGATCGAGGAAAAGCCTCGAACCCTGTGAAGGTCGTTCGGAAAGCCCCGCCCAAAACGGCCTTTGGCGCTTTGGGATGTGAGCACCGAAATCTCGACATTTTTTCCAGATCGGGCAATCGCCCCCTAATACCGGCCAAGGAGGTTTGTGGAGCCTTAGGAAAGCTGGGAGGCCGTGGCGGGTTTTGTCGGAAATTTGCCAGTTGGGGCCCTAGACCCCCCCCTGAAAGCACGCCCAGACCCCGGCAAGACCCAAAAAACATTGTGTTTCCCATGGTGCGGGGTTTGGGGTCCTTCTTTACCACCAAAGGTCGTGCGCAGGGCGCCGTCACTACAGTCTTCGGGTCTTACCCTCCCTCACCGTTCTATGTAGTTCAGACTACGAGCGTTTTGCAATTCGGAGCATCGTCGGCGCCTATCACAGGTACCGAGTACCAAATCAAAACGTGTTAAAATCCAAATTCCATACTCTGCATTGTCCGTGGTGGGAAAAGCCTGGAGCCTGAAAACTGAACCCTTGTGCCGAAACCTTGCCTTTGCTTAGTACTTGGAGGGGCAGGGGACTTAGTAAGTAGGTTATAAGTGGAGTTATAAGTACCCTAAATGGAGTTACCCCAATTATAACCCTACTTATAACCTACTTACTAAGTCCTCTGCCCTTCTCAGTAGGGAATGGAAGAATGGTAGTAATGGTAGCTATAATTGTACGCCATTCCTCCATTCCCTACTAACCCAAAATAAGCTTATGGTCCGTAAGAACCCTAACCCTGAACCCTGAACCCTAAGCCGTTGTGCCGAAACTGCTGCCAGGCGGCCAGGTACCATCTGCCCAGGGCTGCAACCCGAGGGAAACCGCTCCCTCCGCCTCGCAAATGAGTGGATCCGATTCAACGACAATGAGTAACGCAGGCCCTTGATTAGTACACCCTTTATTTTTCGAGCGCATGATTATCAAGACCCCTATCCTAATCCTCATTGTTGTTTATCATGTTTCTTCTTCTTCGGCTTATGATCAGCATTTTCAAACTGCTCAGCTCATGAAATCTTTAGTATGAGGGACGGAGGCGGTTATTAAACTGATCGTAATTGCTGCTGAAATGCAGACCTGGCTTTGAGGACAATCTCTAAACGGTTTCACATGAGTCAAAATCTTTTGAGTAGCCGGGTAACGCAGGTACAGGGCGATAATTTCAAAACGGACATGGGGGCCTCCAGAAACTACCCCAAGGCATATGCATGTAATTATTCCCGCTTTTTTGTTTGAGCTAAGCAGCTAAGCCCATGATTTCAAAATCTTTCAATCACTAGACTTATTGCAAAGAAATACTCAATATGACTTGTAAAACCTCTAGAAGCAGCTAAGATCAAGGGCCCTGCAAAATACAGAGGCCTCAGCAATTACCTACATGATTCCTTTGGGTTCCTTACAAATATATACCGCATACTTTGCACCAAAATCCCATTCTAATAAATAAGGCCCCTGCATTAACATGTAGCCCCGACTAAGTTAGCATTCTCGAATCCTCCTAATTAGCTCTTTTCAACTTCTTTCTAAGTCCCCCGACCCTCCCAGTAATCACCAAACTGATAACATACTATAATACACTATGATATGGTATAATACACTATAACATACTGTAACATACTCCCCAGACTGTTCCCGGCCTTCTCAGCATTCCGCCGGGCAGCCAGCGACTTCCGCCTGCAAGGCGGGTCAGCACCGCGAGGGTTCAGGCTTTATGGGCTTACCCAGAGAACCCAATACCCAGACCCCCGGGAGGATTCTAGAAAGTAGATCCCCTAATTTGGGGCCTTATACTACTAAGGGTTCAGGCTTCATGGGCTTACCGCAGTGATTGAAGTTCTTATCCCAGTTTTAAAGTGCATTGGTTACTTCAGGTCGCCTATGAACCTACATGTGTGAGGAAACACAAGAGCAAACCAATCATCTTTAGGAACCTCCCAAAAGGGTAGATTGTTTGCGCTGCAGGAATGATTATATAAGGCGATTAAGGTTAGAGTCAGAGGTTCTAAGGCTTCGGGGTTCGGCGTTTAAGGGCTTAAGGTCTAATTAGGGTCTTATCTGCAAGTGCCCTGTGAAGTCCAACTTCAGGCATCATGGGGTGCAGCAAGCATTGTAGCAACAACCAAGAATAGCCAGCCCAAAATAACAAAAAATAATAGGTTGTGTGCCCATCAAGCACCGTTCTTCAGCACTGGAGTGGCGATACGGCGTGATGCTGACCCCTCATGACATCCCGTCAACAAGACTATAAGGGTGTGCTTGTTCCCAGCCGCTGTGGCCAGAAGACCATCCCACTCGAGAGGTCTTAATAATTAGAATTTTCACAATGAGGTTGTGGGGAACCCGATACTATAGTTCTAGTATAAGGAACCCTAACGTATAGTATATGGGGGTTTCCGAAAATAGGGGACCCTAACATAGTACCCTAAATAGTAGGATCCTTATTAGAAGGACCCAAAATAAGGTACCCCGAATTTTCGGAAACTCCCATATTACACCAGGCCGCCGAGTTGCGTGATTTGCGGCTTAGGGTCTCTTGCTTGGGCGAGTGCCTCGTGATCTATAGGGATCAGGATGAAGCGGTCATCGCCGGTCTGGACTACACCCTTCGGCTTAGGGCTCTGGGTGCCCAAACGCCCCCACAACCCCGACAGTGCAAGCCCCAAACCGTTTTCCTGAAAGATGCTTCGCAGCTTCAAGGACTGTCGAACAGTAAAGGGTTTAGGGTTTAGGAAGGGGCCACTGCTCAATACGTGGGCGATTCACGCCCTTAATGCAAGAGCTTGAAACGCAGCCGCTGAACCTAAATCCGAAACCCACTTTGGACTGTCGGGGGTTGGTTCTTGGCCTCTGCGACATCACCCAGGCAAGTGGCGCCTTCCTCATTACCTGCTTTCAGGTTCAAAGTCTAGGAATGTCTAGGATTAGGCGTTTAGGGGTTCAGGGGAACTCAAAAGCTAAGCTGGTACCTGACCACTGCGCCCGTGGAGGACCATGCCATTCTTAATTGTCGGCTTGGATGTGCAAGCGACAGCTCAAGACGTCCACACCATCGTCTCGCAGACGTTGCAGTGAGGAAGGAGCTGGTTGCATTGGTGGGAGTCCTTCCTGACGTCTGCCTCTGCAATCGAGAGCATGACAGTGTGGCCGTGCAAGATCCTGTTACTTGCATACGGGGTCTCGAGAAGCCTTGGAAAGATTGTGCTCTCATCGCACTGCATCTTGGAAGTGCAAATTTGCCCTGATCCATCCCGTCAAGGAGGCATGTCAGGTCCAGAGACCGTTGCCTGCAGCACCCTCGTGCGCCCCAGTAGACAACTCCATCATCAAACTGAGCTTTCAACTGATGATGGTACATCAACTGCTGATTAAGGTTGCATTTGGTGTTGTACGGATCACATGTCATTGCCTGAACATGTTACCCGATTAGTTTGGAGTGCGGGGCAGCTTGTCATTGCCTTCACGGTTGTTGCTGTTGGGAGAGTTGTTTGAGTGCAAAGGAATCGTAAATCCTAACCCTGGACCCTGAAATCTGGACCAAGCATTCAGGTTTGAATGTGCCCTCTCGAACAAGGATGCAGTGTACAGGCGACCTACTCGTGGAAACTCCACACCAGAATACACGCGCAAGGTTCGGGGCCCGTGGCACCGAAGCACTAAACACTAAACCCTGTTCCTTAAATCCGGAACCCGGCCCAAATCCTAAACCCTATGAGTCCTGTTCCCTACCCGAAACCCGAAACACCTACCTTACTTCGGGCTGCTCGTACTTAGTATGGTTTCCATAATATATAGTTCCTTAAAGGAGGTAGGTTTGTTGGGCCACAGGTAGCCCACGAGCCCTAAAGCCTTTGAGTTTTAAGTACCTTTAACCCTGAACTATAAACCCTAAACCCGATTATGGTTTCCACGTGTAGTTCCACAAAAATGGTAGGTTTGTCAGGCCCCCAGTGGCCATGAACCCGAAACTCCGAAACCCTCTTAGTTTTATGCCCCCCTTACCTACTCGTCGGGTATCATGGGGAACTAAAGGTTAACCTTTCAGATTATATAGGGATTATATAGGGACTATACTACCCAAAAAAGGTTAAAAGGTTGCCTACTCTACTGCGAGGCTTAACTTAACCCTGAACCCTAAACCCAAGCTTAAGAATTCCCGGTTTCGGGTTAAGGGAGTTGGGGGAAGCTCCAGACCCTACACCCTACACTCTATACTCTGAAGGTTAAACCCTAAGCCCCATAAGCCCACTACCCAGAGATCCCAATACCCCTTAATTGAGGAATATACCATAAATGATATATCATATTAAGGCCCCTATAATTTAAGGCATATTCCGTAATTGAGGGGTATTGGGTTCTCTGGGTAAGGTTCTATCAACTGAAAGCCCTCGAACCCAGCCAAGGGAAGGGTTTCGGGAAGCTGGGAGCCTCGACTCTGGGATAGGTCTGGCTAGTATACTTGGATACCCAGTAACCTAAGAACAAAAAGGCCTCTCTTTTTGGTATTGGGTAACTTTATAAGGAACCTAGGACTACAAAAAAGGAATATACAGTAGAAGCCAGAAAGTTGGAATATCATTATCGTAACCCCTTTAAGGTAAATTATAGCGTATCCCACCCTGAAACCATATTCCAACTTTCTGGAGTTCCCTTTAGGAGGGTTTAGGGTTTAGGGGTTTAAAAGGACTTGGGTTTATGGTTTAGGGACTTCGGGTTTAGGGTTTGGGGGTTTAGGGTATAGGAACTTGGGGGTATGTTACGTACCCTGTGCCTCCAGGGACCTTATTGCTGGGCAGGCCGAGGCAATGAGGTCTGTGGAAGCATAAGGTTAGAGTACGTTGCAATATGTAGGAACCTGATTCAGAAATCTTGGGCCTTATTAGGGTTCCTTATATGAACTCTCTTATTTTGGGGTTACAGGCCCCGGGTTTCCTAATCAGGTTCCTACATGATTTGTAACAAGGAGCCCAAAGTTATTCCGGCTTCCACGCCACCTCTAGTTTTAGGGTTTAGGCGGTTTAGGGTTCAAATAGCTTTAGTTGCTACCTTGCGCGGCAAACACGACACATACCACTTAGGGAAGAGCCGGCACATCGAAACGGCGACCCCATCCGCCCATGCCTAGCAGCCCGTCTCGCATCCTTGCAGGAACTGACCCTACTGCACCTCACGGAAGTTGAAGTTCATGCAAGCGCGGCTTTCGTCGCCGCCTTCGCATGAGTTTCGTAAAAGAACTCCCAACGGCGCTGAAGTAGAGCCCTTGTGGCCCTTAATCGTGGGCATTTGGGGTACAATACAGGGTAGGTGGGGGGTCTGGGCAAAGGACACCTTTTGGAGATTTCGATGGTGCTGGAGAGTTTTGAACGGATGTATAAAGTTCTGGGGTAGTCAAAACCCCGCGGCCCCAACCCTCTCACGCTCCTTGTTCGACTCCGTGATGTAACCTCCTGACCCTCATCCCTCGATACCGTAAGTCCGAAACGATGAACCACTGAACGACTAACAACAGCATAAACCCGAAACGTCCCTAAGCCATGCCTAGAATCCTAGAATCCCAGAGGCTCAAAACGACACATATGTTAAACGTAAGCTGGGGTTTTCGGCTTTAGGGCTTGAAAGCACTTACAGGGCCAGGGGTGCTGAACCCCAAAAACCGTGAGGGGCCTCAACAGTCGGGGCCTTCATCACAGGGTATCTAGTATCAAGTACCTGAATCCATGAGGTTGTTATAATAGTGATCTGCCTCCGCTGAAGATCTCTAAAACCCGAGTTCTCCTGAGTCTTCCTCCCTCTATCCGCAAGTCGTAACGGGACGCTCAGGGTTTTGGGGTTTAGCGGCAAAGTTTAAGGTTTAGGCTGCAGTACCGTAGATTTATTTTGCTCTGGACCCCAACCACAAACTCTAAATTATGGACACCTCAACCTTGTAACGCCTTGAAGGCCCCCCCTCTTTCACCCAAAAACAAGAAACACATCCCCAAGCCTTTCACAAAAACTCTCCTGAACTCATTTAAAGGCCCCCGTGCCCCAAACCCCTAAACCTTAAATCCTAAACCTTTTTGTAGGGTCCCTATCAATTCCATAATTGGGCCTTAAAATAAGAACAGGTTATGGTAATTTAAGGTAAACCCCAAACCAGATCCCAGAACATCCCTAAACCCTAAACCCTAAACCCTAAACCGCTAACCCTAAACCCTAAACCTTCAACCCTGAACCTTACACCAAACCCTAAACATCCGGGTCAAGGGGCCGAAGTTGTTGGGTTCCCCTCGGGCCCAATGCTCGTAGATGAGTGTTGACCTGGGCATCGGGTGATCTCGGGGGCTTGAGAACCTTATGGCTTGTAATAGAGCTTAGGGTTACTTGGAGGATCATGGGACTTAGTAAGTAGGGTTACAAGTACCATTATCGGGGCTATAAGAAGTTACATCTGCAGTTGCTTTACTTATAACCCCCAATTACTAAGTCTCATGCTCCTTTAAGTAGGGTTTTCGGCATGGAGCATCGTTGAAGGCTTCAGTTTTTTGTCGTGTCTTTAAGGCCTTTGTCGGAAGCCGCAAAGGAAGACAGGTTTAGGTCTGGGCTTAAGGTTTTTGGGGTCTGTGCTTCTTGTTTGCAGTGTTTAGTGCTTTTGAGTTTTAGGTATGGGGCTTAAGGCATGAAAAGTTTGTGCGTTTCTTGCTTAGGTGTTTAGTGCTTCTTGTGTCTTACTGGCTTATGGGGCCTAGGGTTCAAGGGCTGCGGCTATACAAGGGCTTCAGGGCTTTGTTTGAAGGCTCTCTCCCCCTGTCTCCCCGCATGCAGTCCCGGCCTCCACTTCCGGCTCCTCGTGAGGGTCCTTCCAATTCTGGTCCCGCTCGTTTTTTTTTGTGCTTTTGTTCTAGCCCTTTCTCTCCGCTCTCTGCATCCGGCCTCGTCCTCCTTCACCTCAGGGACCACCGCGGGCTTGCTCTCCTTGCAGGTGCTGTCGTCCGCTAAGTTCGTCTTACCCCGACATCGAAAGCACCCAATTGCTGAGGCCAGGTCATCGACCTTGTCCTTCCAGGTTCTGTCTTCTGTTCGTCATCTCTCTCTTTAACTACCCCCCCTACCCTTTATTGAACCCCCCCCACTTGCTGAGGCCACGTCCGCGGGCTTGTGCTTCTTGTCCTTCCAGGTGCCGTCTTCTATTCGTTAACCAACTCTCGGTTTCTCGTTCTATCCAACCCCTCCCTCCCGCTCTCTGCCCTTCTCTCGCCCTCTCTCTCTCTCTCTCTCTCTCTCTCTCAGTCTCTCTCTCTCTCTCTCTCTCTCTATCCGTATCTCTCTCTCTCTCCCTTCCAAGCCATAATCCTGGAGTCATCACTAGAATTGCTCTCATTCTCTCGCCTCTCTGTCTCGGTCTCCCGGCGGCGCTACAAGCAGATTCGTTTATGCCGTTTGTTGTGATTCTCTCCTCCTCCCTCTCCAGTTTTCCCACATTCCCCATCTTTCCCTCGCTTACAGTCTCTCTCTCCGCAAAGTCCTCCGCCTTCTCGCCGACCTGCCAAGAAAGGGGTTCACCACTGCAAAAAAACACGACACGCGCTCAGTCCGAAACGTCCCTCTCGGCTTTCTTCAGCAACCTCAGCATGTACCCACATCTTTGCGTGAACGGTTGCGGAGAGCAGACTAAGCCAAAGGCTTCTTCCAGCAGTGCCGCGTGACCGGCAATGTGATGGATCGCCTGTTGCCTGCGATTAAGCAAATCACAACCGAGGGTCACGAACATGAGATACCAAGTCCGCCACGCGTCGTCAGAAAGGTCACGAAGTGATCGGACTGGCACATGCCGACACGCACACGACGAGACAACACGATCACCAGAAAGGAAACAGGACCTGGATCCCCTTCAAGCGGGCATTGTGAAAGGCCTGACACGAACGCAACAACACCTCCTTACAGGTCACATCAGATCTACCGCTATACCCTCCGCCTCCTTCTCCTCCGCCTTCCTCTTCTGCAAAGCCTCCCGCTTCTCGACCATGTCGCGATCCCGCTTTTCCATCGCCTGAACAAATGCGTCTGTTTAGAACACTCAAAACACCAACAGCAACAAAACAAAAGCCAACGACAGAGCCGAGAGCCCCACGCAATCCCAGCACAGGTGCGTCTTGGAGCGCGCGGAGGTTTAGTTGGAGCAGAAAGCGAACTCAGTGGACAGAAAAAAAAAACAACTGCACTCACCCGCCCCCCCTGCTCCCCCCCCCACCCACCCCACCCTCCTGCACCGGCCCACCCCTTCCGAACCCGTCCCCGTCCCGCTCAGAATCCAACATTCAGGCATTGCCACTTCTCCCAGGACTCGTGCTGGCCCGGCTCCTTCATCTCCTCCGCTTCAGCCAGGCACACGCCTCGAGGGTTGGTGTTACGGATCTGGTTGTGAGAGCTTGGACCCTGCAGCAAGAGTGCAAAGAGTAACGGTAATGGCGCTTGAACATCAACTTGAAATCTAACCCTAAAGCCAGGAGGCACGAGACCCAGACTAGATCGCCTGCAACAGCCTAGATCTGCTCGGCGTGGCCGGCGTTGGGTCAACGACGGTAATGCTTGACCTGTCTTCGCCGACGATGGCCACATGGGACAACAGTCTCTTGGTCTCACGCAGCAGGAAGTTGCAGTCGCTGCCAGAA
>CAJNDT010003702.1:67500-182255 GCA_905221615.1 Symbiodinium sp. CCMP2592
TTACTTGGGGGATCTATAGGGGTTTCTAAATTTAGGGGTTCCTTCAAGGGATCCCTGGGGATTTCTATACTTGGAGGGGGTGGTTAGGGCTCTAGGGGTCCTTAAAGGGATCTATAGGGTTCCTTTATTGGGATCCATAAGGGATCTATAGGGTAAAGGCATAGGGTTGAGGGGTTGAGGGGTTTAGGGGTTCAGGGTTTAGGGGTTTAGGCTCTGCTTGGAGGGTCGCGGGACTTAGTAACTGGCTATTCTGGGGACTTATAAGTACCATAACCCCAATTAGGGTAACCTTTTAGGGTACTTATAAGTCTACTTACTACCTACTTACTAAGTCACCCGACCCTCCAAGTAGGGGCTAGGGTGTTTAGGGTGTACGGGGTTTAGAGCGTGTAGGGTGTTTAGGGCTTAGGGCGTTTAGGGATTTGGGTTTTAGGTGCCGGGTTCAAGGTTTAGGGTTTAGGGTTCAGGGCCGGGTGTCTTTGAAGGGTAAGAGTTTGTGGGCCTTGTGGGTGTTCACAGGAGTTATCAGGGTTTACAGGGTTGCATGAAGGTACCTTCAAAGGCTACTTCAAAGTGTCGTCTTAAGGGCTCTTTGAATGGTTTTTCCAGCCGTTACTGTAAGGAAATTGCATGGGTCTTACAGTGAGGGTTCAGGGTTTTCGGGCGCTGTCAGGTATCTGAGGGTTCATGTTTAGGGTGTAGGAAAACAAGAGACGAGGAAGGCATGTTGTACGCGGCGGCACTAATTATAGGGGCGAAATCAGGCCGAAATTAACTGAACGTAGCATCCCCTCGAAACCCTCGTGGAGCCCTCCTAGCAGTTATAAACCCCTTGTATTGTGGAACCTTGCAGAACCTAAAACGCTCCATGCTGAAAAGAGAAGAACCTTTGGCCCAGATAGGCGAACGAAGGGTTTGAGGTTCAGGGTTCGGGGGTACAGGCAAAACCGATTTTTTTGAGAACCATGTGCACCCTTCTCCATCCTGAGAAGTCGCCCTTTCCAAGACCTTACGAAGGACGCTGTTCATCATTCGAAGACAGTGCAGAGCACCCCTACCTAAACCCAGAACCCGAATAAGTGAACCCTTTAGCCGGTTCTGTAAGCTAGTATTGGGGATAGTGTATGATACGTTATGTACTTGGACTCTTAGGGTATGAAACTGACAAGATGCTTCCTAAAGCCATTTTGCAGGAGGATGTCCTGATCTCTAGAGGATAGATAACCTTCTCATCGCCGTATAAAAAGGGATGGTTGTCAAAACTAGGGCCCCTTGTGGGTCCCCAATGCCAAGCTGTAGGGTGCCGTATTAAGAATAGAATTTCACAGGTTTCTCGAGAAGCCCTAGAATGTTGATTTCTCAACTTCCACCCATCCAAGGACCTCTTCAAGGAGGGTCTGGGCTTCCTTAAGGACGAAATGAACCCTAAAAGGGTTTAAGGTTCATATACCATATAGGGATTCATAGTATAAGGGAATGGGCCCCCTACTTTTAAGGATCATTTGGTCCTTCAGGTTTAGCCTAAACGAACCGCGAAGCCCCAAACCCACAAACCCTCACCCGTAAATTCCCAAAAACCCTCCACCCAAACCACCAAATCCACAAACCCGAAACCCTGAACCCCTAAACCCTATAGATCCCTTATGGATCCCTTTAAAGGAACCCCCATAGATCCCTTTAGAAAGAAAACCTTATATCTTCGGAGGACCCTTAAACCGTACACAAACCGCACCGAACCTCCCGGCATCGATCCTCGGCGTCCTTCCAGCGTTGCTTTTGTCTTCTGCTTTGGGGTTTCGGGGTCAGGGTTTAGGGCTTTCGGTTTAGGGCTTAGAGTTTAGGTCTTACCTGGACCTTATAAAACCTTCCTTTTTAGGGTTCCCTATTCTGATTTGCGCATATAAATAAGTCCTTGACTAGGTAGGTTATTGGGGGTTCAGGTAGGGTTTAGGATGGGTTAGTGCTTAGGGTCTAGTGTTTGAAGGATTAGGGTGTTGGGTGTAGGTGTTTTTTCTTACTGTTGCTGGTTGTTGTTTATTGCTACGGTGAAGAGGGCTTACATATTCTGGGGGTTGGCCCGACACCCTAAACCCTTAACGGCAGCGTGTAATGTACGGGCCTTAATTAGAATAGGGTTTTTGGGTATACTATACTATATTTACAATAAGGAGCCCCCGAAATTTAATCATTAAGGCCCCTACTATACAGATGGAGGATTTTAAAACCAAAGCCTGCCTGCTGGCAGACTTGGAAGTGAGGGCACATGCGACCCCAGGCCCTAAACCTCAAGCCCCAACGCACCCAAACTCCAAACCCTAACAAACCTCAACTCCCTGAACCCTAAACCCACAGGTATAGAGCTTGAGAGCCATTGCAAGGCATCCCAAACTCCCAAACCTCACCATGCCTCAAAGGGTTCAGGTTTCAGAGCCCGGATAAAGAACCAAAGACCTAAACTCCAAACCGAAGCCCAGAATCAACCATAAAACCCCAAGCCGGAGCTACTAGCCCCAAAACTCCACACCCCAAACCGAAATTCCTAAATTCTGCCGAATGTTTAGAGTTTAGAGTTTAGGGTTTAGGGGACAACCACAACGAAGCCTTGAAGTTGGCAGGCCAGTGGAAGAAACGATAGCAGGAAGGCCTGTCACTGGAGTCACATGGGTGGTTGTCAAAATTAGGGTCCCTTTCTGGGTCCCTATTATAATACAGCACCTAATATTTAGGGTACCCCAAAAAGGGACCCTAATTTTGACAACCACCCACATGGCTGTCTGTCCCCATGTCTTGGGTTTTGGAGTTCGGGTTTACATATACTAAGGTTGAAGGTGAAGCGTTTAGGGGGGTTAGTCAGTCAATGTTAGTCACGGTTAGTCATTAGCCCTACGTACCAGAGTTTAGGGCTTAAGGTGAAGCGTTTAGGGGGGTAAGTTAGTCAATGATGGTCACTGTTAGTCATGAAGGCATCATGAAGGTTTAGGGCCTTAAGCCCCACAATGCCAGGCGCCGGTTTGAAACCCAGGGCTTTGTGTTTGTGAACTTGACTTGGGGCTGGGATGTGTCGTAGGACCCAGTATGCACGAAGCCTCAGACGTAAGAGAAGGGCTGATACAGAAGTAAAGCTCGCAAACAACATGGGTGTAAAACTCGCTTCAAGATGTTTCCGCTCTCTTGCATGTCTGGTGGGTTCAGAGCATTGGGCTTTAGGATATACCCTAACCCATTTTAGCCTACCTTTTTTAGGGACTTATATCAGGAAATCACAATAAGAAACCCTAACAAAATAGGTTATTCATGGCTAAGGTAGGGGTTGGAGCTTAGAGTTCAGGGATGTTCGAGGTTCTGAGTTAAGAGATTCAGGGGCAACTCGGCGACGAAACTGCAGTCAGGATAAGAACGGCGATCATGATCATCTGGACGATGGCCATATGTGCCCAAAGCCCTTAGCCCCCAACGCTACACCCTAAGCCCAAGCCCTCCAAACCCTATCTCAGGGGGCGGAGTACCACAGCCCAAAAAATTTTCAGTACTGGCAGGACGAACAATAATGGCGGGACGAAAACCCCAAAAGTTTAAAAGTTACCTACTCAGCTTCCAAGCTATCGATTCCTGAAACCTAAACCCTGAACGCAAAACCCCAAGCCCTATAAACCCTGAACCCTGAATCCTAAACCCTAAACCCCTAAACCCCAAACCCCTAAACCCTAAACCCTAAACCGAGCTGGGAAGCCCGGCCCCCAACTTCTCCAGTTCTCGGGGCATTCACCGCCATCGTTGGCTTTTCGCTCGCAAATGGCCTGCAATCAGGGAAGGCTCGGTACTTCCCCAGCTTCTGAGCTAGTCGCAACCTGGGTTCCTGTGTGTCCCCTTACTAATTAATTAATGCACGCCGCGAGACTGACAGCATCAGCAATATTATTATAACCTAATGTTATCATGCAAGCTGTATGGCTTCTAAGGACCCCCCATAAACCCTAAACCGGTATTTCCCGGTTCCAAGTTCCAAAGCTAGTAGCGCCACAATGGTCGGGTCTACCAGCTTTCTGAGCTTACAGTGGCTTTCTTTAGGGTTTAGGGTTTAGGGGTTTAAGGGTTTAGGGGTTTAGGGTTTCAAGGTTTAGAGTTTGGGGGTTTAGGGTTACCCTAAACCCTAAACCCCTAAACCTTTAGGGTTTAGAAAAAGCAAAGAGGAGCCACCAGATTGGAACTTCCGGAGTTTCGATCACTTTGCCCCTACAGTAAAGAATAGCAGAACCTGCGGCGAGCAGAACCACTACGGTTTAGGGTTTAGGGTTTAGGGTTTTGGGTTTAGGGACCACTCTAAGAAATGTCTTTAATAGGGCTAGTGTTGATCGTACCCGGCAGAAAGTACGCTAGTAGGTGAAGGAAGAAAGGAACTGACATCATCTGACCTTGATCTTAGAATGCCAGAGTAGCGTCGCATAGGGACGATGTCAGGTTAAATGTTACTGTGTCTTCAATCCTTTATGTTAAGCATCCAAAATTTGGGCTCAGACTTACTTGTCCGTGAACCAAACGCCAACTTTTGGCATTACATAGCGACTATAGAGGGTTGAACGTTGCATACTCTGATATTTGCTGGATCGTTCGTTGGTTTCGGAAACACCTAAAACCTAAACACTCTGATGATCACTCTGATGAACCCTAAATTCTAAACCCTAGACGTAACTCCGAATCCCGAAATCTTGGAAATCCTACACCCTAAACTCTGAACCCTAAAAACCCTAAACCTAAAGCCCTTCAAGCCTAAACCGTGGTATGGGGTTGGCAGGGTTTTGGTTTTGGCCTGCCCGAGGGCGAAGTGAACCGGCACATCGTACCAGAGCCCTGAGATGGGGGGATCTCTGGGCTGCCGAAGGCTAGCATAAAAAGGGGTCCTTTAAAGGGTACTATAAAGGTTCCTTTAAGGGATCTATAAAGGTTCCTTTAAGGGATCTATAAAGGTTCCTTTTAAGGGATCTATAATTTTGGGGTTTAGGGTTTAAAGTAGCAGCCAGCAAGTTGGAAACCCAATAGCCTCAATCCTTAAGACTGATGTATAGGGAATCCCAGCACTATTTGGCCTTAACCCGGTTTCCAACTTTATGGGGTTTGCTGTAGGCTAGACCCAAGAGTAGCCTAGGAATATCCCTTGAAGGGATTGGGTTTAGGGTTTAGGGGTGTAGGGCTTAGGGTTTAGGGTTTTAACGCCTAGACCCAAGACTGACCTAGGAATGAAAAGGGTGCCCTTTTTGGTTTAAAGGGGGGGTATAAGGGAACCTGAACCCTACAAAAAGGGAATAAGGGCCGACTGGTCCTAGTTGGAGTGTAGGATTTAGAGTTGAAGGTTTTATGGTTCAGGGTTTAGGATTTGGGGTTGAGGGGATCATCAATTCATGGCTCAGCTCTCTTCCCCAACAGCCGGGCCAAAAACAGCTCCAACTCGCAAAGATACATATATGGCCTACAAGTTTAAAGTTTTCCCATTAGCTATAAAAGTTAGGGTTTAGAGGGCTCATGGTTTGAAGGCTTAGGTTTTGTGAGTTTGGGCAGGTTCTTGTTTGGGTCGGTTATTATGATAAAGCTCAATATGGATTTTGTGGTGACCCTACCCAACGGTAGGATTTGGTAGGGTTTACCTAGACCCACAACTACCCTCTGTTATACCCAAATACCCACTATCTAGGACTGTAAGGGCTCTATTGGTTAGGAGGGTACTGGGGGGTCCTGGTAGGGTTTTAGGGTTTAGCAGGTTTAGGGCTTGGGGTGAAGGAACCGTGGGGCAGCTTCGGGCGCGGATTTTAGGAAAGGTATTAGAGGTGCAGGGTCTAGGGTTTCTTTCTTGGCTGACTTCTGAAGCCCTCCGAAAAGTTAAACTTTCGCCTCCTTACTATACTTCATATAGAAACCCCAAAAGTTGAAGTGCTAAGACTCCTAAGAGCCAACCAAAAGAACGCCAAGGTTTAAGGTTGGGTGTTTAGGCTTTCGGAGCAGCAAAAAACTTTAAGTTCAGCTTTTTCGGGCCGCTACGCCCAAGCCCTCCAAGCAGGAACGCGCAAAACCCATCGATCCGGATTGTGTCAGCGATGTCGCAGTTTAGGGCCTAAAGCTTGGGGCTTATATGGGTGCTTGTCAAAATTGTGGTCCCTTTCGGGTACCCGAAAAAGTAGGTGCCGTATGACTAGAAGGACACAAAAAGGACCCTAATATTGACAACCACCCATAGCGATGCCCGGGACGCTGCTAGGACTGCTAGGACCCTGACCCTCACGATCGAACCTCCAGCCGTGGGGGGGGTTTCCGAAAATAGGGGACCTAATATAGTACCCTGAATAGTATGATCCTTATTATAAGGACACGCAAACAAGGTACCCCTAGTTTTACTCCCATATCGCATTGCGAGATGCCATTGACCCAGTGAAGCGGTTCCTCTTTCTGCGCCACCTGCCCCCACGCGATTTTCTCACTGGCCCCAAACCCAAGGAAATAAAAGTTCAAACTTTCAGAATCGACTTCCTTGGACCTTGTAAGAGCCCCAAAAGATGAAAAGTTGAGTTTACAGGTGCCTCTTCATTCACTGAAAAGATTAATGTATCCTAGAGAGTTCCTTGGAGTTTTCCTGAATGCAAATGTTAGTTTACTCGGGGCTTACTTTATGATTTTATCAGAATTATACTTTGCATGTGGGCAGATTGTCTGGCGGATTGCTGTATCCGTACAGAACTTGAATCCGAGACAGGGTTGGTAACACATTGTTCAATTGTTCGTTTGAGTCATAAACTGCAGCTCACATGGCATTGTTTTGGGATAATCACGAAAAATCCAGGGATTCAGGCGGCCCGCTTTCCGGAAAAAATCCGATAAAAGAATCGGCAAAAGTTTAGGGTTTGTCGGGAAGAGATTAGGGTTTGTCGGGGAGCCTTATCTTCCGACAAGATCTTGGAGAAATCCTGAGGCTTCCCCCCATGTAGGGCCTGGGCTCGTTTTAGGTTCATGGTTTCGGATTTACCGCTGGGTTTTAGCTCTATGACTTTGTAGGGTTTAGGGCTGCCCAGCCCCCTGAGAACGGTTGGTGATATAAATCCTGCATTACCCATAATAAGGACTATGCCATAATTCCCATAGTTTAGGATCCTTAAGGAAGAATGCCGTTCTACAGTGCACGACTTGAGCGTCGGGGTCCCTGATGTGGGGTTCAAGAGGGTCTGGATCCGAAGGTTTTGGGGAAAGAAGGCCCCAAACCCTAACCCCTAGACCCTAAACCCTAAACCCTAGACCCTAAATCCTAAACCCTAAACCCTAGACCCTAAACCCTAAACCCTAAATCCTAAACCCTAGACTTAAACCCTAAACCCTAGACCCTAAACCCTAAACCCTAAATCCTAAACCCTAAACCCTAAACCTTAAACCCTAGACCCTAAACCCTAAACCCTAAATCCTAAACCCTAGACCCTAAACCCTAAACCCTAGACCCTAAACCCTAAACCCTAAATCCTAAACCCTAGACCCTAAACCCTAAACCCTCAAGCCTGAAGGGTTGCCCCCCCCCCCCTCGCCGGGATGTTGAAGTTCATGATGGCAACCTGGGCCACTCCGTACACTGAAGTATCTAATGGGTTTAATAGAGCTGATAACTTACCTTTGGTTACCCCAAGCCCCCTTTTTCCCTAAAGCGCCACACCCTAAACCCAACAGCCTCAAGACCTAGGCTGCGAAGTCTCGTGGTTCGTGTTTTGCGGCCTTCTGGGCTCTGGGCTTGTAGGGTTTGCGGTTTGCACCATGAAGTTGGTTGCTCCGCCCCCACTACTCGTGACGCAGGGAATTTAGCTACCATGATTGTTGATGGTCGCTTTCGGACCGTATCAGTGTTTGGGCACCCATCCTATACTACTTCGTGGTCAAGTACCCTATCCCATAAAAGTGCTAAACTTTTTCAAGAACGGTAAGATTACATAAACCCCAGAAGACTTAAAGGCTACCCTCTCAGCTTCTGAGTATATCGGTGGTTGTCAAAATTAGGCTCCCTTTTTGGGTCCCTATGGTAATACGGCACCTATTATCTAAAGGTACCCCCAAAAGGGACCATAATTTTGACAACCACCCTTCAAAGGAAGGGGAACCCAAAACCCAAAACCCTAAAGATCCCTTATAGGGACCCTTAAGGATCCCTTTAAAGGGATCCTAGGAGTCTCTTCAACCACCCGTAGAAATCTCAAGATGATGAAAGAGCCTCGACCGAAGAGAAGAGCAGCTGATCGACTAGCTGACTGGCTCACTGCCATCTCAATAACCCTCAGAGGGTTTGGGGTTTACGGGTTTAGGGTTTAGGGTTTAGGGGTTTAGGGTTTGGGGTTTAGGGGTTTAGGGTTTAGGGTTTAGGGGTTTAGGGTTTAGGGTTTAGGGGTTTAGGGTTTAGGGTTTGGGGTTTAGGGGTTTAGGGTTTAGGGGTTTAGGGTTTAGGGGTTTAGGGGTTTAGGGTTTAGGGGTTTAGGGGTTTAGGGTTTAGGGGTTTAGGGGTTTAGGGTTTAGGGTTTAGGGGTTTAGGCTTAGGGGTTTAGGGGTTTAGGGGTTTAGGGGTTTAGGGGTTTAGGGGTTTAGGGGTTGAGGGTTTAGGGTTTAGGGGTTTAGGGTTTAGGGCTTCTCAACTCTAAGCCCGAAACGCTTAAAACATGGTACACCAACTTGGGTACGGCCCCCATACAGTAAGAGTCTATGATAGGGCTATTATTAAGGTCCTTATATCTCTATATTATGACATGAATATTATCCAACTGTTACTGAGTGGGGGCCGTACCCAATCAATAACCCTCAACTCCAAACCAACAAACCCCAAACCAATTAAAAGAACCCGCCGGGCAAGGAAGCTCAAAAACAAAGGCTCATGGGCAGCGCATCTTAGCCTCAAGCAAGGGTGACAACAATATTCCTGCATGAGTTCCAGGATGCACCTGCTTGTGTTCATGTCGAAGTTGCACATCTCTTCTCCGTCCTGAGTCACGACCACCTCGACCGTTCTGGGTCATGCAAGTCGTCCATCACCAAGCCAGGTATGTGCAAGAAAAGTGTCAGCTGCTGGATACAATGAGCTGCTGGGTGATTAACCTACAGAAAAATCCAACTGCGTCGTCTTTCTAATGGAACTTCTCCCTGCTTCCAAAAGTAGGCACCAAGAAGACCCTTCGCTTGGTGCACACGAAATGTATGAGCCCAGCAGCCATTAAGTTCTCCCGCTGCCTGAGTAAAACTACGATACAAGTAAGGGTCGAATTAACTATTGCACCGTGGGGTGTTGGTAACAAGGCGAATCCTACACCTCAAAAACTAGAAAACTAGACGCTTGAATGCACAAGCCCGCAGGCCCGAAACTAAACCCTGATCCCTACACGAAACCGGTTCAAGCCTAGGACCTGTCGTTGCCTCACAGTATCCTAAACGGATGAGTGTGCAAACTTCAGTGCAAACAAAATACTTGGCAATTGGGATGTATTGTTCGGCACTTGGCACGGGTATGCTGGCCAGGATTTAAACTCGACTTCCCTAAACAAAGCCCTATGTTCAAGCCTGAGATCTGTCGTTTGCCTCACGGTACCCTAAACTGATTAGTGTCCAAAGAGCCCATTGGCCAGGTGCTTGACAGTTGGGATGTAGGTTAGTATTTGGGGGAGTATAATATATCAGTTGCTACGGGCATGCTGGCTAGGACTGTAACCCTGAACCCCTGAACCCCCAAGCCTCCAACCCCTAAACCCAAAACCAACGCTGGGACTTTTTGAAGGATGTATCTAAGACTTGCTGCGACTCGTAGGAAGGGCAGGGTTTAGGGTCTAGACGCTTAATGTCTAGGAGTTGAAGGGTTTAGGGGTAGTTAATGTGAGGCTCTAAGGCTTATATGGGGGGTTGGGGTTTGGCGGTTTAGGTGTTTAGGGTCTAGAAGTGTAATAACTCAAGGGTTTGGGGCGTAATTAGTAGAGTTTAAGGGTGAGGGTTCACGGGTTACATCAGGAGTCTAAACCGAATTTGTCTGAAGGTTCCGAGATAGCTATAAGCAGTGGCTTAAGTCCTCTGGAGGCCATATTGGTGTTGCAACATTTCGTTAGCGCAACCAGCAGCTTTCAGCTAAAAATGGGCCTAAAACCCAGAGCGCGCTGTGCCACAAATATCGAGGAGCTGTCTCATCCAAGCCGTTGCCATTGTTGGGCTCCCCTGCGCAAGCACTGGTTCAATGCTTAGCGGAGAGACGTGTTCTATCGTGCTTAAAGCCTAAACCCTAAACCCTATCAGGGATCGATCCATGCGATGTGCATGCACTTTTGGAGCTTACCCTGAGACCCGAAGGGATTGGGCGATCATGGACCGCACAACCACACTATATCAAGCGCCCAGCATACAATTCCAGTTGAGGAACCTTGGGTTTAAGACTTTGGGGTACGGGGTTTCGTGGACTTTAGAGCTGAGACAGCAGGAACGTAACTGCAGAATCCAGGCAACCTCCACTCTAAACTCCAAAACTCTCCCTCCTCTTACCCAGAGCCCAAATCGTCCACGATACCCTAGAGCCCTACACCCCAAACCCAAAGCTTAAACCCTCAAACACTGAAACCTTGAAATCCAGGTGCACCGGACACATCAATCTCCGGGTAAGCTGGTATCCGCTCGTATGGAGTCATGTCGGGGTTGCCAGGGTTTAGGATTTGGGTTTGAGGCTTATAGGGTTTAGGTGTTGAGCCCTAGGTGTCGAGCCCTAAGACCCCGACGAATAGTGTTGCTAATTATTCCGGTTTCTCATGGGGCGTTCAAGTTTGGAATATCAATTGGGTTTATGGGGTGTTAAGGCTTTGCCTCGAACGTCAACTCAAACTTTTTGTGGAAACAGGCGGAATACTTCCACAGGACACAGCTAGCCCCAAGTTAAGGACCTATATACAGAAATCATATTCCAAAAGGGTCCAAGTATCATCATGGGACATACTTAGGACCCCCAAAATGCCCTATAAGTATATACCAGGATGATACTTGGACCCTTTGGGATTAGGGAACTCTAAACAGGTAGGTTCTAAAGGGTCCAGGACGGTTTAGGGTGTAGGGCCTCTAAGGTCTGGGGGCCGCAGCTTGAAATCTCGTTATCTACTATTTGCTTAAGACCCCCCAAAAATAAAAAATATATTCCTTATGGGGGGTAATATAGGGATTATTATTTTCATTTTTTGGGGGATTCTTAAGAAAATAGTAGTTATGGTCCTTCCGACACCCATCTACTGTAGCTCCTGTTGTATAATACAGGGGCCTTAGCAATTAATAATTGGAATAGAAATTTGGGGCCATTATAAGTTCACTAAAATCTGATATTCAGGAACCACCAAAAGAGTATAGGTAATTATCAAGGCCCCTGCACGATATGAAAGGTGGCTGCCTTTGGCCCAATTCCAGTAGCCCAGCTTGCCGGCGTTGCCACCTGCCCTGGGCACACAACTCAACTTTGACTTCAACATTGCGTTCCTAAGTCAAAATCTGAGGAACAAGGCTCCTATAATGGTTTTGTACATGATTCTCTCAAGGGCTGCCGTACTATTACCAACAAGATCCGCGATAAGTCCGTCAACCTGTGATCTCACAATTCCGGTCCGAAACCAAACCGCCTCTCTAACAGTTTCAACCGACATGGTTCCCTAACATGAAAGGCTGAAAAACAGTACCACTTGCCAGGCCACTATACTACCCAACCCGCCAAACACCAATCACGCTCCTAAACCCTGAACAATGAAACAAAAAGTCAAAACCGTAAAAGCCGTAAACCAATGCCCCAAAGAGCAAACTTCACTTACAAGTCAGTCCCTTTCAGAGAAACCCGAACACAGAACGGCTTGAAGGAATTCTTCCCCTACACCCTAAACCCTAAACCCAGCGCAGACTGATGCTTCACCCCTTTGAGCTCACCGCCAATGAGCTCAATACTCGTTCAATACGAAATATTTCTTCCCAGAATCCGACCTGAAACCGGGCTAAGCTACCGTAAAAGGGTTCCTTCACAGACTCAAACCAAGGTGGGGTTTGCAAGATCCAGGTACACCCTAAATGCTACGTCACATTTCTATATAACGACATGAAGAAGTTCCGACAAAGTGCTCCACGAGCGATTTATAAGGCTTAGAATCAGATAAGACCGTAGATTTAGGTGCCTTTAACTCCAAATCCTGTAAGACTACCAAATAAGCGACAACAGTGTAAACCACAGCACCTAGAACAACCCGCAACAAACGCCCTCAACAACAACAACTACAAAACCAGGAGGGAGAAAGACAGAAAGAACGAACCCACCACCCCAAACCAACACGCGAGCCCCTGCCAAACACTCCTTCACTCCCAAGTATAATAGAAGTTCGAGGGCGTGCAACATGGTCCTGCTGTCGAGAGACCCGTCGATCCAATACCTTTGCTATGTTCATTCAGTCGTATATGGGAGTTTCCGACAATAGGGGACCCCAATATAGTACCCTAAATAGTAGGATCCATATTGTAAGGACCTCAAAATAAGGTACCCCTATGTCCGACCCATATGTATATGTAAACATATCATACACAGTCATTGTTTGGTGGGGGGTGTTTGTAAAGCTTTTGCCCGGATGGTTCCGAGCTTTGAGATATTTCGCAAGGGCCTACCAAATCTGCATGGCTTCCGGTATCAGGGCTAGAGGTCAGGGTATTTCGGGGTCTAGGAGTGCAAGAGTTCATGTTGAAGGATTTGGGGTGAAGGGGTTGGTGCTTAGGGGATTTAAAAGTTTCGAGTTTGGGCGTCAGGGTATGTTTAATGGCTAGGGTGTCAGGGTATGGGTTTGAGGGCTCAGGGTGTAGAGTTGAGGGCTTTAGGGGCTAGAGGGTACTCTCGCGCTTCAGTTCCAGAGGGTCGCGGGTAACTGAGGGTAACTAAGGGTTTATAGGGGTGTAGGGTTTAAGGCGGGTCCATGCTTGAGAGAAGTTGCTTCGTGTACACTCAAGCAAAAGTCTACGAGTCTACGGGGACGTTGAGGCGATATCATTGCGAAGCGACTCAGATCTTCGTCTCGAAAGCTATGAACCCGACACATCCCGGGAAGAAAACCCCTCAACCCTAGACGCTGAACCCTCCCTTAGGCCCTTCACCCCAAACCCCAAACAACAAAACAACCCATACCAACATGAAACCCCCTTTAGAGAAGCCCGTAAGTATAGATGCCTAATGGAAACACTTAAAGGAGCCCTTAAGAGAACCCTTACAGTGCAAAGGATGCCTTCGAAAGAACACCGAAAGACAAAGCCCTATACACTTAAAGGGCCCCTGAAAGCCGGAGCCCTAAACCCTAGACCCAAATCCCTAAACCCTACAAAGGACCCGGAAAGCCTATATAATCCCTATACACCCTATATAAACCCTGCAAAGGATCCTGAAAGCCTGTATAAAACCTAAGCCCTAAAACCTACAAAGGACCCCTAAAAGCTCATATCATATAAACCCTCAACCCTAAAACCTACAAAAGGACCCCTGAAAGCCTCAGCCCTGAACCCAAGCCCTTCTCGCAGCCACGGAGCCAGTCCTCGCCCTGAGGCTCCTTGCGGGAAAGTTCCGAAAAGCTCCCGGGTTCGTGGTCTTCGGGTTTCAGGGTGCCCAAGGACCCTTTAACAAAGCCCGTAAGGCCCTTAATAGTGGGTTTAGGGTTTAGGGTTTAGGGTAGTTGGGATACAATAGAGGGTAGTTGCGGGGTCTAAGTAGGAGCTCCAGGGCTTCAGGGCCTTAGGGTTGAGGGGTTTAAACGGGCTGTAGGGAATCGGGCTTTAAGGGGCTTAAGCGCTTTAGACTTTTCGGGGTTTCGGGGTTCAGGGGTTTGGGGTTTCGGCTTTTACAATTATAGGGTGTGAGGACTTGGGACTTACGTAAAATGTTTTAGGATTTGAATTTATGTTTAGGAGGGATATATGTTATGGTTGAAGACGCACTCCTAATAAAGGGCTGTTGGGAACCCTCCACTGTGAATCTCACTGGGTAAAACCCTCCCAGAACATACCCCACTCTTTCACGGAACCCCTGTCTCAGAACATTCCGTGAAGCTTAAGGGAGGTCTAGGGGTCTGGTACTTGTTCAAAACATCGTTCCGACTGCCTAGGATGCCCGACACTGTTTCTGGGGTTTAAACTAGGGGGTGCTTTTAAAGCCTTTGCAAAATATTAGTAGGTAACATCCTCTTAGGCCCAATAAGAGCAGATATAAAATGTCCCAAAGCCCTACCGAGAAAACTTTTGGGAGTGAGAACCTGCCGATCGCATGTCCCGAACCCCGGTAGGATAGTTCCAGGCGGTGCACGGCCGCCATGAACGTCTGATTATAGGATCCTTCAAGGGATTGGTTCAAGGGGGGTTTAGTAATTTTACTCTTTTAGGGTTTAGTGCATGATAAAAGGGAGAATTACGGATTACGACATATGTTCTATACCCCCGTTTAGAACCTCCTCCCCTTAAGGATCCTATAATCTGAGGCTTCGACTTGAGCTTCCGTGACGAAGCCGTTCGAGTTTTCGAAGTCCATCTGAAGGATTCCACTCGGGGCCCTTCCCCCCTCTAGGGTCCAAGGACCCAAGAATTAGCTACTCGGTTTGAGGATAATAGATATGCAGGTTAGCATTTTGGAGGGTCTATGATAATTAGGTACTTGGACCTTTATATTAAGGCCCCTACATGATAGTACCCTTATACAGTAAACCCCATAAAGTTGCAACCGGATTAAGATCAAATAGTGCTGGGATTCCCTATACATTACTCTTCAGGATTGAGGCTATGGGGTTTCCAACTGTTGGGCTTCTACTATAGATCCCTTATGGTAACCCATAAAAAGGACCCCTTTATATTAACGCCCATACATGAGAGTACCTTTATAGACCCTACATTATAGTACCCTTATAGATCCCTTAAAGTAACCCATAAAGGGAGGGATCCCTGGACCCTCGGGGTTCTAAAGGGCTCCAAGCATGGGATCCAGGTAGGTGGGTAAATCCAAGGTCGAGTCCTTTCTTAAGTGATTTTAGGGTTTTCGGGTTTTAGGATTTTAGGGTTTTAGGATTTTAAGGTTTTAAGGTTTTAGGGTTTTAGGGTTCGGGTTTCCCAGACCCCCGGGAGGATCCAAAGAGTAGATCCCTTAATGGGGGTTCCTATAAAGTACCCCTAGTAGCCTCGGGCCCCAAATTAGGGGAATCTAGTTTCTAGATTCTAGATCCTCCCGGGGGTCTGGGTAATCGGTAAGGGATCCTCATTGTAACCCTAAACCGTCAAGCCCCAAAGAACCCTTTGCCAGTACAAGCCCTCATCCCATCTTTTGAGGCGCTCGACCCTAACTTTATCAAAACGGCTTTTGGTGCGTAGGCGTTTAGGGTTTAGGGTTTAGGGACTGTTTTTTAAGGTTTAGGGTTTAGGGATTTTTTTTAGGGTTTAGGGTTTAGGGTTAGGCGTTTTAGGAATTTTGGGGGACGTGGGTTTCGGGACCAGGTTCCTTTGATCTGTCAGGGCTCCTTTCAGCGGGTCTATAAATACCGTACAAAAGGTCGAAGGGGTTTTGGGTTAAGTTAGGATTTCGAATTTGGTACCTGTACTTAGCCCGAAAAATACCGTTTGCAGGGCTCCCTAGAAGTATTGTTCCATGGGGCCAGCATGCATGCGCCAGACATGGAAACTGCACCGTGGTGGACCCTCGCAAAGACTCTAGACTTAATGAAGGTTTAGGGTTTAGGGTTGGGGCTAGGGTGTCTGGTTTAGGGCTTAAAGTTTTGTCAACCCGGAATGGACCTTAAAGTCAATCCCGGCGGGGTCCTTGTAAAGCCAACCGAATGCACCCTCAACCCTAGCACTCTTTGAAGCCGAACCGTAAACCCGAAACTTGAACTGGGCTCGTGCTAAGGATGGTCTTCTATGTTAGCATAACGAATAGGCATCTACAGGCGAATACTGGGGTTCTCTCATTATGGTAGCTTCAAGTAAGCTCCTTAGCAAGACCACCCTTAACCCTACATCTGAAACCCTAAACGCTACACCCTCAGTAAACGCCGGAGTCTATAGCCAGGGCCGACAGATCTGAATGCTATACGTTTTAGCATTTCGGGTTTAGGGTTGCGGATGTTTCATTGTGGTGCCTTTGATCGGTTACCTTATAGGATCCTAGTTTTTAAAGAAAATACAATGGAGAGTGTAGGTAAGTTTTTCCTAGGGTAATTGGAGGGGCCCTTAATCAGGACCCCTAGGTATATACCCTTAACATAGCCATTATATACCCATAATACAGCCCATTAGAGGGTAGGGGTCCCCATTAAGGTTCCCTCCTTTTCCCCTTTGAATAAAGGAACCCTAAACCCTAAACCCTAAACCCCTGTGCAACCCTTAAAGGAACCCTAAAGATCCCTTTAAAGGAACCCTAAGAGCCCTAAATTAAGGGTCCCTCATTTTCCCTTTGAGTTTTGAAAGCGAGCCCACAAGGCCCTGAGGCACAGACGGTTTGGGGCAGGCGAGGGGCACTCCTTGAAAACCCCTTAAGTTTAGGGTTTAGGGTTTGGCGGTTTAGGGCTTAAGGGTTGAAGGGTTTAGGGCTTAAGGGTTTAAGGGTTCAGGGTTTAGGGGTTTAGGGTTTAGGGTATAGAGCGCTAGCCTACAGGCGAGGGTGTACCACAAAATCATATTAACCAAGCCACCTCCGCCAAGCCGAGCCAGCAGAAATGGTTGCCACCTAGGCGTTGGTCCGAGAAGTTTCAGGGCTTATCCCTGAGCCTCCAAGGGCCCACGTTTTAAGGTTTAGTACGGTTTTGGGGCCCATTATACTATAGCGATAATAAGGAACCCCCAAAATAGTGTAGGTAATTTATTAGGCCACTAGATACCCCATGGGTTTAGGGTTTAGGGTTTAGGGGCCACAAAGACCATGCCATTCGCGGTTGCTGGGCGACAATCAGCCGTGGAGTATAGTTCATGGTGTTGCTTTTGACCGGGGGGATGGGTATAGCATGAGTTTCAGGACTTCATTGTTGCACTACATCCACTTCTTTGGTGGGATCCTCTGTTTTGAAGGGCTGAGAGAAGCTGAAACACCTTACAACATATTCAAGGCGGAGAAACAAGTGGTCAGGGCAAACTTCGCCACTGCATTGCTTCTGGCTGCTGCTGTCGTTGGTGCGTGCTCCTCAAACCGCAAACCCTGGACCTATTACAACCTTATATCCCGAAGCCCTGAAAACCACACCCCAAACCCTACACATCCCTAGACCCCCTTTGGGTGGTTGTCAAAATTATGGTCCCTTTTTGGGTCCTTATTAGAATACGGCACCTAATATTTAGGGTGCCCAAAATGGAGCCATTATTTTGACACTACCCATGTACACTCTGAAACCCTGTCGCTCTGAGGCCCTAGGCACTCAAGCCCTGACTGAAGCCAAGCCCTGAAATCCTTAACCCTCCCTGGACCCTAAGGAACCTACCTTTTTAGGGTTCCCTAATATGATTTCTTTAGATACGTCCTAAAACAGGTAGGTTACTTGGGGTTAAGGTACCAGATCCTTTGCAGGAGCCCGTAAAAGAAACGTCAAAAGAACCCTTAAATGGCCCTGAACCCTCAAAAGAACCCTTAAAGGAACCTGAAAGAACCCCAGGAGGTGCTTCCTGAGTTCCCAGCAGATGTGTCGCACGAAAAGGTTCCTACAGACTCCATCAGTTGCGGTTAAGTTGAAGGGGTACTAGGATGCCTACTATTTGCTTAAGATCCCACCCAAAAAATAAAAATATACTCCTTATAGGGATAATATAGGGATTATATTTTTGGGGGGGGTTCTTAAGCAAATAGTAGATGCCCAGCAACCTAGCCAGGGTTGGCTCCTGGCTTAGGGGCTTTATCCTAAACCCTAAAGTGGCCCTAAAGCCTAGGGCCCTAGGGTTTAGGAGCTACTCGGAGGTTAGGGCTTAGGGTTTAGGATCTAGGGTAAGTAAGAATTTTGTAACTTAAAGCCAAATTGATTAGGGCCCCTGTTGAGGTACTTATGACTCTATAAACAAGCTACTTACAAAGTCCCCCGACCCTGCAAGTAGTTGGTTTAAGGTTCAGGGGTTAGGGCTAGTTGAAGCTTCCGAGCACAATTGCGATTTTAGGTGTAAGTATCCTTGGATGAGGGGTTGGAGGTAACTACGAGGTCTACACAACATAACCCGGCTACTTTGCTTAGTGCACTGCTGCCTTGTGGCGCCGGCGCAGCTTGCATCGACTTTTGTTTCAGGAACGAGATCCCCATGCCCGAAAGGCTTCGAGGTGTCAGTGACTCCGAAAAGTAGTGTCAGGGATTTTTTCCGTGTTTAGGGTTTAAGGGCCCCAGTACTCAGCTGTATGCCATAACATCGTGCGTCCCGATAAGACGAGTGCGCTGCACCACTGCTGCCGTGCACGTGCTCATGCGCAACATGTGTGCCAGAATCCCACATGGGCACTGTTCCATTGACTCTTGTGGATTCACTGGTCCCTACAAGTCCGGCTACAGAACCTGGGATGCAAAAACCCAATTCATTATAGGCCCAAGCCTGCAAAGACAGGTTTAGGACTCTGCTCCGTAATTCCCTAGCCTGAGGATTCTCGTCGAACGCCGTTCTCAAACCTCAGCCCTAAAACCAGCTGATGTCTCTTCATGGTTCAACTGGAGACCCTACACCCGCTTCCTACTCCCTGAAACCAACAAAGCCCAGACTCTCTTCTGCGTTCGTGATGGAAACGAGGGTCGAGTCGTGGTGGTCCTGACCCGAAGGAATGTGTGGCTGCAAGGTTTACCAAAATGCGGGAACATATCCCTTTGACATCTCGTACTTCTCTTCGTATGATTATGTCTGCTAGCTATGCTTGCTGCCTAATTATTTTAAAGTTAGGGTTGCCCCGCGGTCGTTATACCCTGTTCCTGTTGAAAACTACCCACGGGTTTGTTGTTGTGGGGCTCAGGGCTCGGTTTTTGGGGGTGCAGGGTTTGCGCATCTTCGGGTAAAGGGTTGACCTACCCCCAAAACCATAAACCCGAAGCGCCTAAACCCGAAACCTCCGAAACCGCTGCAAACTAAACTAGTTATACTCCCATACTTGGAGGGTCTTCGTTAGGGCGGCTTAGGAGCTGCCAGCCTCGACCTCTCCTGTTTGAGTGAGTCGAATTGGTGGCTTTTTGGACGGGTTTCACCAAGGGCCCGGTCCAAATGACTGATAACTATTACTTTCCCAACTATTAACCGACATCAATACTATGGAAACCCAAGTACTCAATCGTGAGGTCCTTGGACCCTTAAGAATCGGGTTTATGAATTAGGGTGTAAAACTTAGGTGACTCACGAGTGTCGTGGTGTTGCAGCTACACACTAAACCCTAAATCCTTCCTCCTTGAGATAGCAGGAATTGGAAGCATGTTTTGGCGGCTCGGATTTAGATCTTATTAGGTCTAGGGCCAGGGATGGTCCAAGGCTTATCCAGTACCTCAACCTTAGTGTAACCAGCGTTGTCAGGGTTGAACAAGGTAAGCGTTTGCTTGACCAGGTGAAGGGCATACAGCTTGAATCGCAGTCTTGCGGGCCTGTCTTTCAAGAGAAATACACAAAGAAACCAAGATACGGAACCCTAAGAAGTAATATTCCTGAAGTCCTGGGGTGCCGGTAGGACTGCCAGGCTTCTGGGTGGTGCCCGGACCGGCGCTCATGTCACGCCGCCATGCCAGCAGTCAATCGGGTTTAAAGTTTCTGGCTGAGCCCTGACATATACAGAGCCCTACTTAATTGGTACCTCAACTCCCTCCCTTCATAAGGACTATACTGGAGACATTAATGAACTATATGTATCTATCCATTCAGCAAGGCTGTACACAACAATAAACTTCCTGAAGTCGCTGACAAGAATCGTTACTGAAATCGCAGCACGACCCTGAGCCCTAATCCGAGTCGCCATTGAAATCTTAATGCGACCCTGAGCCCTAATCCACGGAGCCCAAGACCAGGCAATCAATCAACATACCTTAAGCCACCTAGAAATCACAAACTATTCCCTGTCTCAAGGTCAACGTGCCGAACCGTAAGTTGCAACCCCTGCAAGTCGTAGAACTTACAAAACAGTTTTATTTTTCAACGGTAGCTAACAACTACCCGTCCCGACAGCGCTGGATGGCTTCTTCGTAAACGCAAGGCCGCAGAAGCGCACGATAGCCTCAGATGTACCGTGCCAACACAAACAGCGAAGACCGCGTAATTAGGGTTTGGGGCCTGGGGAGCCAGTTAATCATAATTTTAAATGTTCGATGGTAGTTTTTGAAGCACTTCCCAACTACGATCCTGAAAACCTTTCCTATTATGGGTACGCGGTCAACGTTGTCCATATTGCGCTTCCATCTGACCTCGACTTAAACTGTTAAGTTTAGGGTTTACATAGGTCAGGGGACGTAGTAGCATCGATGATGCTAGATGTGAAGACACCACAAGTATAGGAAACTTAAAGCCCCCGGTTACGGCCCCCCGTTCAACCGATGTCCTACGTCCCACGAGCCTGTAAATCTTAATGAAGTGTGGGATGAAGGCGGGAAATCCCAAAAAAACGTTGCCCGATACGGATACTTTCAACAGCTGTTGAAATCTAACATGTCAAAACGGTGCTTCTTGCTAAAAGAGTGTTGGAACTTCTGCGCAAAACCAATGACCGGGGTTTGGGGGCCTCAAGTTGCAAGGCTTTGGGCAATGGGTTGGGTAGATACACGCTTCGAAAATTTGGGCGAACCCAATTATGATCTGTCAGATCTTTTCAAAACATGTCCCTGGCCCTTAAACCCTAAACCGTCCGGCGGATCAGCCGTACGGCTATGACACGCGTTTGGCGACTTCCGGAGGAATCAGGAAATGAGTCTTTGGGGCTGAATACCCTACCCCAAGCAAGGTTAACCCTTTCAACACTTGTAGGAATATACACACCCCAAAAGGTCAAAGATTACCTACTGAGCTTCTGGCGAATATAGGATTTGGATGAAGATTGAGCTTTACAGGCATTGCTCAAACGGAATTTCAAGCTTCGGAGGGCAGGACCACTAGTGACGAGGGGCCGGCCATCCGGCGAGAAACCATGTCACCGAATGAAGAGACCCTGAAGCCTTGTCAACAATATTAGTGAGTATGAGCAGAAACTAAATCAGTCACTCAGCCCTTATATAACAGAGATGGATGCGCAGGGGACCCTAGCAAGGGCGATGCACTCATCACATGCGTCATCAGGCCAATGCAACCCTGCACCTGACAACTGCTGAGTGTTGCGAGGCGGCTTGTGACTTAATGCCTACGCGGCCTGGCCCAGCCCGGCTTATGAACAGATACCCAATGCGACTTCGAACGCATGGAAAAACAGCCAACATACAGTTCTCAGCATTCAAGCTTCGCTAAACCTTGCCTTTCTCAGCATTCAAGCTTCGCTAAACTTTGCCTGCAATTAGCCTACAAAACCTACCTCGGTAAGGAATGGTATGAACAAGAAACCATACATAAGGATCCCAACTTTCTCGGCGAACCCTACATGCTTTAGAACTCCTTCTCTCCTCCGCCTTTTTACGTCTTGTTTCCGGCTACAGACATGTCAGTGAAGCACAATTTCTTGCGGGTATTTGAAAGCCCCTACATCTCAAAAGGAACACCAGTTAAAACTTAAAGCGCGCGGATCCTTCGAATACCCAGTTCAGCTATAGCAGCTACCTCAAAGAAGCTGTCACCTCTACCCCCCAGATGTGCGCTAGAAGCCGGCCTCAAACAATTCTTGCTTTCCCGCATCATAGCCCGCGAAGCTGAGTCTTGTCGTTCTGCCGTGGGATAGGTAATACCAGAAGTTTAAACGAATGCTTTACGAACTCAGTTACCAAGTGCGTGGCTGGTTTGTACCCACAACTGGCAGTGAAGAACTGTATGTTCTCTTCAACTACGATGCCCCCTGCAGTAAAACATCGCAGGACATTAACGTAAACAATATCCACAGACCTTGAACCATAAACCCTCAACCCTAATTTAACCCTAAACCCCGCATTAAAATCAAAACCCTGACCTGTAGGCTTCAGACCCCGAACTAAGTACAAGTACTGCATGCAAACACTCCAATGTCCCTGAATCAAGGAATACACCTTAAAAAAAAAAAAGGATCCCTGACATGTGCTAAGAATATTCCTCAATTAAAGGATATTGGAGTCTCCGTGGTCTTAGGGATTGGTCTGATGATTCAGTCGGGGTTTAGGGTTTAGGATGGTTCGGTCTGCGACTGTAAGGGCCTGTTGGTTTTGGACGGGGTGAACCCAGAGACTCAACAAATCCTTAGCAAGGATTGTAACATAATATAGTCTGATAGAGTAAAGTATGACATGATGCAGTATATCATAACATACTGAGAAACAGTACTTTGAGTAGGGCCTGGAACTAATTTGTTTTTTTTTTTCTTTTGGCCGTGTGCTTGGCCTAAAGCATAGGAAAGCAGCTTCTTTTCCTCCGCCTTACAAGGGAAAACACTACGTACATTTTGGACGGAATTCTATGTTTTTCCTAAGCAAGACACTACTTTCCTACGGATTCTTTGTTCTTTCCTTCGGTTTTGCTTGGTAGTTCCTCGGGAAAACACAACGTATATTCCTACGGATTCTGTTTCATGTTCTGAGGTTTTGTGACCTCAAGAAACACAGCAGGATCTGCTGAAACCGTTGACTGGGGGTTTAAGCTTTCATTTGGAAGATTTCGGCATTTATGTCGGGTTAAATGCCGAGAGGCCGAAAAAAGCCAAGAAGACAAAAACCCGTACGAGACAAGAAAGCAGTATGCTCGAAGCCATGACAGCATAAGACGTTGAGAGGTTAAAAAGGGGTGCAGATTGTTTTTGCTCCCTTCTTTGTTGCTTCCCTTTTTTTCTTCTGTCTTCGGGGTGTTGGTGGGGGAAACAGCCCACTTTGCTGCAGCCGAATGTACGCAGCGCTGCTGGCTCGCCCCTTCATCTGAGACGCCCTGGAAAGTACCATGATCGAAGACGGCGGCACAATTTTAGTGGAAAGCGGAAAGCGTTCAGGGCACGACGCTTCGCCAGCTCGCCCAAATTACCTTATTTCAAGCCTTACAGGAATTAAATAGTGCTGTAGTTGTTATTCTTATTGTACTTGTTAATGTTAATGCTATTGTTATTGCTGTTCTTGTTGTCACTATTTTGTTGCCATTGATATTATCTTTATTATTAGTGATACTAGTGTTGTTGCTGTTGTTGTGGTTGTTGTGGTTGTCGTGCTTCTTCTTCTTCTTGTTGTTGTTATTATCATTGTGGTCGTTGTGACTGTTCTTGCTGTCCTGTACTTTAGTATGAGTACACTATATAATCTAATACAAGTTAATATAGTATCCCGAAACATAAAGTATAACATGATATGATATGAAATAATATGATGTACTATGATTTGATGCCATAAAATATGATATAATTTAATATGATATATGTAACAACATAAAATACAACATCATGCAGTATACTAATATACTATCAGATGACAAAATACTCTACAGATACTAAAAGATGATATACTTTGATACGATTCGATATATTTAAAATAACATGATACAGTACCTTAGTACCATATAACACCATATGGCATAATATAAAGCAAAACAATGACGCACCCCCTTTTGCAAACAGAATGCCTTCATGATGAGCTTTGAGAAGCTCCAAAACAGCTTTTTGTTTAATGCAAGTTTTGTTCATGATGCGATGTTCTTGAAAACAAGCCTGCGCGGCTTAAAAAGAAAGCCGGGGGGTTCCCCCCCGTTTGCAAACACAATGTCTGCATGGCGGGTTCTGAGAAGGTCCATATGGGTTTCTGTCTTTGCTGGCAAGATGATACCTGAAGCGATGCAAAACGGGGACGCGCCTCCCCAATTGGAAACAGAATGCTTGTTTGATGTGTTCTAAAAAGCTCTCAATCTTGTGTTTGGTGCAGGTCTTGTTCGTGGTGTGATGTTCTTGAAGGCAAGCCTGCACGGCTTAAAAAGAAAGCGGGGGGTTGGGGCCTCCATTAGCAAACACGACGTCTTTATGCCGGGTTCTGAAAAGGTCCATATGGGCTCTGTCTTTGCTGGCAGGATGATGCTCGAAGCGACCTTGCTCAGTTTAAAAAATGTGAATATAAAGATAGTTTAACATGACATAACATAATGTAATATAACATAATATCATATAATTAATTATATCATAAAACAAAATATAACATGACAAAAATACGTTAAAACATACAGAAATATATATCAATAATATATGACATGACATACTATGATACATTGTAATATACTTTAATATAGTATAACTTAGTTTACTATGGTGTAATATAATAAAGCAAAATATGATACAATATGATCTAACATGAAATAATACAAGACAATATACTAGAAGATAATACACTTCACTATATGTGTATATATATATATATACACATACATATATGTAATTTGATATAACATAGTATATTCTAGTACACGAAGCTACAAGAAGTCGAAACGCCAAGAAGCCGAGTGGCCGAAAAGGCAAAAGGCCACCTCTGCTCACCCTTGCTTCGAAAGGTATACTTGTAACCTTATATACTTACTATACATCCTGAAAACTGGACTAGAAGACCAAGGGCTGCACCGGACCAGGGGACCAAGAAGACCAAGGGACCAGGGGACCAGAGGACCACGGGACCAGAGGACCAAGGGGACAGGAAAAACAAAAAGGGGCATACAAAAAAGGGAGTGAAGAAATACGCCCTCCGTTAAAATGCCGAGAGGCCGAAAAGCCAAGAAGCCTAGGAAACCAAAATGCCAGGAAGCTATACAAGACTAGAAGGCAGTATGCTCCGAAAGCCAAGAAGCCAAGGAAACCAAGAAGCCAAGGAAACCAGAAAGCCATGCAAAACGAGAAGGCAGTATGCTCCAAGTTAGGATACTAGAAGAAGACGAGGGGGCATCGAAAAGCCAAGAAGCCAAGGAAACCAAGAAGCCATGCACGACAGAAGGCAGGAGAACCGCACGTGCACGCACACAGACAGAACAAACAAATCACAAACAAAAAATAAGTACGCCTCCAGTAGGGTATAACTTCGTGGCATGGACGACACTGCAATTGGGGTCGTACATCGTGCATTCCCGAATTCAAAGGTTTAGGACTTCCTGGATTGGCTTCTGCAGGACTCGGGGTTTATACGGTAATTGAATCAGGCAGAACAGGTACAGTAGAAGCCAGAAAGTCGGAACATCGTTGTCCTCATGGCTTTAAGGTCAAGTAGAGGAAATCCAAGCACTAATTGTACTGCATCCATGTTCCAACTTTCTGGAGCCCCACCATGAGGAGTACGACCCACCTACCAGCCTAAACCCTAAATCCTAAAACATACACCCACCGGTTTGTCTGAAGGTATACCAAGGTAACCCTAAACCCTAAACCCCTAAACCCAAAACCCAAAACCCTAAACCCCAAACCCTAAACCCCTAAACCCTAAACCCAAAACCCAAAACCCTAAACCTAAAACCCTAAACCCTAAACCCTTCAGTGCGTGCACTGGGGCCTCCTGGCATTTCAAGCTCCGAAGCCCCAAACAAGAACCCTAGATCTGAGCATGGGCATTGCCAGGGTTTAGGGTTTAGAGTTTAGGGTGTAGGGTTTAGGGTTTATAAGGGTTTAGGGTTTAGGGTTTAGAGTTTAGGGTACCTGGAGCCTAAGGTAGGTTATTTGGCGTTAAAGAACCCAGGGTTTAGGGTTTAGGGTTTCAGGGTTTCAGGGTTTACCTGGAGCCTAAGGAACCTACCTTTTTCGGGTCCCCTGATATGATTGCCTTATACAAGTCCTTAAAAAGGTAGGTTACTTGGGGTTAAGGCAGGGGTTTGGAGCTTGCGGCTTAGGGTATCGGCACCCCTAAACCCTGAACCTCAAGACCCCTAGAACCCATGAACCCCCAAACGAAGACAGGGTAGGGCCTATAACCCCCAACATCGTAGGATTCATGTCAGGATCCCTTATAAAGGCACAAGGTTTTTCAATCAGGTTCCTATATACATGAATACGGAACCTGAAGGAACAATATTGGCAATTCTTCAGGCTTCAATATTACGTCTTCTCAGTTCTCGAATTTCACTGATTACCGGATCCTGACAACAACGAGGGTTATCCAAAAACGACCCTGCACCCTAAACCCGAAACGCTGAACCCTAAACCCTGAACCCTAAACCCTGAAACCTAAACCACTAAACCGCAAACCCCTAAACCCTTAACCACATCCTACACTGTGCTGCGGCCTCAAAGCTCAAGCCATCTCTGAATTACTTAAGCTCCTAACGTGTAGGGTTTAGGGGTTAGGGAGACCCCAAACCCTGACCTCCAAACCCTAAACCCCCAACCCTAAACCATGTTTAAACCTTCCTCTAAGGGTCCACAGGACCGAATCATTAGGTGAAAGTTTTCGGATAGTAGTTATGTAGGTTAGGGTTTTGGAGAGTGTATGATTTTTAGGTACTTGGACCCTTGGGGTCAATTAAGGAAATAGTCCTTTCTAGTAGGAGCAAGCCCGAAACTCGGTTTACGCCTCAAACCTATTTGAGTTTTGGGCTTCCTGGGGATGAAACGTTTAGGGGTTCCTCTCCAGAGAACCCAATACCCCTTAATTAAGGAATATGCCTTAAATCATAATATTAAGGCCCCTATAATTTAAGGTATATTCCTTAATTAAGGGGTATTGGGTTCTCTGGGTCCAAGCAGCAGTAGCCCTGAAACGCCTCGAAGTTCTTTGGACACTTGGCGTGGCCCAGGCCACACGTGCCTGTCGGAGTGTCGGTCTGAGTTTAGGGTTTTAGGGTTTAGGGTTTTAGGGTTTTAGGGGTTAGGGTCTTAGGGTTTAGGGTTTTAGGGGTTTAGGGTTGCTGGGTTAGGGTTTTAGGGTTTTAGGGTCTTAGGGGTTCGGGTTTTAGGGTTTAGGGTTTTAGGTGTTAGGGTTTTAGGGTTTCAGGGTTTTAGGGGTTAAGAGTTAAAGGTCATGGGCTTGCTTACCTGTGGCCCCCCAAAAAAAACCTGTTGAAGCAGTTGTAATCAGAAACCATAAAGGGAACTCCAGAAAGTTGGAATATGGATTAATGGTAGGATCCCCTATAATTTACCTTAAAGGGGTGACGATAATGATATTCCAACTTTCTGGCTTCTACTGTACAAGGTCCAGGAAAAAAACAGGGCTCGGCGAGTTTCCCTCGGACTGGCAGGGCCAGGACAAATGAGCAGAGGGCTCCGACCTTCGAGGCTTTGGGCTTTAGCATAATTTAAGGAAATGTAGTACCCCCTTTTTGGTTACCGTAAAGCCTGCTACTTCAGGGCCTGAACCATAAAACCCTCTCGGAGGTACGAAACAAACTGATTCGACACTACAAGCACTGTTATCGTAAATTTGTTGCAGCCCCCGAGCCTTATTAGACTCATAGCCGCTTATAGCAGCCTGCAAGACCTGATAACACCCATGATCCCCAAAATGTCGACATCTTCTGTCGGGGTCACGGGCGTCAGGGTGGCCTGCAGGTTTTCGCCGTAGCGCTTTGGTGCTTGACGAGCGGGGCTTGTGAGCGACTTCATGCTTAACAATTTTGAATCGTGTTTTGGTGTATACTATGTAGCAACTACTCCGGCATTTCACCAAACAATGTGGCGGCGCGTTTGAATAAAACCCCCCCCACCACAACTTTTGTCTTGCATAGTCTGGTGTCCGTGCTGTCCGTGACCCTTCGGACCGCGGTCAGGGTCTGGGTGGCTTTGATTAAGTTAGAAGGGAATTTGTGGGTCCCGGGGTTTGGGGACTTAAGTGTTTGGGATGGTTTAGTAGGTTTCTGTGCTTAAGTACTAGGCTCTAACCGGTTCTGTAGGTTTCGGGAGGTTTGGGGTGGTTTGCTTCGGTTTTAAATAATTTCTTGGAGGCTTGGGTTGATTTGGGGTCTGGAGGTGCGTAAGTAGAAGGGTTGGCAGGGTTTAGTAGGTTCCGGTGCTTTAGCCAGGTACTAGGATGTAAAGGGATGTTTAGGGTCCAGGGCTTGGGGTTCAAGGATGATTTAAGGTTTATATAGGCTTAACTAAGCAGGGTGGGTGGCGGGTTTAGTTTCGGGCTTGGAGCGGGGGTTTAGGGTCGTGGGTGCCTTAAGACTGACCATCAGCAGACAGGAGCAACCCACCCCTCAAACAAAAAAACAACACCACCAACAAAAGCGCATTAGTTAGGCCGCATTTGTTTTGGGTACCGGCTCGAATACGGAAAGCAATGCATTCAATCGGCCCACTTTGCCAAAAGGGCCGCGCCATTACCAGAACCTTTAACCCTTAAAAAAAAGGAAGTACAACAAATGATCCTTAACGACAACATAGAACCCTGAAAAGAAGACAAATGAGGCCCTAAAGGGCATCTTATGCATAATCCCATAAAGCCGTTATAGAAACTGCATACCCAGAGGGCCCATATATACTACTATTATGGAATTAGGTCCCAAAAGACCATTCCTATTATGGCCTTGGGGGCTAATTCCATAATGGTAGTGTATATGGACCCTCTAGGATAACACCCTAAACTAAACCCCCCCCCCCCCATGGAAACCTTAGAAATCAGGCGTAAAAGCCTCAAAGGAGCCCCGAGGGGAGTTGTCAAAATTATGGCCCCTTTTTGGGGTACCCTAAATATTAGGTGCCGTACTATAGTGACAACCACCCATGTGTCGCCTTCTTGGACACACTTGGGAACCAACTTGCAGACTGGTATGGGCAGGTTGAAGTAGGGCGAGGCATCGTACCACCTGAAGTGATTAGGGTCTAGATTCCAGGGTGTACGAATTAAGGCTTGTGGGGGAGGGGCGGGGGGTGTTGAGATAAGGGCCATCATACTGAATCAGAATAGGCTTCTGGGGTACATGACAAAACGATTATACAAAAAGGATGCAGCGAGAGCTCACTGATGGCCGACCGTCACTAAACGAGAGGCTTCCTGCAAAGCTCTACAGACTCTACTTGGAGGATCATGGGACTTAGTAAGTAGGGTTACAAGTACCTTAATTGGGGTTATCAGTAATATAAGCGTAGTTACCTTCAATGGGAAAATATTTGCCAATTAAAGGTCCGTGGCTTGCTCGAAGCTGAGTAACCAAAACCGTCACGCGGACTATGTCTCCGTATAGTCTGAGAAGCGACTTCGTGATGCAGCTTTAGAATGTGCTTGCCCCCATAAACCCTCCGGGCTAGAGCTTCCACTGCACGTCGCGCTGATGGGTAAACCAAGCACTGACAGAAGTGTCCAGTACAGAACTCTGAGCTCAAGCCGCGAAATGTGAACTCCCACAGTCAGTACAGAGGTCTTTCCAAGAGCTATGATACTGGTAGTGCCTGAAACCACAAAACAGTAAGTCTACACTTGTAGTCCAGTTCTGACGATTAATCCCCCCTAAACCCTAAACCCCTAAACCCTAAACCTTAAACCATATGGGTAGCATTAGGTCCCCAGCTTTCGGTGCGGGGCTTAGGGCTTTAGGGTTCAGGGCTTGAGGGCTTAGGCTTTCGGCCTAAAGCCTGAGCCGTCAACATAAAACCCTTTAGGGTTTAGGGTTTAGGGTTTAAGCTTTAGGGTTTAGGGTTTAGGGATTTAGGGTTTAGGGTCTCTAGCAGACTCTAGCAACAGAAAACTGCTTAAAGTTTAGGGCACCATGGTACCATCATTCTCTGCAAGATGGGCGCCTTCCTGTTTAACCCTAAAGGAACGGGTATTACAAGATGAACCGGTTAATAAGCCTTACTCAAGGGCTCCCTGAACCCCAAACCCCAAACCCCCCAAACATCCGATGTCCCCTGAAACCCTAAGCCCGCAACCCTTAGAGACCCCTCCTTTAAAGGCGCCATAAACAACCTAGGCTTTTAAGGACGTATTTATTGAAACCATATTAGGTGATTTCTTTACTTAACCCTAAACCCTTAACCCTAAAGTCCTTAACAGGTAGGTTATTTTGGGGTCCAGGTAAGCCCTCTGTGCTCCCAGCCTGCCATCCGCCCAAGGTGCGGCCTGTGCCTTCGTGCCTGCGGCAGTCGTCACCTCGAAGGTTCGGAGTTTAGGGCTTAGGGTTTGGATAACTCTAAACCCGAAACCCTGAACCCCTAAACCCTAAACCCTAAACCCTATACCCTAAACCCTATACCCTAAACCCTAAACCCTAAACCCTAAACCCTGAGCCCCTAAACTCTAAACCCTAAACCCTAAACCCCTAAACTCTAAGCCCTTACATCCTACACCCCTAAACCCTAACCCTAAACCCTGAACCCCTAAACTCTAAGCCCTTACATGAAACCCTAAACCCTAACCCTAAACCCTGAACCCCTAAGCTCTAAGCCCTTACATGAAACCCTAAACCCTAGCCCTAAACCCTGAACCCCTAAGCTCTAAGCCCTTACATCCTACACCCCTAAACCCTAAGGTGCTTCGTGCGCTTCCTCGTTCTACGCTTCCTAGGGGCTCCAGGGTCGAACCGGTCCGGCAGATGTCGCCTTGGTGGTGTCTGGTAAGCGAAGGTTTAGGGTTTAGGGTTTAGGGTTTAGGGTCTAGGGTTTAGGGTTTAGGGTTTAATGTTTAGGGTTTAGGGCTTCTTGCATGCCTTGGGTGGCGTGATCTCGACCCTCGGCATTGAGACGGGATGGCTGCAGGTCTGATGCACTTTCTTGACCAGGACAGCAACGGCTGCTGCATGCACATGCACTCTGTCCGAGACTGGCAGCCCTCGCCACGGATCTCGGAATCCAGCAGCCTACATCGACCTCCACTCAAGAGCCCACGCCTCAGAGACAGTCGGCTTGCTCTCTGGTTCAGCTTCTTGATCAAGAACCTGACACCGTTGGGCCTGGAACTTCTTGTACTCCGGCCGACCAGCGAACGTTTTGGCCACGTGCTCGTAGGTGTGGGAGGCCCTCTTCCGCACGTCCTTGGCCGACTGCTGACCACCCTTTTTGTTTGCCAGATGCTTGAGCGCCTGCTCCTGATCTGTGGCCAGCATGGTGTCACGCACGAGCTCTTCCAAGTCGATGCAACCTCTAAACCCCTAAACCCCACACCCTAAACTCAACCATGGGGTCAGGGTTTAGGGTTTAAGGAGTTTAGGGTCTTCCCAGCACAAAACCAGAAGGGTCCATGTGCCCGAAAGGGTTCCTGTAAGGAGCTCCTTTGGGGCTAAGGGCAAATGGCTCTTTTCAGGGTTCCTTCAAAGGCAAGGGGTTCATCCTCTACACAAATAGTGCAGACTTGGGCCTTAAAGTAGTCCCTGTACTATGGGTACTTTACAGCTAAAGTCTATACTGCTTGGGCACGTGGACCCTTGGCAACAAAATCCGGACACTACCTAGATACGTGATTGCATGACGAAGTAGCACGCAGACCGAAGTGGAATGGTTTAAGGAGACTGCTCTGGATTTGGATAGAGCTGCAACTGAACTTGACAGCAAGCGGTAACAAGCCCTACACCCGAAACCACAACCCTCAAGCCTCAAGCTGTGTTCTGCTTCGTTTCTGGGAGCTGCTTCGGTGAGACTTGGAATGTTGTTCTTGCTGTATTCTGCAAAGCAAAGATACAGCCATACATATATACATGCATATATATACACACAAACATACATAAATCGAGTAGAGGGGTTTTGCTGGTTCTGTTCGGATGACTGCTAGAAAAGCTGCTTTCAAGGGCCCAGGTACACAGAGACTATGCGTTCGAAGGCTGACCTGTGACGGTCAACGAGGTGGGCGCCATGGTCCGAGCTTTAGGAAATAAGGTGACCCCAAACCCTGCACCTTGCCAGCATCCCCCAAGTACCCTTTAATAGAGCCCTTATGGTCCTTATAATAGGGTACAACAGAGGGTAGTTGGGGGTTGCTGGTGAAAACAATTGACAAACCAAAAGCTGGCCCAGAAAGCCCAGTACCCCATATTGGCTTCAGTGCTTAAAGATGTTTTGGCAAGCAGAATGCCATTTTGGAGTCTGCTTTTGAATCGACCTTTTCCGGTCCCATTTGCATCCAAGCGCACAAAAAAGCCTTCACAGGGCAGCACTTACCAAACCCTAAGCACGAAACCGTGGGTCCTTCATTCCTTTTGTCACCAAGCAGCTAGACCTGTCCCGTGCAGTGACACATCAGGGCTTTGATGGTCGAGGACGGTGCGCCCATCAGCATCATTCTAACATAGATCGCAATAGTTTGTAATACTATCATCTCGTCTTCTCGCACTGTAACAATTGACTGGAAATTTCTCCGCAATAATCAAACGAAGCACGCAGTCTAATCTGACCAAACAGCAGCAGCAACAGCCGCACAAATCTCGACACCAGCAAGCAAAACCGACACGAGGAGACCCAAATCCAGAACTGTCAACCTCGCTTACAGCTCTTTCCAGGTTTAGGGTTAGGAAACCCTAGACCCTAGGGGTATAGGGGTTAGGCTTTAGGTTTAGGGTCTGGGGCTGAGGCTCTGGCGGCCAGCAAAGCAGCAAGCATCTTGCCATAGCCAGAATCACCACACAGAGGCTTTCCGGGCCGATACTACGGTTTAAGGTTTAGGGTCTGGGGTTTAGAGTTTTTAGGGTCTATAGTTTAGGGTTTAGGGTTTATAGGGTCTAGGGTTTAGGGTTTATAGGGTCTAGGGTTTAGGGTTTAGGGTCTAGGGTTTACGGTTTAGGATCTCGGGTTTCGTGTTTAGGATTTAGGGTTTAGGGTTTAGGGTCTAGGGTTTAGGGTTTTGGATCTAGGGTTTAGAGTTTAGGATCTAGGGTTTAGGGTCTAGGGTTTAGGGACTATACTATGGTCAGTCATTGGCTCTCGGGAAGCACGTTAGCAACTGGCAGTGGTGGACTGGCGTAGTAGGGGTACGAGTAGGCGTGGGGGTAGAAGTGGTAGTGGCAGCGGTAGCGGTAGTGATAGTAGTAGTCGCGGTGGTCCTGGTGGTGGCAGCAGTACAGGGTCAAATGATCGCCATGTGCAGGGGAAGGGTTCTCACCTTCTTGGCTGCTTGAATTATGAATGCTGTAGTCTTGTGGGGATATTAATTACCCTGAGAGTCCTCCAAGTACCTGATGATCACCTCGATGCAGACCTGCATAGCTACTATCCTAAAACCGGGAACCTCATTATTTGGATCCTTAGGTCCAATCTATTTGGAAGAAGCTTCGGCGCGCGCAGGCAGATCCAAGTGGAGCTTCTACCGCGAAAAGTGATGATTGAATTACAAGCCCAGGTCCTAACTTGTCCTCGGGAGCCCCGGATGTTTCCAACGGCTCGGATGTCAGAGCTCGAAGATAGAGGATTGAATTCAGGGGCCTGAATCATCAGAATAGGGATTTGGAGCAGGTTATAATGCGTTTAGATCTTCAGACTCTGAACTTTCCAAGGATTTCTAAGAATCAGGTTTTAGGATTAGCTGCTCTTTAGAGTTTAGGCCTTGAGGTTTAGGCTTAAGCCCGAAGTCCTAAAGCCTGAACATTACACAATGCACCGAGACCTGAAACGGTTTTCGAAGCAATGCTCTCGTTGCTGCCAAGCATTTGGTGTTCGGTGTTTCGGGTTTGGTGTCGTATATCGCAGACATACCTACGAGCAATTCTGGTCTAAAGGGGGTGGAGGCAACTCTAAACCCCAAAACACAAAACAATAAACTCCACTGAAGCCCGGAGCACTAAACCCCAGGCCCCAAATCCTAAAATCCTAAACCCGCTTCTCTGCTGAACAGTTCCGACTCCTGGATGAACCAGGTTGGCCCCTTAAAGCCTCTGGAAAATGTTCGTAGATGAGGTCCTCTTGAGCAAAAAAGGAAACATATAAAATATCCAAAAGGCCTACATGGGACACATATTCTGGCAAAGCTATGTAACGACTATGAGGGAACACTAAACCCTAAACACTTCAACCCCGAACCCTAAACCACAAACCCCTCAACCCTAAACTCCTCAACCCTAAAACCCAAAACCCGCAATACTAATTATTCCGACCCCTGGATTGAAGCACCGCCCTTCCCAGTCGCAGGGGTGGCACTGAACGACGGCTGTGCCAGAGCCAAGCCCGTCCTCGAACAAGGCCGCCAAAACCCTAAGACCCTAAGACCCTAAACCTCAAACCCCTAAACCCTAAATTTCCTAAACCCTAAAACCCTAAACCCCTAAACGCCTAAACCCCCAAACCCTAAAACCCCAAACCTCAACTAGCACCCTTGAGTAATGCACCCTGAATACCTTCATGTGGCGGTGATATACCTTCATCGCCCGAGTTCTTCGAATAAGGTCCCGGCAAGGAAGACATGTTTAATATAGGGGCCTTCATGATTAGAATAGGAATTCTTTTATTGGTTCCTTGGTGTAATAACGGGGCCTTAATAATGAGAATAGGGTCTTGGGGCCCAGTATGCTATAATTATAATAAGGACCCCCGCAAAAAAAAAACATAGTATAGGTAACTACAAAAGGCCCCTATATTACATCCTTATAGTAGCCCTTATAGGATCCCTTAAAGGACTCCTTTTACAGGAACCTCCCAAAATAGTATGAGTAATTAGAAAAGGCCCCTGTATTACACCCCTTCCCCCCGCCACCCAAGCCAAAACTCAGCCCAGAGGGCTTTAGAAGCTTCGGGTCTGGTAGGGTTTTAAGGTTTAGTGGCTTAGGGTTTAGGGGTTTGTAGGGTTTAATATTTTTTGAAGCGCCTCATTTCCAGGGTTTTGTGATTTAGGGTTTAGGGTTGAGGGGTTTAGGGATTAGTGATTTAGGGTTTAGGGTTTAGTGGCTGCAGGTTTAGGATTTAGGGTTCAGCGGTTTAGGGCTTAGGTTTGGGTACCGCCCCATATGCTAACAATCAACAATAGAGCTGCTGTTAAGGGGCTGGTAATGATCTATATTACTTACCAATACAGTAGTACTCAGCGGTTGCTGAGTGGCGGCAGTATCCAAGTTTCGGGTTTACAAGTGGTGTCGAGATCCCAAACGGCTGCTTTCGAAGATCCTTCTGCCCAAACCCCCAACAGAGGGAAATCTTGCAATCGACCAAAAGTTGACTAATTGCTTTTGTCCTTTTTAGGGCTTGTCGCGACTATAGTCTAGGGCTTGGAAGCTTATAGTTGCAAAATCCAGCAGGTGAGGAAAAACGCCCAAGCCGCCCTGAATCATGTCGCTCAAATCCATTGAAACATGGAAGCCTGCACTTTCGATTACTAGATTAGGGTTCCCTTTTGGGGTATTAAGGGTTCTATAAGGGATCTATAAGAGGGTTTTTTTAGCCATGGGCCTTGGCAATTAGAATAGGGTTTGGGGGGAGCATAATACTAGAGCAATAACCAGGAAAGCAGGGTGACGATGTACTTCGGTTGATGATATAAATCCTGCATTACCTTAAAGACCCTAAACTGTGGGAATTATGGGATATTCCTTATTATGGGTAATGCAGGATTTATATCATCAACCGTTGCGCTGGGCTTTGCTGGCCTATCATACCTGACCAATCGACGGAGGGAGACGTCTAGACACGAAGTGCCAGGGACGGCACATGAGGCAACCTCCTCGTAGCGTTTGATCCAAATCCACAGAACACGTCACCCCCCTCAACTCTAAACCTAAACTGTGCCAACCCTAACCCTCAACCAAACCCCAAAGCCATAAAGCCCGAAACCTGAAAGCCTTCAGCCCCCCTAACCCCCAAACACTTAAATTAAAGCCTTCAAAGCCCCAGACGGCGCAGCAAGTCCCGCATCTCTGTGGTGGGTTGCCCCGATTGGGAAGCCCAGGCACGAGCTTTCATGCGGGAGGACTCGCAGTGCACGTTGAAATTTGGGAGCCCGGCGTAATGCTGAGTACAGCGCACGCAGCCAGCGGCTGCAGCGCAGAGAAATTTGTACTCCAGCGCCCGCCCTTCTTCCAAGTGTCCGTGTCTTGGTTGCCAGCGGCGACAATGAGGTTGCTGTGGACAAGGCACACTATTTGACGTGCATTTCGAGCCTCTAGTGTCCTTGTTTCTCCATCGACGAAGGAGATTTGCAAGGTGCTCCTGTATCGGTTGAGGCCGAAGATCCGTCTGCGGTCTGGAACTGCTAGTTGGCAACAAAGAGAACCTCACCTCCTCATGTCGGGCATTCACCTCCTCATGTCGGGCATTCCCCTAAACCCTAAACCCCTAAACCCCTAAACCCTAAACCCTAAACCGTCGCCCCTGGCTGCAGGAGAGCCAGGTCGTCCTGCGCTCGCTGAGGGGTCCATGTACCCATATAGAAGTTTCCGAAAATAGGGGACCCCAATACGGTACCCGAAAAAAGTAGGATCGTTATTCTCAGAACCCCGAACTAAGGTACCCCTAGTTTTCGGAAACTCCCATATAGAGATACATGAGCCCCAAAGTACCTATATAGGGACTACATTAAGGCCAATGCATATACTATATGAGTACATGGACCATTAGGGAAAGAAAGGAGATCCAAGTAGTTATAGGGCCCTTCTAGTAGCCTTGTAATACCCACATAGGACAATTGTAGCACCCTTAACCCTACACCCCTCAACCCCTAAAGCCTAAACCCTTATAGTACCCATATAGTACGTACCCACATGAGCTGCTCTGAACCCCAAACCGTATGAACCCTTACAGTACCCATATGAGCTACTCCAGAATCCTAAACCCTAAGCCCTAAACCCCAAATCCTATGAACCCTTATTATAGTAACCATATGGCACTTTCCGAAAATAGTAGGATCCTCATCATAAGGACCCCCAAATAAGGTACCCCTAATTTTGGAAACTCCCACATCCCTGGGCATCACAATAGCCCAGGAAGCCTTATATAGTATGGTCCTCAGGCCCAAAGGCCTTAATATATGAGTCCTTAGATGCCTAAACCCTATAGTATATCCCTTTAAAGGACCCCTTATAGATCCCTTTAAAGGAACCCTATATGAGTCCTTAGATGCCTAGGGCTTTTTGGTTCTAGGGTATGAGCTACTGCAGAATCCAAACGAAACCCTGGAAGAAGGCCCATTGCCTCGGAAGGCTCCAAGTGGAGATCGACCACCTGAAAGCTTTAGGGGTGTCGTTTTCAGGGGGCTCCTTTTAAGGGTCCAGGGTTTAGGAGTTTAGGGTTAAGGTTTGGGGTTTAGGAAAGCTTTAGGGCTTCGTTTTCAATTTGGTTATATAGGGGTTATATAGGGACTATACTACCCAAGGAAAGGCTAAAGGTTACCCTGTTTTCTAGGATGCCCGGTGACCTAGGAATAAAAAGGGCTCCCTTGCTGATCTTGGGTAACTTTGTAGGGAACCTATAGGACTACAAAAAGGGAATAAGGGTACTACTGGGCATCCTGGGAGCGCTTTAGGGCGTCGGTTTCAAGGGGCTCCTTTTAAGGGTCCAGGGTTTAGGAGTTTAGGGTTTAGGGTTAAGGTCGAGGGTTTATAGGGTTTAGGAAAGCTTTAGGGCTTCGCTTTCAAGGGGCTCCTTTTCAGGGTTTAGGGATTCTAGGGATCTCTTCTATGATATCGGGCGGGTATACAGATTCCTTATCTTACTTCCCCCAATAAGCCACAGAAAAAGAAGGTTCAACTTTCCGATTACTACTGAACTATAAAAGCCCCAAAAAGTTTAAAGGTTGGGCATTGAGGAGCTCAGTTTCGGGCTTCGCTTTCAAGGGGCCTCCTATTTTTAAGGGTTTACTTGGAGGGGCAGGGGACTTAGTAACGGCTCTTCATAAGGGCTCCTTAAAGGGATCTATAGGGTTCCTTAAAGGGATCTATGGGGCTTAGGGTTTAGGGTCTACTTGGAGGGGCAGGGGACTTAGTAAGTAGGTTATAAGTCCAGGTATAAGTACCCTAAATGGAGTTACCCCAATTGTAACCCCACTTACTAAGTCCCCTGCCCCTCCAAGTAGGGTCTCGGCGGTTTAGGGTTTAGGGTTTTGAGGAGTTAGGGTTTAAGCGTTTAGGGTTCAGGGGTCCTTTAAGGGCTCCTTTAAGGGGTTCTATACAGGATATTTATTTGCATGGGTTTTGGATGTAGGGCGCTTTCAGGGTTTCCGTTAGGGGCTCCTCTTCTGAGATTTCTTTGGGTTCCTACAGGGGATTTTAATTTAAGATGGTATGGTCCCTTAATGGGTTCCTTCAACTGTAACTGTTCCTATCGGGTTTCAGCGCGTTTACATTGGTAGTAATCAAAACAAGAGTCCCTTTTCGGGTACCCCAAATATTGACAACCGCCCACATCTATTCTGAGGTGTTTCCGGGTTGTATAAGGTAAGGGTTCCTTCAAGGGCCTGGTAGGGTATACAACTCACAACTCGGGATTTGGGTTAGGGTTTAGGGCTTCAGGGGTTTAGGGTTTAGGTTGCTTGTGTGTGTTGCTGTTTTGCACACCGGGCTTTGGCTGTAGCTCGTGCGTTCGATGTGCCGTAGTTTTTGGTGCTGAAGGTTTATACCGGCCCTAGATTATAGGGTCAGGAGTTCATGTTTTTGTTTGTGCTGCTTAGCCTCTATATCTTCTCTGCTAAGCTCCTAAAAAACCCTGCGAACCTGAAATTGAACCCTGTGTATGCCTTGCAATCCCACAGGAATGTAGGTTTTATACTGCCCCCATACACTAACAGTCTATAATAGGGCTACTATTAAGGGCCTACTATATCTACATTATGAATATTATCCAACTGTTGCTGAGTGGGGGCAGTATCCAACATGTAGGTTTTATAGTGGCCCTCGAGACCGGTCTAGCAAACCACCAGAACCTCAAGGTGCAGTTTTATTGCAGGGGTTTAGGGTTTAGGGTTTAGGGGTTTAGGGGTTTAGGGGCTTAGGGGTTTAGGGTTTCGGGTTTAGGGGTTTAGGGTTTAGGGGTTTAGGGTTTAGGGCTAAATTTCAAGACTCTGAACCCTTAACCCTGGCTCAGCCCTATTCACAGCAAGAAAACTGAGAATGGCATTTCTGAAGTGCTCGGCGATTGCTGCCCTGAATATGGGACATCACATGTCCTCAAACACGACCGATGCCGACCGGCGCCACGGCCCATGGCTGCAATCCAGAGTGCCGGAATAATTGAGTCGCTCGCAATGAGCCTGCCACTGGGACTAAACAACCACAGCCTGATGATGGAGCCAGACCTACTACACTCGTTTGCTAGGAACAGATCGGCGGTAATCTCCGCCAGTTGCTCCTGCAAGAAGCATATAACGGAAGCCTATATTAATCTGACACGACGTAACCATGGCTACACCCGCGTGCATTAGAATGTTAATTATGATTTGACCCGCTCTTGAAGCGTCTTTCGCGCTCCATAGGCTTATAGGGTTTGTTCAACATGGTTTTGTGAAAACCATGGGGGAACACAACCCTGAATGGAAAGGAACAATGGGAACTCCGAAACCCCCTGAACCCCAGGAGTCTTACGTAAAGGACATTAAAGGATACGGCCTCAACACCAGTGTACACAAGCGTACCCTTCGATGTTAGGAAGATGTACTGCTGTACATATTGTATTGTAGGGCCTAGGTCTGCGCTTTGGGCGCCTGGTCATCTGGCGCCCCCAGCTTCCGCAGCTCCTCCGAAGGTTCGGGGTTTCATTAGGTTTCTAAATTTTAGGATTTCTGGTGTAAGGGTTTGGAACTTCAGGGGTGTAGAAATTATAGGGTTGACGGTGTAAGGTGCAAAGACTTATTCTTTGATGCTTTGGCGCCGAAAACTCTACCATGCCAGGCTTTTGTTCTGATCTCCAAGTTTAGGGTCTGTTAGGTTCAGAGGGTTTACCCCTAAGGGTCCATGTACCCCTTTAGAGATACATGAGCCCCAAAGTACCTATATAGGGACTACATTAAGGCCAATGTATATACTATATGAGTACATGGACCATTAGGGTACGGTTTATCGGGCTTGTTGGGTTTTATTCGGGGTGTGCAAGGCTTAAGGCTCAGAGTTCAAGAAGTCTGTAGGACTTACGGCTGATGATATAAATCCTGCATTACCTTAAGGATCCTAAACTATGGGAATTATGGTATATTCCTGATTATGGGTCATGCAGGACTTATACCATCAACAGTATGGCTCATGTGTCGTATAATTTGGGTTTGTAGGACTCTTAGGATTTGGATCTATGAGATAAGGGCGGACACATGCCTCATGTTCTCCGTTGGAGAATAGCATCGCTGACGACTCAAATCTACTTAAAGGTTCATGGGATTTAGAAAATAGGTTATAAGTGGGGTTATAAGTCCCCTAAGTGGGGTTATCCTAATTATAACCTACTTATAACCTTACTTACTAAGTCCCATGAGCCTTCAAGTAGCTTCTGCAAAAATCAACCAACCCTGAGGCGCTAAAACCCCAAGAGTACCCTGGAGAACCGAAGGTAAACTTTTGCGGATATATTCGTATTATACAGGGATTCTAGTGATTCTGGTTCCAAAAAATGTATCGGTAACTTTTTTGGAACCACTGTTAAAGGTTACCTACTCTACTAGCGAGAAGCTCACCAACCCGAGTTGCGAGGATGGGCCGACCCCGATGCTTTCGAGCTGTGGCTTGTATGGGACTTCCTTAAGGGATCTATAGGGGTACTATAAGGGTTTAGGGCCTTCAGGGTTTAGGGTCTACTTGCAGGATTCTGGGACTTAGTAAGTAAGGTTATAAGTACCTTAATGGGGGATATAAGTAAGTATAACTGGAGTTACCTTACTTATAACCCCAAATCACTAAGTCCCATGATCCTTTAAGAACCCCTTCTAAGAGTCGCGTGACAGCTCGCGCTGGCGACAATGCCAACAAGTCTGCCGGCATCCCCAACGAATACCAACACTCAGTGCTCAGGTCTCTAGACTATCAAAGGGGAAAAGGAGGGACCCTTAATGGGGACCCCTACCCTATAATGGGCTATATAATGGGTATATAATAGCTTTGTTAAGGGTATATACCTAGGGGTCCTTATTAAGGGTCCCTCCTCTTACCCTTGGAACCTTGCCTAAACCCTAAACCCCAAAACCTAGGCCATGGCTCATGGTACGGACCCGGTGATATTTTCAGGTACACACGATCCTGAGCTAAGGGGTCTGGGTTAAGCCTTGAAAGAGCACCCCAATCTGAATTTCTTTGTAAGCGGTGGTTCAGTTCGATGACGGGGTGTTGTCCCCCTCCTGCAATCGGCCCGGCCGGTCTCCATCCCTCGGCGCAGTTGTGGGCTATCTCGGTCTGCAAGGCAAGGGCCCCCAGGGTGTCGCCCCGACTGTAAAGTTGAAGCGGAATGATCGACCGGCCTCGGAGATACCGCAGTATATTGAGCTTGACCACAGCATGAGCGCCTGACCTTCCGCGTCAGGTAGTCCACGCTGTTGAGCTTGTCTACGCTGACGCTCAAGCTCTTGCCGCAAAAAACGCAGAATATTCAGTCAGGTGTCTCTTTCTCCGTGAGCTCGCTCCACCACTCGATGTCCACGAACACCTCGTGGTCTTCGATGAGGATCACATAAAAGGGATGCAGCATTGCAGCGACACCCGAGCGAAAGCCACAAGCAGTGTCAGCTGCACGTTCGCCCGCCTGTCGGTGACTTTAGCCATGCCTTAACCCTGAATAACCTACCTTTTTAGGTGGAGGTTGGGTTGAGAGATAGTACACACGAGTGGTGCCCTGTGGTCTGGGCTCCTCGACCCTAAATACCCCCACCTATAGGAACCAACTCTACACTACACCCTAAACACCAAATCCCTGAAACCAAAAAAAACCCGAATCCTAAAAATCCCCAACCTAGAGCTCTAAACCTTGAACCCCATAAGCCTGAAACCTAATCCTGAACCCGAAATACCCCCAACTTACGTAAAGGATCATGGGACTCAGTAACTGCGGTTATAAGTAAGGTAACTATAGTTAAAATTGCTTCTAACCCCATTTGGGGTACTTATAACCCAACTTACTAAGTCCCATGACCCCTCCAAGTAGAACTCTAGACCCTGAGCCCGAGTCCTCTCGCAGTTCCTCCAAGGACCCGCCCTGGCAGCACACAGAAAGAGGAATTCGAATTCTGAAGTTCAGTGCTTTTTAGGAGTTTAGAGTTTAGGGGTTTAGGGGTTTTGGGGTTTAGGAGTTTAGGGGTTCAGGGGTTTAGGGGCTTAGGAGTTTTGTGTTTAGGGGTTTAGGGGTTTATGCAGGAAGTCATGCGACACTGCGGACGATCACTCGGACGCAGCACATACCGGGTTTAGGGCTTCGGGGTTTTGAAGGTTTACAAGGAACCTCCCAGTACGCTCTAACACAGCCATTGGTCCTGAATAGATGGTATTCGGGGCCTACTAGAGGGTAGTGGGGGGCTCCGGGTAGGGTTTAGGGTTTTATGAAATTCAGAGTTGAGGGTTCAAGGGTGTGGGGCTCCAGTGGTTTCCGATTTAAGGTTTAGGCTTCGGTCCTTTTATCAGCGGTTTCTTTCGTGATATCTAGGAACTGACCTTTATTTTGTCTTGTTTCGATAGAGTTTGACAGTTGTTGTTTATGTGTGATGGAGTTGTGAAAATCAACGTCGTAGAGATTGTCGAGGAATGCTGGAGGGTGAAGTCAGCCACCTCTCCACAAACGGGACGTGACCATCTGACGACATGCTGATCCCAGAGACTCCGATATCCCTTAATTAAGGAGTATACCTCAAATCACATATCAGGGATCCTACGATCATCTAAGGCTGAATCTAAGGCATATCCCTCAATTGCGGGGTATCGGAGTCTCTGGGAGGGGAAACCGTCGGGTGGCTTTGGGAGTCTAACAGAGTTGGGATCATACGAACTTGCAGTCGGCTAGGGCTCATGAACAAGTCGTGGATGGCCACACGGTGGAGAGCATATTCTGGCGGCGGAATGCCAGACATGTTCTATAACCCCTAAAACCCTAAACTCTAAGCGCTCTTCAACCAAACTTCAGGATGCTTTGCAGCTCTGCCAAAGAGTGTCTTGTGTCCAAAGAACCAAGATAGCGAACACCTTGCCGGCCATCAAGTCAAAGCGTCAGAGCCAAAAGCTGAACCAGCAAACCCAAAACCACGCAGCCTTGCATGCTCCGTATCAAAGTCCTGGTGGCCGATGTTTAGCCGTTTCTTTGAGGTCTGGGCCTAGAAAGCCTTGTCATCCCGCCAAGAAAAACATGAACATGCTCAGCCCCTACACCCCAAAACTTAAACCCCAAAACCCTAAACCCTAAGACCCTAGACGAACCCTTAAAAGGAACAAAGCCTGGGCAATCCGAGAGCCTAAATTTCCCTTGAACCCGAGTTTAGGGTTTAGGGTTGTTTAGAGTTAAGGGGTTCAGGGTTGAAGGTGCAGTAGAGTTTAGGGTTTAAGAGTTTAGGATTTAGGGTTCAGTAGGGTTTTGGGGTTGGTTAGGGTTTATGCGGGTTTGGGAGCCAGCCTCTGTTAGGTGGAACTTGAGGATGCGCGTGCGGTGGTCGAGTCGGTTACTCCTGACGGGAAGGCTACACGGTTTCTGGACCTCAAAGCCTAACAGGACCCCGCAAGTACCCTCTATTGGAGCCCTAATGATCTCAATATATGGGGTATACTACCCAGAGGCTCCAAAGTAGTTCCTTTTTGGGAATACCTTATAGGATTCTATGTATGAACCCCAAAAAGGAACTACTATGGAGCCCTGGGGTATAGAGGGCAAATTGGGGGGTCTAGGTAAAACCCTATGCCGCCTCAAACCTTGATGGGAACCCGAACCCTGCAAGTCTACAGTGATTGCAGGGTTATGCATCACTAGACGCCAACGTACACCTGCCAGGCCTCCAGAGTACACCGTGTCAGAGCCTTTAGGGTTTAATTGCGAGACTTTTGAGGCTTCTAAATCCTATAAACCCTAGTAGGGCTTTAGCATAAACTTCTACGGCTTGTGTGGCATGGGAGCTAAGAGTATGGGGAATTAGGTTTGGGGATGCTTGGGGTTTAGGGTTCAGGGTATATGATCTACGGGGCGTAGGATTTGGATTCTGGATGTGTCACCGGGGAAAAGGAGGGACCCTTGATGGGAACCCCTACCCTATAATGGGCTATATAATGGGCTATATAATGGGCTATATAATGGGCTATATAATGGGCTATATAATGGGTATATAATAGCTATTCAAGGTATATACCTAGGGGTCCTTATTAAGGGTCCCTGCTTTTACGCTGGAATGTAGGGTTTCAGGCTGTAGGTTGCTGGTCTAGGGTTACATCTAGGAAAACAGCAGAATCCTTCCAAACCGAACTATTCTAAACCTGCAATCGAATACAAGAAAGCCCGAACCGCCAACCCCTGAACCCCATAGACCCTAAACCCTCCACTTTAAATATGGCTGGTTGTCAATATTCGGGTCCCTTTTTGGGTCCTTGCTATAATATGGCACCTAATAATTGGGGTACCCAAACAGGGGATCCTAATTTTGACAACTACCCATATGTTTTGTGTGTGAGCCCGTCCTGGCAGCGATTTGCGCTTGAGCTTGCGCCCTGGAGTCACAGAAACTTCGGGTTCGGCAGGGATCATATAACTGGGGTTATAGATTTACAGTTATAATTACTTATAACCCCAATTAAGGTACTTATAATCCTACTTACTAAGTCCCATGATCCTCCAAGTGGGGTTCTGCAGGGATTTAGGTCTGACCTGTTTTACATAGAATCAAAGGAGAAAAGGAGGGACCCTTGATGGGGAAACCTACCCTATAATGGGCTAAATAATGGGCCGTATACTAGTTATTTTAAGGTTTTACATAGAAACCATAATCCTACCTAAAGGCTTCTGGGTTTAGGGGCCTTAATAGTTAGAATAGGGTCCCCTTAAAGGGGGGGTCTATAATAAGGGCTACTATAAGGGTTCCATACACAGAAACCATGTGGGAACCTGATTAAGAAACCTGGGGTCTTGATTAGGGCTCCTTCTATGAATCCGACGATTGTGGGGCTATAGACTATAATGCTTAGAAACCATAATCCTACTTCTTGTCGGGAATCATGGGGAACTAAAGGTTAACCTTTTTGGTTCTCCAGTTATACAGGGATTGTATAGGGGCTGTACTACCCAACAAAAGGTTAAAGGTTACCCTGTTTTCTAGGATGCCCAGTAACCTAGGAAGAAACGGGGCTCCCTTTTTGGTTTTGGGTAACTTTATAGGGAACCTAGGACTACAAAAAGGGAATAAGGGTAGCGCTGGGCATCCTAGTTTTACATAGAAACCATAATAAGTAACACGGGAAAAGGTAGACTTTGTCGGCAACAGGTAGTGTTCAAACCCTGAACTCTAAAACCCCAAACCCTAAACTCTAAACTCAGAACCCTTAACCCAAAAGCCCTAAAACCACTAAACTCCAAAACACAAACCCTCAACGCAAAGTCCTGGACAGCTTTCAGGGACTGTTTGGTTCAGAGACTCAGTCAGGTTTCAGTTTAGCGAGTTTAGGGTTGAGGGGTTTAGGGTTTAGGGTTTAGGGGTTTAGGGTTTAGGGTTTAGGGTTTAGGGTTTAGGGGTTTAGGGTTTAGGGTTTAGGGTTTTGTGGGACAACAGTTTTCGGTTTAGGGTCTAAGGCTTAGTCTTTAGAACAGGTTTCGTTCCGAGTCCATGGGCAAAAAGCTAGTGTACACTCCTGGTGAATAAACCGGTCTTTCTCATTGAGTACCATCATCTAGGATGCCCAGTACTGCCCTTATTCCCTTTTTGTAGTCCGAGGTTCCCTATAAAGTTACCCAATACCAAAAGGGAACCCTTTTTATTCCTAGGTTACTGGGCATCCTAGTCATAGGGTTCCGGATCTGGTTCATGGTTGGGGTAAGATTAAAAATTTAAATTTGTATTCCTTATTGGGTTTAAGTAGCCTTAAAAATGTCAAAACTTTACCCGACTATGACAAAGGGATATTAAGGCCACGGCTGGGTTTCTTAATCAAGGTCTAGATGAGCAATCATGGGCGGAAATCGTAATGAGCTCTTGCTTCTGGAACCCTACAACCCAAAGCCTAAATCATACACCCTAGACCCTGAACCCTAAACCCTATAAGCCCTAAACCGGTTCAAGTTTTAGGATCGTGGGGTTTGGGGTTTACGGTTTGGGGTTTGCATCGGGCTGCGCCGAGTGCTGACTCTAAACGCAGCAAGTCACCGACTTAAGTGCTAAGTCCCCTGATCCTCTGACGCAGGACACCGGAGCCATTCGGGGGGGGGACACTGTAATTATACTTTCTTTTTTTTGGAGGGGGGTTATTAAAGTTATGTTATAGTATACTATGTCTTCAAGCCCTGTTCTAACTATTACGGGTGCACCATGTGCCTCTGATAAGGGGCACGCTCCATGTACAGCGGGTGGTCGATCTCAGGACAACCGTGAGGAAGATAAACGGAAGGTCGTCCATCTGTGTGCATGCACAGTACTTCGGCAAGTCGCTGCAAAGTTCCCCGAGAGGCCAGTACTGCTGAAGAAGGCTCTTGTCCATGCATTCGGGGGCGCGGCTCAGGGAATCAATCCCTGGAGTGCCACAACTCACAGAGCTTCCACCAGGTCCGGTTTAAGCAGTTTGCTGCCGGTTGACTGCTGCTGGAACGCCTGCGGCGCCAGCGAGCCCACGCAACTCTGGGACGGACCGCTTGTCAAGCTGCGAGCGGAGCCAAGCTTTGCCGTGATGTATTGCAGGCAGGACGAATCCTGAAACTTTCCAGAGGCCAGCCTGCGCTCAATGAACAGAATTTAGGGTTTAGGGTTTTGGGCACATGATCGTCTAATTGTGGTAAGAACCCTAAGAATACCATGGGGAATTCTTCCGGCCTCAAAAGCATGTGGCCTTCTTCAGGGTTGCCCAAGGGTTCCGTCCAGGCGTCTAAGACGTGGGAACTTTCAAGACATCCTCGAAGGAATCCCGCACGTACCATGCACCGACGATGTTTCAATGGTGCCCTTTCCGGAGAGCCCCATCTGCGTTGCATCAGGGCTGTTGATGATATAAATCTTGCATGACCCATAATAGGGAATATACCATAATTCCCTTAGTTTTGGGTCCTTAAGGTCATGCAGGATTTATACCATAAATGGGGGGACCCTTGGAAATACAGACCCTCTCCACAAGGCGCCTTTCAAGAGAGCCAGAAGTAGGGTTAAGAACGGCCCCCTTTAAGTTCAGAAGGTCCCCCTTTAAAGCGTCTCCATAATACTGCCTGGGACCTATATGAAGGCCAGACAAACCAGCGAGCAAAACGTTAACAAAACTCCCAACCAAAAACCGTATAAGGCGATATCAACTGACCACATAAACCGCTTCTGCAATCTTTCCAATGTGCTTATAAACGGGAAAACATAGCCATAAACCTTACCCTAACCCCAAACCCAACACCCTCAAACCGAAGTTTCCCAAAAGACAACGTCAGAGCAAGAAGTAAATCCCCACACAAAGATTGCTGAACCATAAACTCTAAACCCTAAATCCTAAACCCTAAACCCTAAATCCTAAACCCTAAACCCTAAATCCTAAACCCTAAACCCTAAATCCTAAACCCTAAACCCTGAATCCTAAACCCTAAACCCTGAATCCTAAACCCTAAATCCTAACCCTAACATGCACCTTCCGGCACTTCCGGGTACGCCAAGCCTCAACTGTCGCATCCCCGGCTTTCATTCAGGGGCTTCAGCTACCGTCTTTGGGTAAGGGTTTAGGGTTTAGAACTTAGGGCTTAGAGTTTAGGGTTTAGAGGGTTTAGAGGGTTTAGAGGGTTTAGAGGGTTTAGAGGGTTTAGAGGGTTTAGGGTACTATACCTTGGACCTTAAAACAACCCTAAACCGGAAACCCTAAGGGGGCTTGGAAACTTGAGGTTTGGTTGCCTTGAAAGCCTGTTAGACCAGGAGCCTCGGGAACACCTGAGCATTAGTTTGTGTTGTTTATCAAGGGGGAAAAGGAGGGACCCTTAATGGGGACCCCTGCCCTATAGTGGACCATATAAGGGGTATATAATAGCTATATTAAGAGTATATACCCCTGGGGGTCCTTACTAAGGGTCCCTCCGTTTACCCTTGGAGTTTAAGCTCCTTTTTGCGTCTGCCCATCCCTCTGAGCATCCCCAAGGCTGTGACAGCATTATTGGTTTAGGGTTTAGGGCTGCGCTGTGATAATCAGACTAAGCCCAAGCATTGGAATAGCAACAGTGATAGATTTGGACAGTACTCGGGAAAGCCAAGAGATAGTATCACTCATTGTTCGGTAGGGTTGGGGAGGTTGAGGGTCGCAGTTTTTGAAGTTGTGGCGAAGTTCAGGGCTGGTAGAGGTTCCCAGGTTTCTGTAGTTTAAAGGGATACCCTAAACCCTAGACCTAAGTTTAGGGTTAAGGTTTCAGGGTTTGGGTGTGTGTGGATCCGGATTTCTGACATGGTCCGATGCAGTTGAATCCGGATCCCTAGGGTTTTGCGAGCTGCTCTCATGGGCCCCTGCGACTCTCTTGCCTTCTTACCAGAGAGCCCAATACCCCTTAATTAAGGAATATACCTTAAACCATTAGGGGCTTAATATGATGATTTAAGCTATATTCCGTAAAAATGCCACATCTCAACACCCAATCATCAAGTAACCTAGACCCCAAAATCCGAAAAGGAATCCTTCAAGGAAGCTCAAGCTGCCTACACCCGGTTGCCTATGTAGCCCTGGAAAGAACTCCTACTTGGAAGGGCAGGGGACTTAGTAAGTAGGTTATAAGTAGGGTTATACTTGGGGTAACTCCATTTAGGGTACTTATAACTCTACTTATAACCTACTTACTAAGTCCCCTGCCCTTCCAAGTAAACCCCTACACCCGAAACCCATATCCGACCCTGATACCCCCAGAGACTCCAAAACCCCATAATTAAGGAATATACCTTAAATTATAGTAGGATCCCTAATATTTTTTAAGAAAATATTCCTTAATTACGGGATATTGGAGTCTCTGGATACCCCCCCCCTTCCCCCCCATGCTCCGAGAGCTCCCTGGGGAGAAGACGAGTCGAGCTTCTCCTGCCAGAGCCACTTGGGTCGTTGTCGAAGTTATGGCTCCCTTGCTGGGTACCTTAAATATTAAGTGCCGTATTATAATAGGGACCTTTAAACCCTAAACCCTAAAAAAGACCCTAATTTTGACAACCACCCACTTGGTGACAGAGCAGCAGTGCTTAAGTTTTACGGTTTGTGGGTTAAGGCTTGGGTCTGGGGTGGCATATGTTTTTGCGGTGGTGGTGGAAGTAGTAGTGTAGTAGTAGCAGTAGCAGTAGCAGTAGCAGTAGCAGTAGCAGTAGCAGTAGCAGTAGCAGTAGTAGTAGTAGTAGTAGTAGTCGTAGTTGTTGTTGTTGGCAACAGTAGCAGTAGCAATAACTAACTGCTACTGCCACGGTTTTAGCCACACGTATGGTTGTTGTTGCCTACTATTTACCCAAACACCCAACAACCCCAAACAAAAACCCTAAAATTCTAATTAAACAGTTGTACACTCACTTACTAAGTCCCATGATCCTCCAAGTAGACCCTAAACCCTATAGATCCCTTTAAGGAGCACTATAGATCCCTATAAGGACCCCTTTAAAAAGGAACCTTATTTACTACGCCCCATGATCCTCCAAGTGGTGAGGCAGGTCCCTACGAAACCCCCATCAAACCCTAAACCCCGTAAGAAGCCCTACACCCCAAACCTTGAGCCCTAAACCCTGAAACCCTAAAACCTGAAACCCTGAAACCCTGAGGAGCCCTAAGCCCTACACCCTAAGCCCTGAAACCCTAAGCCCTGAAACCCTAAACCCTGAAACCCTAAACCCTACAGCCCAAACCCTGAAAATCGAAACCCTACACCCCAAACCCCTGAACCCTAAAACCCTGAAACCCCGAAACCCTAAGCCCTACACCCTAAACCCTGAAGCCCAAAGCCCGAAGACCTGGTCATAGTAATCGTAATAGCAATGGTAATCGTAATAGTAATGGTAAAGTTCCTTGTTGGGGCTACCTTTTAGGATTCTAAATATGAACCCTAGAAAGGAACTACTATGGAGCCTTAGGGTGAACCCTGAAATCCTAAGCCCTAATTACACCCTAAGCCCCAAACCCTGCACCCGAAACTCTGAAACCCGAAACAATAAACCCTGAAACCTTGAGCCCGAAGACCTGGCCATCCGGGCCTTCAGGCCGAGGAGCAACGTGCGCAAGGTCTCGCGCTTTGCCTGCCGACTCCACGAGGCCCAGAGACGCCAATATCCCTTAATCAAGACATTCCTAGGGACCTGGGGTTCCGGATCTTTTAAGGGATCTCTAGGGTTTAGGGTTTAGGGGATTTTTAATATCCCCTAATTAAGGAATATTCCTTAAATCATACTAGGGATCCTATTATAATTAAAGGTATCTTCCATAAAAAAGGATATTGGAGTCTCAGGGGGTTTGGGATTGGGGACTCAGGGCTTAGGGTTTTGGGTTTAGGATCTAGGGTTTTCTTGGGGCTTGGGGTTTAGGGTTTTGGGGCTTAGGCTTTAGGGCTTGGGGCTTAGGGCTTTGGGCTTAGGACTTAGGGGATTAGGGTTTAGGGTTGACGGTATAGGTTTCAGGGGCTCAGCGTTAGGGTTTAAGGCGTAGGGCTTTAGGGAGGGTTTAGGGGTTTAGGACACAGAAACAACATGGTAGGGTTGAAGGTTTAGGGTTCAGGGTTTTGGGATTGGGGCTTAGGGTTTACGGACTACTTGGAAGGGCAGGGGATTTAGTAAGTAGGTAATAAGTAGGGTTATAATTGGGGTAACTCCATTTAGGGTACTTGTAACTCTACTTATAACCTACTTACTAAGTCCCCTGCCCTTCCAAGTAGGGCCTAGGGTTTAGAAGTTTACGGGTTTAGGACACAGAAATATGGTACCAGCCGGAAAGTTGGAAGGCGGCAAATTGGAACAGTTGATGCGGCAACGGCATCCTTCCACTTTCGCTTTCCCAAGGGGTCCTAAGTACCTTTGTGTCTCATGTTGGCCTCTTTTTTCTCTGATGTTCTGTTTTCAGAACCCGAAACCCAAATCAAAAAAACCTACAACCCTAAGCGCCTGAACCCTCAACCGCAAAGCAGGATTCCGGCTAGACCTTAAAAGTAATGTAGGATACTTACATAAGGAAGCCCTAATTTCACGAAGCCCTCAAGGCAGCTTGTCCAAGATGTGAGGAAAGCCACCTCGCAAGTGGTTTAGTGAGAGTCATTGGTTAGAATGTCGCAAACACGAAGTCGGCGTATGAAGCTCGGAAACGAAGAGACGCCGCAACGAGCTCCGGTTGCCACCAAGCTGTTCGACAACCTTGCAGACACTGGGTGTGCACATGCTGAGAGGGGGGCTGACAACAGGGCCACGCTGCAGGCTTTCACATCGTGTGCTGAAGGTTCACGGTCACGCGCCTGTCCTTGTGCTGGCGAGTAGCGATGGCGACGACCACGACAGGAGTAGTTGTCCGGATAACAGCCCAACACGAAAAGCTGAGCACGCAGAGGCTGTTCTTCATGTCCTTCCATGTCCGCTCCGTCGCCGAAACCACCAGCAGGGCCAGAAAGAAACTGTGCAGCACAAGCTTGACCAGCCACCTGCCTGACACGCCCAATCGTTGCTTACCACCACACCTCCGTTTAGGGTCTAGGGTTTCTCAAGTGACAATATCTCCCTTCAGGGCTCAGTGCTACAGAGCTCTTTGTTGCAATCCTTTGCAAGGCATCGCGTATGACTTCAAGACAGCCCTGAGAGCAGAACCTGAAGAAATGGACTTGGGCATTTGGAAGCATCCTAGCCCAAAAGACACGTCGATGCCGAGGCCCCAAATGAACACCGCTGAGGCCCCCCATCGCAGCACCAGCAGCTCCGGCCCGGCAGCTGAAAGGGAGCACTCAGCGACAAAGCCCACGCCGCGGCCCGACCATGGAGCAGAGAATGGCTTGAAATAGTACTTCTGGCTGGACAGACCCTTTGATCTCCTGTAGATGCCGCCTGAAAGCCACAGTTTAGTCAGAGGTGAAAGAGAGGCACTAGGATCAAGCTAGAGCGAGTGCTTAGGGTAAGGCTTGCGGCGCACATGATCGGCCAGGGCCGACAAAGGTGCTGACTCCAAATATCTCGGTGACCATATCCACATGTTGGGCAAAAGCTTCGCGGTCGCATCTTGATGGTTCTTCCATGGCTTTCCGGAAACTCTGCTCACAAAGCGCTCATGCTTGGTTGAACACTCTGCCTGCCGACCACTGCGGACTGAAGCGACTCGTCATCCGATGAGCTAAAGCTTCGGGCAAAGTTCACTTTCTCGTGCTTCAAGCTCCAGACGCGAGAAAGAAGTTCAGAAAACAAAGAATCAGTCCCTGGGCCAGGGTGTAGGGTCTGGGGTGCAGAGAGAAACCGAACCAAAACACCGATGGAAGGCAAATGTCGTACTCCTACTGGTGATGCTAAGACTATAACAACAGAAATGTCATGAATTGTTGTTGATCTTATTGTCACGCAGTATTACTACTAGTATTGTTGTCACTACAAGCATTAGCTTCTTTGATTATTATGGGTGTTGCTGTTGCTATTTTTGCATCTGCTCATATTGTACAAGCAAAAACATATATATATATATATATATATATATATACATATATATATATATATATGTATATATTATATATATATATATATATATATATATATACATATACATATATATATATATATATATCCAATAAAGTTGTAATATACACATACCCTACATTCATCAACATACGCATATACATATACATATGTATGTACGTATCCACGTGTGTTGGGATGTATAGAAACCCTACATTCTACTACATAGGTACTTAGGACCCTTTGGGTTTGGCTTGCTCCATGCTTTACACCCGGAGCTTAAATTTAAACAATATTCACGCTCAGAACCCCCCTAAAGCCAGAATAACACCAGATAACCCTGCAAAACCCTGAAGGAAACCCTTCCGGAAAGCCTGAAAACCACCGTAAGTAAAGATCGAGAAAGATTACTAAGCTCACCTCTCTCCCTGTACCCTGAAACCCTAAACCCCCTACACCCCTCAAGCAGCCTGAACCCTGCAAGCCCTAAACCCTCTACACCCCCTGAGCTCTGGGCCAAGCCCTATAAACGACATAAGCCCTACGCCCTAAACCCCCTCAACCCCCCCAAACCCTAAAACCCCTAAACCATAAACCCCTAAACCCCCCAAACCCTACTGTAAGTCCCCTAAACCATAAACCCCGAAACCCCCTAGACCCCCTAAACCCTAAACCCCCCCAAAACCTAAGACCCCTAAACCATAAATCCCTAAACCCCCCCAAAGACTCCCTAGACCCCCTAAGCCCTAAGCTCCCGAGGCCCCGCACCCAAGGCCTCGGAGACGTTCGGGTCATGAAGCTTCGCCATGATGACCTGCAATTCTCACCCAATGGGTCGCCAGCACCCACCCCTACTTAAAGGCTCATGGGACTTATAACGTTTCTGGGGTCCTTAAGGGGCCCCTTAAAGGGAATCTATAGGGGTACAAAAAGGGTTTAGGGTTTAGGGTCTACCCACCCCGATTAGGCTTAGGGGTGTAGGGTTTAGGGGTGTAGGGTTTAGGGGCTTAGGGTTTAGGGGTTTAGGGATCTATAATTAGGATCAGGTTCCTACAGTACTTACAGGCTCATGGCACTTAGTAAGTAAGGTTATAAGTAGGTTACAATTAGGATAACCCCACTTGGGGGACTTAGAACCCCAATTATAACCTATTTACTAAGTCCCATGATCCTTTAAGTTCCCAGACCCCCGGAAGGATCTAGAAAGTAGATCCCCTAGTTTGGGGCCCTATACTACTAAGGGCCCAATTTCGGGATCTACTTTTTGGATCCGGGGGCCTGGGTAAGGGTCCATGTGCCTAAGTAGTATATAATGTATACTTTGGCCCCAATGTACCTGCTATATAGCGACTACTTTGAGGCCAAACAAGTACGTAATTGCATACTTACATGGCTCATGAACCCTTATAGGGTACATCGTAGAATGTAGGATTCGATGTTAGGAATTACTATCATCCCCCATAGCGGTGCCTAGCACAGTCTCCCAACAGGTACGTTACTTCGGGGGCTCAAGTTTAGGATTTAGGTTTTAGGGTTTATGGTTTAGGATTTAGGCGTATAGGGCTGAAGATATATTGGATTTAGGATTAGGGCCTGGGATCCGGGGCTAATCTCGGTTTAGGGTTTAGGGTTGAGGGTTGAGGGTTGAGGGTTTAGGGTTTAGGGGGCTAATCTAGCCATCCAGTCAGACATGCATCATACAGTCATTTGGTGTTATACTGGTCGCTATCAGAGATTTAATTTAGAAACGATACGGGGCTCTCTATAAGAATCTGAATGATGGGATTTGAAATCTCCGGGTTGGGTGTTTTCAGGTCATGGAGCCGGAGGTGTGAAGCTCCAAAAAGCTATTGAATAGAGGCCGGGTTAAAATCATGGAGCGGGAGCTTATATACGTGGTCAGGCTTCTTGGGCGCTTGTAGGGCGAAGTTTATCAACGCCCTAAACCCTAAACCGTTTAGTGTTTGGAGCTTGAGCTTTTCGAGCCTTTGCGAGTTTTGTGTTCTAGGGTTCCTGTGCTACTTGGAGGATCATGGGACTTAGTAAGTAGGGTAAAAAGAAGTACCTTAAATGAGGTTATATGTAGTTATATTATAACTGTAGCTACCTTATACTTATAACCCCCGATTACTAAGTCCCGACCCTAACCAGCCACCCTGAAACGAACAACGAGGTTTAGATTGAGCCAGATTAGGCTCCAATAACCAAAGATCTTGACAACCCAGCCGCTGTACTGTGTAAAGCCTAGTAAGGGTCTAGTATGTCCTAAGTTCTATACGCCCTTAAGCGCTCAAACAATAAGTAAGCCAACAAACCTGAATCGTGAAAGCTGCAAGTATGGAGCGATGGCGCTTTACGCTTCGATCCTGAACCGCACGCAAGTCTCATGTATTGAAGATGGCGGACATGCACCACTGCAGGTATGCGCTGAGTTAGGGGCCTTGATATTGATAATAGGGCTTTGGTGTCCATCAACTTTTGAACTAAGTTAAACTTTATTGAGTGCAGAAGGGAAGACTCTTTGGTTAGTCAAACGCTTGCAACTCGCTTCGGCGCCGCCGGATGCTTTGAGGCAGAATGTGAACATATGAGGCATGGAAGCACTGCAGCTCGGCTTGCTCGCTAAAGCGACAGTATGTGCTGTGGATCCGTCTCCGCACCTGCAATTCGTGCTCTTGTCGCTGGAGAGATGTATTTCCGGATCTGGAAATGAGACTGATGAGGTCCGGGAATTCCTCGGCAACAGCTGCGGAAAGCACATCCCAGGGGAGCCCCTGCTCAGATACCTGTTCGTTGTCGTGAGAAGCTCCCTGGCGAAAGAGGCGAAGGGCACAGTTCGTGTGCGACCCGCATACGGATGTAATGTTGATGGCATCCGCCTCGATGCTTTCTAGGAGCCCAGGAAGAGTTTCCCAGAGGGTCCAAGTACCCAAATAGTAGGGTTTCAAGGTCCAAAAACCATTCAGAGTATGGATTTTGGGCCCTGAAACCCTGCTATTTGGGTACTTGGACCCTATGGGTTTCCTGTTCCTTGTCCTTTTAGAAGTAATAGACAGAGCCCTATACCTATATCCCTTAGTAGGAATTATTTAAGAAGGTCTACTAGCCGGTCTGTTTATTCATTTGGGGGAACCATGAAAAAGGACAAGGCCGGTCCCTCACCAATCTCCGCCCTCCACTTCCACTCCCACTGCATGCACCCGAGTCGGCACATATCCGACATCCTTTAAGGGATCTATAGGGGTACTATTAGGGTTTAGGGTTTAGGGTTTAGGGGATGGGCAGCCCAATTCCCTGAAGGACCAAATGATCCTTAAAAGTAGGGGGCCCATACCCATATACTATGAATCCCTATATGGTATATGAACCTTATACCCTTTTAGGGCTCATTTCGTCCTTAAGGTCAATGATGACAGTGCACGAGCTGGACTCTGCGCAGGCCGCAGAAAAGGATTACAATTGAAACCCTACGTCCATGAAACCATGTTCGGTCAGGGCCTCAAAAAACGCAAGGATCTTTGATAGCCAATCAGGTGTCTACAACTCTACAACAACGGTCCCACAAACATGACAGCAAAACACACACCAATGACATAAAGAAGCCAAGAAGCCTCGAAAGGCGTGAAGCTGCGAAACCCGGAACCCTGCAAGCCCAAAGGCCCAAAACGACCCTCAGTCCGAAGATCTAACCAGATCCTAAAAAACAACAATGCAACGATGAGACAAGACCCTGAACCCCGAACCCTAAGCTCTATAACTCTAAACCCTCAATCCTGAACCCTCAACACTAACCCCTATAAGCCCTATAAAAAAACAAAAACCTGAACCCTATAGTTCCGAAGCGCAGCAAGCCTTCATCTGGCTAGTGAGTCCAGCGAGCAGCGCCGTCTTCCGAGACCTTGCTTGGAGGATCATGGGACTTAGTAAGTAGGGTTATAAGTACCTTAACTGGGGTTACAAATACTTATACTTGTAGTTACATTACTTATGACCCCAATTACGAAGTCCCTATATCCTTTAAATACTTCTTGACTTCAAAGGGGTTCCTAAATGATTCCTCGCAAAGATCTGCAAGGGATCCATAAGAAATAAACGTTCCTGAGAGGGCTTCTTAACGGGTTCTACAAGAGTTCTAGTAGGGATCTAGCAATTCGGGATCTATAACGTCATTGTAAGACTCCATAAGGGTTCCTGAAAGGGCTTCTTCAAAGGTTCTACAAGTGTCGAACGCGGGACTTCGTAACCTAATCGGTGACTATCTTAAGGACGAAATGAACCCTAAAAGGGTTTAAGGTTCATATACCATATAGGGATTCATAGTATATGGGAATGGGCCCCCTACTTTTAAGGATCATTTGGTCCTTCAGGTATAGGCATAGGTGAAACTCGTAAGTCCCACCGTCGTCCAAGTGGCGAGGTTCGCTAGAGCTTGGGACGGTAATGAAGGAACCTGATTAAGAAACCTTGGGACTTTTTTTAGGGTTCCTGACATGAATCCTACTATTTGGGGGTTATAGGACCAGGGTTTCTTAATCAGGTTCCTACATTAGTATCTGAGCCTGGCAAACTTGTCACTTCTGGGTTCGGGAACGGCTCTATGATACAGGCATGGGCTCGATGAGATTGCGCTTTCTGCATCTGTGTGTGTGTGTGTGTCACGCATGGCCACGATCTCATTGAAATGGTCACAACGTTCTTTGAGTCTCTTGATATTGGCTTCGTACGTCTTTTTCAAGTCATTGAGTTGTCTATCTTTTTCAATGGGCTGAGGCTTGTACTTGGAACGGAAAGGCGAGGTGACCGGAATGAACTTGGGTGATTATCCCGTGGTGAACGACCAGCAACAAACAGAGTAAACGAACACTCTTCAAACGCTGAACCCTACACCGGGGCCCGCGCGCAAGCTCCTCTCGCTTCGTCTTGAGCTCATTGACCTTTCGCTGCTCCTGGAGAAGTTTCAAACACGTTCGGTGCAACATGTTGCAACCCAAAGACAACTCCAAATCCTGGGTTTGGGGTTACGGCTTTAGGGTTTGAGGAAAACCCTGCTGAAACCTACATCCGAAACCCTGCAGCCTACCTAAACATCCCAACTACCCTCACTAAGGACAAATATAAGTGCTCTATTCCCAAAGGGTCCAAAGTACTTAGTAATAGAATGTATGTAGGGGTTTTAAATTAGGAATTAGGAATTACTCGTATGATTTGAGGAAGTATTCCCCATAACGGTACCTAGGACCCTTTGTGATTAAAGGGTCCAGGTATCCCTAAACCCTAAAACCCTAAACCCTAAACCGTGATTGAAGGGTCCTGGTCCCACGATCCTCCAAGTAGCCCCTAAACCCTTAATCCTTGAAAAAAACCCTAAACCCTTAATCCTTGAAAAAAACCCTAAACCCTTAATCCTTGAAAAAAACCCTAAACCCTTAATCCTTGAAAAAAACCCTAAACCCTTAATCCTTGAAAAAAACCCTAAACCCTTAATCCTTGAAAAAAACCCTAAACCCTTAATCCTTGAAAAAAACCCTAAACCCTTAATCCTTGAAAAAAACCCTAAACCCTTAATCCTTGAAAAAAACCCTAAACCCTTAATCCTTGAAAAAAACCCTAAACCCTACGTACTAAGTCCCACGATCCTTTTTAAGTACACCCGAAACCTGGAGGAGCAAGCCTTCGCACTGTTGATTGGGGTTTAGGGTTTAGGGTTGAGGGTTTAGGGTTTAGGGTTTAGGGTTTAGGGTTTAGGGTTTAGGGTTTAGGGTTTAGGGTTTAGGGTTTAGGGTTTAGGGTTTAAGTAAGGTAACTACACGTATAAGTATTGAGAACCCCAATAAAGGTACTTATAACCCTACTTACTAGGTCCCATGATCCTCCTTTTTACTGCCTCCATACAGTAACAATATACTAGGGCCACTGTTACTAGGCGCCTTTATGTTTGTACCATAAACTTTACGACTGTTACTGAGTAGAGGTCATGTGGGTCCCTCTTTGTCTGAAACTTGTGCCATAACTCTTCGTTAAGCATCTAAAACACCCAAACCAGAAACAGTATAACTCAGAAAACTATACTGACTCAGTATATTCATCCTATTTATAACCACATGATTGATAACCGCATGACAAATAATCAAGAACAGATCATTTCAACACTCCTCAGAGCCACTTTGCTTCTTGGCCCCCAAAGACACCCGGCTCTCTGCCTCCGGGTCAGTGCACAGGACACGGTTCTCCGCTGGCCTGGCTGTGCAAACATTGGGTTTCAGGGTTTAGGGGTGTAGGGGTGTTGGGTTTATATAGGGTTTCTTGAAATTAAAGATATCTGTGCGTATGTGTCGTTCCAAATCCTTGGTTCTTGTTTGAATTGCTTTCTGATGCTTCTAATACGGTTCTACAGCTTTTCGGTTTGCAATGCTTTGTTTGACTTGTTTTGGGGGTTAATGGCATGCAGATTCATAGATGCTGAACAGGTGCAGATTTAAAACGAGCAGATGGGGGGGGTGACTAGGTCTCACGGTTCAGGGGGTTGGGAGTTAAGACTAAGACCCAGGGCTTCGTGAAAGCAGGAGGGATCCAGGGGTTGGTTTTCTGGTTTCTGTTTAGGGTTCGGGGCTACCTATAGTCTCCATTGTAGTTCCTTTTTTTGGTTTAACCAAATATATAATTAGGATCCTATAAAGTAACCCCAAAAAGGAACTACAATGGAGGTAGGATTCAAGGTTTAGGTCCGAGCAAAGCTTAGCTGTTGTTGGTACGACGAATGCTGGATGTACTTAAAGGATCATGGGACTTAGTAAGTGGGGTTATATGTAAGGTAACTACCCTTATAAGTACTTATAACCCCGATTAAGGTACTTATAACCCTACTTACTAAGTCCCATGATCCTCCAAGTAGAGGCCTGAATAGTTAGACCAGGGCTTTGCAGGAACCCACAAGCCTTGTGTCTTCCCATCCGCGGGTCCCTGAAGTCTACTACAATCGCCTGCGTTGGTCCATAAGGGTAGTTGTCAAAATTATGGTCCCTTTTTGGGCCCCTAATATAATACGGCACCTACTATTTAGGGTACCCCAAAAAGGGACCATAATGTTGACAACTAGCAGTACCCATAAAGAAACAAACACATTCACAACATGCCTAAACTATATAAACACGTTCAAATTCAAAAACGGTAGCTAACGTTTAAGGTGCAGGGTTTAGGGTATAGGGCTAAGGAGATTACTAGCCAGCTGACAAACTAACCAACCCACTAACTAACTAATGAACCAATCAACCACCCTCCACCTTCCAAGCAAAACAAATTGGGGGCAGGTGTTGACACTGCCGTCTCGTCCAAAACCTCTCGGCTTAGGCAAAAATCCACATGCCTTAGATCGCCCAAAACCTTCAAGTTCTGGGTTCAACGTGAAACCGTAATTCTCGCCAGCCGCACCCGTCCGAGCTCTTTCCACCCTTGCTGCCGCCCTGAGTTTCAAAAGCCACGCTCCCCGACCTACAACACTTTGGCATCACTCCTTGCAGAAACTATGCGGTTCATGACATGAGACCTCCATGACCTACCGAACGGGGGTCCAAGGACCAAAATACAAAAGATGATGCCCAGCCAGCTCTCAGGGTAAGTCAAGGTCGTCCTAGGAACAATGGGCGGTGCAGGCTTCAGAGTCTTTAGGGTTTAGGGTTTAGGGGTTTAGGGTTTAGGGGTTTAGGGTTTAGGGTTTAGTAGGGTTTAGGGGTTTGGGGGTTTAGGGTTTAGGGTTTAGTAGGGTTTAGGGTTTAGGGTTTAGGGTTTAGTAGGGTTTAGGGTTTAGGGTTTAGTAGGGTTTAGGGTTCAGAGGAATAATACTAGCAATACCCCTCGCCATCGTCGCATGCTGAGCAGCTGCCGATACACTACGAGCAGTTGAACACTTGGAATATTCGGTGCCCGGTTGGATATCCAAGGCATGAGTTGAAACGGTACGCAAGCCCAAACCGAGGTCAAAAATCATGAAAGTCATCACCAACATCGTCATCATCACGGCCACCATCATAATACTCACTCATTCTCATAACTAATAAAGAAAGCCCTGATACAAGAAGCCCTGGACAGAATTAATAGCAACAGCGACCCCAAACCCCAAACCCCAAATTTGCCTAAGCCCTCAACCCCGAGCACCCAGGCCCACCCCAAATTCGGAACCGGAGACTAAACACCATAAACCAAACACCACAGACTCTAAACCCAAAGCATCGAACCATAAAACCTAAGCCGTATAAACAAATATGTACATGTATATAAACATATATATATATACACACATACATGTATGTGTCTGCTGCCCCGTATAGAAACGGCTTAAAGGAGCCATGAAGGTTGCCTTTTCAACACCACGTGGCCCAGATACCTGCGCGTGGTCTCACCGATGTCAAGGCATAGTAATCCTTCGTCCACGTCCGCCTTTAATCGTGTAGGGTCCGCCGCTGTCTCTAGCGCCAACTGCAAGGAGGCCCGGTGATGGTCTCTTGTCACAGGGACGTCAGGCCTTGAACTCCTTCCCACTCTGACATGGAAGGCTACTTAAAGGATCATGGGACTTAGTAACTAAGGTTATAATTAGGGTAACTATACTTATAACCCCAATTAAGGTACTTATAACCTTACTTACTAAGTCCCATGAGCCTCCAAGTAGACCCTAAACCCTAAACCCTATAGATCCCTTTAAGGAACCCTATAGATCCCTATAAGGATCCCCTTAAAGAGACCACAGATTCCAGTGCGCTCGTCAGGCTGGTGCTTCCATATTCAAAGCAGTGGATGAACCGCTCGCGCCGCATGCGAGCCGACTCGTAGAAGTACCCAGAGACTCCAATACCCCTTAATTAAGGAATATTCCTTAAAAAATCATATTAGGGATCCTACCATAATTTAAGGTATATTCCTTAATTAAGGGGTTTTGGAGTCTCTGGGTACCCTTCGTCGTGAATCCAAGGAGCCACGGCGGCAGCCCTTTGCTGAATTGGCCCATCGTGCGGATTCTATCTGCACGGAGCATTCACCCTTGCAAGGCTAGGCGTGCCACTCTTCCAGCCCTGGCGGAGGAGTGACCTGCGTATGGTCCTAAATGCAAGGTCTCTCTGTGGAGTGCCTGATAGAACTTGCCTCCACATGGTCTGAATGCAGTCTGCAAACCGCTCAGACAGAAAATGCAGACACCACGGTTGATGGATCGCCCGGCTATGGAAAATGCAATTGACGATGTCTGTTCCATGAACTGTCGGATGTCAAACTGTTGAAACCTGAAATGTCAAGCTCTTGAAACCCGATGTCCCTGATAATGTCTGAACATGACTTCAATCACAAGCTGGGCCAACTCGAACAAAACCAATTGAGCAAGCACGCATTTGCAGTAGAAGCAACACGCTTTAGCCAGCATGCCGTAACCCTTGATTTTCAGAGAACACTACACCCAAACCCTGAGCCAAACTCCAGATCATCCACAGCCCCCCTTTCCAACTAACAAAACTTTTGAACACCCGTACGTCTACGAACTCACAGTAAAGTAAACCCTACATCCTGAACCTAAATGTTTGCCCTGCATCCTGTACCTTACGGTTGAAGGTTTAGTTTATGGGTTTCACCTTGAGGTGAACTTAAACCCTAGACCTTACCTGGATTGCGAAGAACCTGCGCTTTTAGGCCTACTTGTCATGATTCCCCTAGACGAACCCTTCAAAAATATTGAAAAAGTATGTTATTTAGGGTCGGTCCAGTCCAAGCAAAACCTGAACCGTTGACCCCGAAACCCTAAACCCTGGATCCTAAACTGCCTAAACCGTCAAGGCAGAAGTAAACAGCAAAACAAGCCTTGCCCTTGGGCCGCAAGGACCAAGCCTTGGTTAGCGAGTCTTTGGCGCTTTTAGCCATTCCGCTCTCCAATGCAGGGGCATTTTTTTCGAATGGGTTTTTTCTGGTGTTTTTTTGGGCCCATTATACTATAACTATCGGGAGCCACCAAAATAGTATAGGTAATTCTTGAGGCCCTCTCTACTTGGAGGTTCATGGGTAGTTCTAAGCGGAGCTATACGTCCCATAATATGGGTTATAACTTTGCTTACCCTACATATAAGCCCATTTATAACTACCCATGAACCTCCAATAAGGTTGATTCAGGGTTTGGGGTTTGGCAGTTTTACATAGATCTACGCCATTCCGCTTTCAATGTTGCTGTAGGGTTTAGGGTTTAGCATCAGGGGTGGGGTTTCAGGCTTCAATCTTCAGTCGAGATCGCTACTCCGATACCGGACAACTTTCCCATCCACACTTTCGAATCCAATAACATCCGCGCAGTTTCATTTGTTCCCTATTGAACCCTCAAGCCTGAACCCCAACCCCCAAGGAACCCTAGGGCTTGTTCAGGACTTTTATAAGAAGTCATAATAAGGAACCCACCAAAAGGTAGGTTCTTTAGAGTCCAGGTAGGGTTCAAGATTTATTTAAGCCTTGTATAGTACCCTTATGGGTCCCTTATAGTAACCCTTATAGACCCCTCTAGAGGAACCCCTAGGCCCAAGGTTTCTTAATCAGGTTCCTACATAAGAATCAGGATTTAAGATTTGTACTTGGGGGGGCAGGGGACTTAGTAAGTAGGTTTTAAGTAGTAAGTAGAGTTATAAGTACCCTAAATGGAGTTGCCCCCAATTATAACCCTACTTATAACCTACTTACTAAGTCCCCTGCCCTTCCATGTAGACGCTCTGGAGTCGAGCCGTGGGCCAAATTAAAGGATCATGGGACTTAGTAACTAGGGTTATAATCATGGGACGACGTAGGAACTAGGGTTGTTTGTACGGTGACAGTAGTTAGAATTTCTTGTATATAGGCGCAACTAAGGTATTTGTAACCGTCCCATGAACCTCCGAGTAGGACTCAGGCTCTTGAGGTAAGGCCGAAACCCTGAAACCATGGGCCTAAACCCTAGGTTCCCCCAGTGCCCCCTGAATAATACCTATAGTCTCCATTGTAGTTCCTTTTTTGGTTAACCCAAAACCCTATTAAAGGAACCCTAACCATAAAAACTGGTTAACCAAAAAAAGGAACTACAATGGAGACTATAGGTAAAGAGCACCACTTCTCCTGCTATTCAGTTGTAATAATAAGGGAACCATAACATGAAAAGCGAAGCCTGAAATGAACAGGGCACTACTGGGGAACATATAAGACTGCAGAATGCCGACAACACTATTACTCAGAGGGTCCAAGCACCCAAATAGTAGGGTTTCAAGGTCCAAAAACCATTCAGAGTATGGATTTTGGGCCCTGAAACCCTAACATTTGGGTACTTGGACCCTCTGGGTTACAGTTTTAGCACGTATGATAGGCAGGTTTAGGGGAGTTAGGGCTCAGGGTTAGAGCTGAAGGTAGGATGTCTTCTGGGGTTCTTTTCAGGGTTCTTCTAAGGGTACCATAAGGGTTCCTTTAGGGGGTCCTTCAAGGGCTCCCTGCAGGGGCTACTGTTCAAATGTATGTTCGTGATGCCATTTTTCAGCTGCTGGCGCAGGCGTCATGACAGCTCGGGTGATGAGCCGCTCGTAGCCAACATCTCTTTATGCTATGTGAAGTTACGTAGCTGTGTGTATTGCTATCCACTCATCTGAATGCTCCATCGTGTGCATGTGTACATACACATACTTTCGTGAATCACAGGTACATACGTACCTATATACAAACATGCATACATTCCTGCTTTCATACGTTCATACATTCATACCTTTGGACATTCATACACACAAACATTCATTCATTGGTTAGTTGATACATTTATTCATTCATTCATTCATTCATTCATTAATTCATTCATTCAGTCATCTTTCTTTCATCTCATGCATTCAAGCATTGAGGCATTCATTCATGCAATCACTCATTCAATCAGTCATTTACTCCTTTAAGTCATTCAGTCATTTATTCATTCATTCATACAAAGCATTCATTCATTCATGCTTTCGTTTCTTCATTTCGTTCATTCATTTCAGTTCACTTCGTTTCATTCATTCAGTCAGTCTGGTTCATACACATTTATCTACATACATACATGCATACATGCATGCGCACATATACATGTACATGTACAGGTACATATACATATATCTATAAATATACCTATATACATATACATACACATATAAATGAACATATATATATATACATACAACAGATTTTCGCACATGTGTACAATTTTACACTTATGGAGCTACCTACTTGTATATTGACGTACGTTCGTTCACAAATACCAAACATACATACAGACAGACATGCATACATGAGCTCATAACAACTACTTGCAAACTTACGCATTACATGATTGGAGTTTTGTATGTCTTATATATCCACACACCTCGATTATGCCCACGTGTTTGGTCCAGGAAGCTCTACTCATTTGTCTATTTACATTTATATATATATATATATATACGAACAATTATGCATCTGTATGTATGTGTACATGTACATATATATATATATATACAGAGATATATACACATACATATTGTGTATCTGCACTCTCTCTCTCTCTCTCTCTCTATATATATATATATATATATATGTATGTACACATACACATACGCGTGTGTGTGAGTATATGTTTTGCTAGTTCGTTGGGACTTGCAGTCACCCGCCCCTGCTTCATGAGTGCTGTGCCTGGTGCTCAGCAAAAGACCTCGGCGGTTGCACAAGAGGCCCTTCAAAAGCCCTGATCGCGAAATCCATCACCCCCTCCCAGCTGCGGTAGCTTCTTTTTCTAAGGTGCCGGATGTTGAAACCGCCTCCTGCTGCGCCGTATGTGCAGCCAAAGAAGATGTGGGAAACACTTGCCACCTGTGCGGGTGGAACCTTTCAAAACCCGCTGTCCATGCATCACCTAGTCACTGCGAGCATCTGTCCGAGATCCGCGGACATGAACTAAACAGCCACCTTTGCTCTAGTCATGGTTCCCAGGTTGCTTTCCGAGTTCAGAGAACAAGGCCCCCACCCTGAACCCTTGAGGGCCTGGGCCCCAAAACCCTAAACTCTCAAACCTAAACCCTAAACCCTAAACTCCCAAAACCCTAAACCCTCCCCCTGTCCTTCCAAGGACCTCATAGTTAGGGCCCTAGACCCCTTAAGGACCCAATAATAAGGTCCCTGGAGGCATAGGGCTCCTACATCAAAAAGTTAAAGACAATGCTCAGACAAGCAGCCCGTGGGGACGCAATATATAGGAGTTTCCGAGAATTGGGGGTACCTTATTTGGGGGGTCCTTACAATAAGGGTCCTACTATTTAGGGTACTATATTAGGGTCCCCCATTTTCGCAAACTCCCATATAGGGGCCTCAAGACCCCAAGGGTCCAAGAATCCTTGAAAAGGGGTCCTTTATGGGTTACTTTAAGGGATCCATAAGGGTACTATCATGTAGGGGCCTTAGTATAAGGGTCCAAGTACCCAATAGTCATATACTCTCCAAGATCCTAACTTACGTAACTACTATCCTAAAGCCGAGTACCTAGTTATCGGGTCCTTTGGACCCTTGGGGATAATTAGAACGGGGTTTTGGGGTACAGTATACTATAATCATAATCGGGAACCGCCAAAATAGTATAGGTAATTATTACCCTAAGGCTCCATAGTAGTTCCATTTTAGGATTCATGTTTAGAATCGTACAAGGTAGCCTCAAAATATTCAGCTCCAACAGCTGCAACCCCATGTACTTTCCGTCTGAAGCCACGACTCCAACAGTATACGTACGAGTATCAGTATCTACGGAATCGAACATCTCTGAATCGTATCTACTTTTGGCTGGATTGAATACAAGACTTAAGGTAAACCTAAACCCCAAACCCTAAACTGTAGCCATTTGCAGAAAAGGACAGGGCAATCTGCAGCTGCGATGCCTAGGCCTACCGTTTGGAGTCCTACACGTGGACCTCACTGAGTAGGGTTACTATAGTGGTTCCTATCAGGGTTTCCTACAAAGGCTTCTATTGAGGTTCAGAGTCTATGGCTGAACTGCCCTAGAACAGTGGGTTAGGTGTTAAAGGTTTAGTAATTCCGGCTTGCATATTACGGATTATGGGTGTAGTATTGGTTAGGTCGATACCGCCTCCATCCCAAAACCCTGAACCCTGAAACATATGCTCGCAACCATACCGACAGAAGGTTCTACGACAGCCTGCGCATGTCCTTTGTTTCGTGGGTCGAGTGAAGCCCATACGTCGCAATGCCCGGATTACCGCAGCCATACTAAGCTACAGGCTGAGGTTCCAGTTCGATGTTCCTGGGAAGTCCTGTAGTATGCTCTTCGGGTCTGGAAGCAACTACACCCTAAACCCTAAACCCTTACACCCTAAACCCTTACACCCTAAACTCATACACCCTCCGTCCTAAACCCTAAACCCTTACACCCTAAACCCTTAGATCAGAGACTGAGGAGATAAATCTCAAAAGTTGACAGTTTCAGGGTTTAGGGTTTGCGCCTTTTGCTTTTTAGCATAGGGCTTCATTATATAGGGTTGTGGGTCTAGGGCTACTATAAGGACCCTAAACCATTGAAAATGCTCGCCAACTTGCTCTGTAATCTGAGGGGACGCAGCCCCAAGCATGCATCAGCACTTCAAGCCCTCGCAGGTGGAGTCCGGTGTGTTCCCCCAAGGGTCCAAAGGACCCAATAATAAGGTATTTGGATTTAGGATACTTATTGCATAGGTTTAGATCCCAATAATAAGGTATTTGGGTTTAGGATAGTAGTTATGTAAGTTTATTTACCAAAACTGAGTAATGAGGTATTTGGGTTTAGGATAGTAGTTATGTAGGTTTATATTTGGGGGAGTATGTGATTATTAGGTACTCGAGTCCGGTGCCCAGAGACTCGACTATCCTTAATCAAGGAAGACACCTTACGAAAATTATGGTAGGGTCCCTCTTACGATGTGAGGAATGTTCTTACTGTGGTTTTAGGTCTAACATAGAAACCCCTTATAGCCCGCTTATGACAGAAACATATAGAACCCTTAGTTATATAGCCTAAGCCCCTATCATACCCGTAAAGAAACCCATGTAGAGCTCTTACATATCCTGAAACCTACCCGAAACCTCAGAATGTGGATCTCGAAACCCTGAACCTTAACAAAACCAGAGGATGAAAGAGTGGCCCCTACCATAGCAGCCTCAATAATTATAATAGGGTTTTGGGCGCCAGTAGATTATGATTATACTCACGAAGCCCCAAAACAGTTTTTGTAATTATTTAGGCTCCTATAGTAACCTCCACACGTTGGTGTAGGGGCCTGAAATATCAGAAGAAGGAGGAGTAAGAGTAGAGTACATGTTTAGCACACGTAGATCGAGGTGTCTAAAAGAACAATAGTGGTAATTACTGAGCCCCCTATAATGAAATTCTATTAATTATTGAAACCCTGCAGGATCAGATCTTGCACCCTAAACCCTAAACCCCTATAAACCCTTAACCCCTAAACCCTAGAACCCTAAACCCCTAAAGCCTAAACCCGAACCTTAGGGCTGAACTGACGAGCAGAGACCCTAACCCAAACAGGCAGTTTGTGCGACAGAGAAATGCTGACAATGCTTAGGCCTTAAAGGGAACTCCAGAAAGTTGGAATATGGATTAAGGGTAGGATCCCCTATGATTTACCTTAAAGGGGTTACGATAATGATATTCCAACTTTCTGGCTTCTACTGTAAAGGGGCTCCTATATGTGTACTTAGGAAATAAGTATATACTTTATGGCTACATGGAGCCTTGGGGAGTGAAGGCAGGGTATAGATAGTCCCTCTGACAGAAACGCCTGCGAGATAACAGTGTATATGTGTGCAGCTGCGGTGGCAAGATAACACTAATACACATACACAGTACTTGTCTACACGTATCTACGTCTGTATGTTACATCTTATGCCTGGTGATCTAGTCCAAGCATGCATCTGTTTGCATAATTGACGGGCTGCAGGCCGTAAGCATAGAAAATACGTAAGTCCGTGCGCTCACACGCACGAACACGAACGTGACTGTCTCTCTCTCTCTCTCTTCTCTCTCTCTCTCTCTCTCTCTCTCTCTCTCTCTTCTCTCTCTCTCTCTCTCTATCTCTCTCTCTCTCTCTCTCTGTCTCTCTCTCTCTCTCTCTCTCTCTCGCTCTCTCTCCCACCCACGCACGGGCGCACCAAACAGGCAGATGTGTACACCGAGCGTAAATGGAGGCAATAGTACACTCTAGGAAGTCGGGCACATGCAGCAGACGCACGTAGGTGGAGGGACAGCAAAACAAGCAGCCATGGTGCACCTGTCAACGGAAAAACACCGACATCGCAAGATTGCAGGGTCGATCGAACACGATAGACGGACGGATGAAAGCTGGACAAACAGAAACATTGACACAAAGGCTACATGGATGCAGACAAGTAGACGGGCAGATGGGCTGACTCGGATTCACATGTAACTGTAAAAACTGTACGCCAAAGAGAGTTTTAGGCCTGCAGATGACTCGAGAGATACATAGCTACGATTCTGTGAAACCCGAAGGCCAAACACTAACTATTGTAGGAATCTGATTAAGAAGCACTGGCCCCCCAAACCCTAAACCTTAAACCCTAAACCCTGGCCCAGAACCAAGAAAAGATTCGAATTCGTATGCCGAACCTTCATGCAGACCCAAGGTTTCGTAATCAGGCTGCTTCTTTTATCCAAGGGTAAAAATGAGTGACCCTTAATAAGGACCCCTAGGTATATACCCTGAATATTGCCATTTTTTGATTCTAGGATGCTAGATTCGGAGACCAAGCCAGGGCGAAGGACTGATGCTCTGTACACAAAGTTCCCAGAGACTCCAATACCCCTTAATTAAGGAATATTCCTTAAATCATATTAGGGATCCTACTATAATTTAAGGTATATTCCTTAATTAAGGGGTTTTGGAGTCTCTGGGTTCGCAGTTATCAAGTCCGCAGCTGTGCATGCAGCCTGGCCGGCGGCTTGACTACTACCAGAAGCCGACGCCGTTCTGCCGCGCACAATCTCACAGAGAGATTCTGTACAGCTTCTGCGACATGATGAACCTAGTCCCCCGGTATAGACCCTTAGACACAACCCTAACCCACCAAACAGTTTTGGTTCGGGTCACAACTGGGGAACCTAGCCACGGTCTCAGTTTCGGCTCAGGCACCTGCCCGGACCCAACGCCGGGATGTCTTGAACTTGTCCCCAAGGAGCTCCTCTTCCCCCAAGGGTCCAAAGGACCCAATAATCAGGTACTCGGTTTTAGGATAGTAGTTATGTAGGTTAGGATTTCGGTGAGTACGTATATGATTATTGGATACTTGGACCCTTGGGGTTCGGTTTGGGCTTTCCGGTTTAAGGTGTATGAGATTCGGAGTCTCAGGTTTTGGGAGAATATCACGGATTTTGTAGGTTTTTTGCTTATGTGGACTTACGTAGTGTTATAGAGTCCGTTCCAGGCTCCTTTAAGGATTCATTTAAAGGTTCATTGCAAAGAGAAAGTCCAGCTAAGAGTTCCTTCAAGGCTCTTGGGCATTTGACTTTGGGTTCACTAGGAAACTCCAAAGCCTCTGATGACGGAGTAAGCTTTGATAACCTGGTTAAGGATCCCCTGCAGTTTACGTAGCTTCCTGGATGAAACGTTCTGGTTCAAGTAGGTTGTGGGGTTGAGCCCTACAGAGTCCATGTATACCCATATAGTATACACGGCCCTATAAGGTACCTATATCGGGGCTACGATTTGGCCACAGTATATACTATTATAGGGTATATGGACCCCCAGGGGTTATTCAGGCTTTATCGGCTCCGCGATTACATACAGCAAGCCCCATAAAGTTGGAAACCGGATTAAGGCCAAATAGTGCTGGGATTCCCTATACATTGCTCTTTAGGACTGAGGCCATTGGGTTTCCAACTTTCTGAGGTTCTACTGTAGGGATATCCCATATAAACCGCTATAATATGAAGACCATTATTGGGGATTATATACCACCCTAGATTTTTATGGGTTCTTATTATGAAACCCTAATATGGGAGTGGGTTTACGGCCTCGCGGGGTGGCATTGTTTGCGCTTGGATTTGGCTGGTAGAGAGAAAGCCGAGTTCAAAAACCAGGCCCTCGACCCTGCACCTTGGGTTTAGTTTTTTTTTTTTTTGGGGGGGGGGTTAGGGTTTAGGGTTTAGGGGTTTAGGGGTTTAGGCTTTAGGGGTTTAGGGGTTTAGGGGTTTAGGCTTTAGGGGTTTAGGGTTTAGGGGTTTAGGGTTTAGGGTTTAGGGGTTTAGGGTTTAGGGTTTTAGGGTTTAGGGGTTTAGGAGTTTAGGCTTTAGGGGTTTAGGGTTTAGGGTTTAGGGTTTAGGGGTTTAGGGGTTTAGAGTTTAGGGGTTTGGGGTTTAGGGTTTGGGGGTTTAGGGGTTTAGGGTTTAGGGTTTAGGGTTTATAGGGTTTACGGTTTAGGATTTATAGGGTTTAGGGTTTAGGGGTTAGAGTTTAGGGGTTAGGGCTTATAGGGTTTAGGGTTTAGGGGTTTAGGGGTTTGCGCCTACAGCCTCGACCATATAAGCCACTTGAAAGCTCTGAAGACATGTGTGTCCTCGAAGTGCTCATTCCGCAAGATCATCGGGATCGTAAGGCTTCCACGCAGGCGTTCCTAGATTCAGGAAGACTCCATGCCCGTTAGCAGCTAAGCACAGGACCCCCAGTAACCTAGGCACAAAAAAAGGGCTCCCGGTTCGTGTTGTTTTTTCGGAACCAAAGACCACTAAAAGGAGAAAAAGGGCCTACTGGCAGACCTAGTTCCAGGAACGGTAACAAATAGCAACCCAAACCCTAAACCCGGAAGAGCTCCAAAGCCGAACAGCAGCCTGTGTGCCCTTTTGAATTTTGAGCCCTGCACCATACACCCGCGTCTATGCGATCAGGGTATCCGCTAGTGGTCGAGAGACCCCTCATTGGAGGTTCCCTGGTAGTTACATTATATGTGGAGTTATGTGTCCTGTGACATGGATTATAACTATAGTTACCCTAATTATAAGCGCACTTATAACTACCCATGAACCCCCAAGCACCTATAAACTCCAAGCCTACACCCAAGCTATTGTCTCCATTGACCATTGTAGTTCCTTTTTGGGGCTACCTTTTCAAATCCTAAATCTTGTCGAACTTGTTAGCAGTAAAAGGAAGGACAATGGAGACTAAAAGTAATCCCTTCAACCGAAAAACGCTAAACCCTAAACCCTAAAGATGCAGGCTTTGCGAGGACACGGAGCCTGAAACACTCTGCTCTGAGCCTTCGGAGTGCCAATTATTTCGAGTTTAGGGTTTAAGCCAGACAGTTGGAACATGGATTTAGGAGGATTAGTGCAAGGATCCCTTACATTATACTTTACCTTAAGGGCATGGGGGTAATGATGCTCCAACTTTCTGGCTTCGACTGTAGGGTAAATCATGGGACTTAGTAATTGGGGTTATAAGTAAGGCAACTACACTTATAAATACTTATAACCCCAATCAAGGTACTTATAACCTACTTACTAAGTCCCATGATCCTTAAACCCTAAACCCTCATGGTACCCCTTATAGATCCCAAGGAACCCTTCAAGGCGCCCCTACTTACTAAGTCCCATGATCCTCCAAGGAGGGTTTAGGGTAGGACTTCGGGTTTAGTTTCAGCACCCGGAAGACCCTTGGCCCCTGCTTCGGCTGATGATATAACTTCTGCATTACCTTAAGGACCATAGACTATGGGAATAAAGGTACCTTGAAGGGGTTCCTTTAAGGGATCTATATAGGGTTTTAGGGTTTAGGGTTCATGATATAACTCCTGCATGACTTTAAGGACCCTAGACTATGGGAATGATGGTATATTCCTCATTATGGGTAATGTAGGATCTATGTCATCAAGCGTTCAAGTGTCGACATCGTGCGAACTTCGTTTACTTCGGCGGAACATGGAGTTTCAGAGGTCAAAAGGTACCAGGATGCATTTTCCGATTCAAGACCGAAGCCATCCCTGAACCCTGAGCCGGCAGCCGCAAAGCCAAGAGAACTTCAATCGCCCCTGAACGTTTTCCCGAGCCGTTAACCCCAAGGGTCCAAAGGATCCAATAATCAGGTACTCGGTTTTAGGATAGTAGTTATGTAGGTTCGTATTTTGGAGAGTATATGATTATTGGGTACTTGGACCCTTGGGGTTAAAGGATCCCCGGCCCTGAACCCCAAGCCCAACCCACCCCCCCCCCCTCGCCGGTCCTTTAAAGGGTTACTATAAGGGTACTATTAAGTTTCCTTTAAAGGGCTCTGGAAGGTTTAGGCTTTAGGGTTACAGAAAAAACGACGGAAGCAATTGCCGTTGTAGAATGGAGTAAGATCGTGTACCGCTCAATGTAATGGCTCCATGTTTGCAGATCCTGTTGGGAGCTTGATAGGATCCCAGCTTCGCACGCCTTGATTTTCACATACGGCATACCATAAGGGTTTCTGTGAGGCTTACCACAACGGCTATTGTCAGGGTTACTTCACTTTACTAGAAGGGTTGCCATCTCCTAGAAGGGTTGCTATCTCAATCACGAGAGTAAGAGACATAGTGACTTACCCATGTCAGCGCCGGGGCACGGCGATCTTGATATCCAAATCTTGGATGACCACTGCGGGGTCCTGTGTCGGATTTTTGAATCCTTTTCCAAACCTCTCCATGCTGAACCTCGAACTACGGACACTACACCATAAACCCTAAAGCCCTGAAACTCTAGAGCCTTTAACTCCGCCTGTGGCCCCGAAAAACCAACCCTTTTGAGAATATATATATATATATATATATATATATATATATGTGTATATATATATATATATGTATATATGCACACACACATATATATATATACAGACATACATACATGATATATATATATATATATACACACGTATTATATAGAAACCACAAAACAAGGAACCCTACACGGTATGGTTTTCGGCCACAGGTGAACCTTCAGATCTGAAGCCCGAATCCCCAAGTAGCCCAAATACTTAAATGGACTTTCCGGAAATTGGGGACCCACGAGTTCCTTTAAAGGGTTCCTTGAAGGGATCTACAAGGGTTCCATAGAGGGTTTAGGGTTTCCTTTAAAGGGTTCCTTCAAGGGATCTGTAAGGGTTCCATAGAGGGTTTAGGGTTTAGGGAGTTTCCGAAAATAGGGGACCCTAATATAGTACCCCAAATAGTAGGATCTTTATTATAAGGACCCCAAAATAAGGTACTCCTAATTTTCGGAATCTCCCAAATCGTGCCTGGGATCTGGGCGCCTCGGGGTTTAGCGGTTTTTTTTTTTTTTTTTTTTTTTTTTTATGGGCTCTTTTCCACCTGCATGTACAGATAGAACTCCTATACTAGGAGGAGCCTGCGTTTGGGGTTTAAGGTTTAGGGTTTAGGGATCAGGATTTAGGGTTCAGGCGGTTTAGGGTAAGCCAAAGTCCCTGAACAGGAATAGGGTTTCGGAATTCGGTTTTTGGTGTTTCGTTTTAGGGTCGTGGGTTTGGGGTTTGCCCACAGTCCCCGTTGTAGTTTCGCTGTTTGGCTTATCCAACTCTATGTTTAGGATCCCAAAAACGTGGCCCAAAAAGGAAATACAAAGGAGACGAAAGGTTTGTGGCGGAGGATGTCGAACTAGACAAAGTGATCTGATGATCTTATGAACTGAAGGATCATCCTGAACCAAACCCTAAACCCTCAACTTCAAAACCCTGAAACGGACGGTGCATGGAAGACGTGCATATTTGATACGCCCAGCTTTGGGCTCTTTGGCCGTCGGTCTCAAGCTTAAGGGACTCTAACACAGGGTCCTACATACACAATCAAACTCAAAACTTATAAACGTTCTGCAAACTGACTAAGGTGACATAGAAAGCCCCAGCAAGAACACTACCAGCCAAGAGAAACACCAACACTCAAACTGATCAAACCATCTACGTACAACGGGAACCCTAAACCCTAAACCCCTAAACCCTACACCCTAAACCCCTAAACCCTAAACCCTAAACCCCTAAACCCTAAACCCTAAACCCTGAACCCCTAAACCCTAAACCTAAAGCCTAAACCCCAAGCCAAAGGTCTGCGAAGCTCTGCAAGCCCTGGGTCCCCGAAACCTGCGTCTCCACCTGCAGACCCTTCGAGCTGTTCCTGGGAGGTGTCTACAAAGGTTTCCATAAGATTACGGTTTAGGGTTTAGGGGAGGTCGCTACAAAGTTTTCTATAAGATTAGGGTTTAGGGTTTAGGGGAGGTTTCTACAAAGTTTTCTATCACATGGTTACTACATCTTCAGGCTTTTGCGGGGCTTTATAGGGGGGTTGTACTGTATATAATCCGATACATGTACGTTTTTAACTTGAAATGCAGTTCATAGGGTCTCCATGAAGTCGTATATAGGGCCTGTCATGAGGAACTGCAGTGCAGGGTGTTCCATTTCTGAAACTTTGGAGAGTGAGAATGGTGGTTCAGGCTTCCGCGTGCTCAGATCCCGGCTTTCTTCGGGTTTCGGATTTCACAATGCGCGCGCCTGCGCTCCAGTAGATGCATATGCTGCAAGATTTTGATCTGAGTTCTTGAAGGATTTGATTTACGGTTCCACGAAAGCATGCGATTGATGAGCCCATTCGCTTGGATGTTCTTCATGTTCTCGCGAAGGCCAAAAACCCTGAACCTCGAACTGCAAGTCTAATAACGAAGTAGTGCTTTTTGGGCCTCAAGTAGACCCTAAACCTCGGAGTAGCGGAACCCCTGAAATCCGCGGATCTCTCGACTTAGGATTTAGGGTTTATTTAGGACTTGAAACTAGAAGCGATTTATGGGATTCCTCATGCAAGGATTCGGACCCGAGGGTTTCGGGTTGTAGGGTGAGGGCTCGGGGTTCAGGAGGATACTCTCGGATCCTCGGTAGCCTGGGAGTAGACAGGGCTCCCCCTTTAGGGCACTGGGTAGCTCTTTAAGAGACCGAAGACCACAAAAAGGATAAAGGGCCCAAGTGGGAGACCTAGTGATTCTAATCGGAGGTCACCTTCAACTACCAAAACCTACTTAGATGTAGGGTCGCTTTAGGGTGTATAATGAAGAGCCCACCAACAAATCGGTTGGTGGAGAGCTGGGTCCTGTCCTAAAACCCTGACCTGAAGGCTGCAAAGCCTAGTTGTGGAGGGTTCCCTAGTCTGCTTTCCGTGACTATAGATCCTTAAAGAGGTAGGTTATCTGGGGTTAAGGTAAACCGAAATTCTCGGCCCTATATTTCTGAAATCCTAAACCCTGGGTCACAAACCTCGAAATTGATGGGCCTTAATTGAGAGGGCGGGGGCCTTCATGATGTAGCTGTATTCCCAGACGGTCCACATACACTACCATTATGGAATTAGGTTCCAAAAGACCATGGTAGTAGTGGGTTTGGGTCCTAATTCCATAATCGTAGTATTTCTGGCCCCTCTTAGATTGAAGGAAACCCATTGAGTCGCATGAATAGGGGGAAGTAATCCGACCAATATACTGGAAATCTCGAAAATGGGGGACCCTAATATAATACCCCAAATAGTAGGATCCTTATGATAAGGACCCCAAAATAAGGTACCCCTAATTTTCGGAAACTCCCATATATCCCCGTACCCTAGAACTGCCCAACAACCCTAACATCCCAACCCTAGAACCAACCCCAAAACCGTACGCTGTCAACACCACTTAAACTTAGGCTCCAAAAGGCAAACTACAAACCCTGTGGTTAACGCCAAACGAAATGCCCTAACGCCGAAGTATCTTCCATTGCCGGGTCTCGAAAGAGTGATGCGGCCAAAGTTGGGAACGCAAACCATCTTTGCGGACTGAAGACCTCGCGTGCAGGGGTTTGATTAGGGTTTCGGGTGCTGACTGATAAGAAGGGGTCCTGGTGCGGCTTGATATCAGAGATATAACAGGAAACCCTTGGCCCTGAGAAATACATAGTGCTACGGAAGACTTTATCACTTCGATGTCGCTATCTTTGCAAAGGGTGACTAGGAGCACACAAGTCGACGAGTTAACCCTTTGGCGGATTGCGGGCATCGGAGATTCAAGCGTCGCTATTGACCAGCTAGGGGCTATGTCGAATATCAGACACAGGATTCGGAGATGCAACAATTTCCACATCAACCGCATCAGTGTTTCTCTAAATCAGGCTCTTGCCCTGCCCTGCTAAACCCTCCCTAAACCCTAAACCGATTGAGTCGTTCGTGTTTATTTCTTTCCATTCTTGTTGCTTGCTCTCCACTTGACTTCCTTAGTTCTGTGGGGGATAAGTGCATTGCGAACTTCTTGGGATAAACATCACATGCTGCCAATGCTTGCAGCACCTACATCATATATGAGAGTCTCCGAATACAGAAGTTTTCATATAGCACCCTTACTTGTTGCGGCCTGCCCCTAAGGCTGCAATACGGTTGCAGCTTCAAACCAGAACTCTTAACCCTACACCCTAAACCCTAAACCCTAAACCCTTAACCCTAAACCCTAAGCCCTTAACCCTAAACCCTATTTCCTAAACCCTAAACCCTAAACCCTAAACCCTTAACCCTAAACCCTAAACCCTAAACCCTAAACCCTACACCCTAAACCCTACACCCTTAACCCTACACCCTAACCCAAACCGAGGTCTGATAAAACCTCAAAGCCCGGAACCGGAAAGGACGAAACAAAAGCCTCAAGAACCCTAAGGCGTTTAGGGTTTAGGGTTTAAGGGTTTAGGGTTTAGGGTTTAAGGGTTTAGGGTTTAGGGTTTAAGGGTTTAGGGTTTAGGGGTTTGGGGTTTAGGGGTTTGGGCCGGGCCGAGACGACGCGAAGCGTTTGTGGGATTTCCTTCAAGGGTTCTACATACGAACCCCAAGAAGGGACCTCTCTGGAGCCTCTAGATGGGAGCTTTCGAACATAGGGAACTCCGATATAGCACCCGAAAATAGTAGGATCCTGCTTATAAGGACCACAAATAAAGGTACCCCTAATTTTCGGAAACCACCAAATAAACCCTAAACCCTAAACCCTATAATCCCTAAACCCTGATCCCTAAACCCCCTAAACCCTGAACCCTAAACCCCGAACCCTAAATCCTAAACCCTAAACACTAAACCCTAAATCCTAAACCCTAACCCCTAAGCCCCTAAACCCTAAACCCTAAGCCCCAAACCCTAAACGCTAAACCCTAAAACCCTAAGCCCCGAAACCCGGCCTGTGCGGATGTAGAGCTAACGCCTATAGATCCCTGATAGGAACCCTTAAAGGACCCCCTTGAAGGTCCTAAGAGCCAGCCAGAAGAACGCCCAGGGCCTGTGCGGATGTCCATAGTAGATACGAGCCCCAAAAAGGAACCACTATGGAGCAACCCTAAACCCTAAACCCTTAAACCCTAATCCCTAAACCCTATACCCTAAAACCCTAAACCCCTAATCCCTAAACCCCTAAGCCCCTAAACCCAAAAAAACCCTCAGCCCCGAAAACCCGGCCTGTGCGGATGCAGAGCTAATGCCTATAATATAGATACCTTAAAGGACCCCTACCCAAATAGTAAAATCTTGATTATAAGGACCCCAAAAAAAGGTGCCCCTAAGTTTCGGAAACTCCCATATATCTCTGTACCCCCAGAAGAACGCCCAGGGCCTGTGCGGATGTAGAGCTAACGCCTATAGATCCCTGATAGGAACCCTTAAAAGGACCCCCTTGAAGGTTGTGGTGTTCTGAACCCCTAAACCCTAAACACCACAACCTACAAACCCCTTAAATACCCTTAACACCCCCTAAACACCCTTCGCCCAGGGCCTGTGCGGATGTAGAGCGTCGCATTCGGCTCGTGGAGCCAACCGGACCTCGCTCGTGAGGCTTTTGGTCTCTCAGGGCGTTTAAGGGCTTTTAACCGGTTGTAAGGGGTTTATAAGGGTTAAGGGGTTTTAAGGGTTTAAGGGGTTTTAAGGGGTTTATAAGGGTTTTTTTAAGCGGTTTTAAGGGGTTTTGAAGGATTTAAAGGGTTTAAGGGGCGAGTTTCTAGAAGGTTTTAACGGGATTTTGAAGCTTTTTAAATAGTTTATAAGTTTAGGGGTTCAGGGGTTCAGGGGTTTAGGACTGAAGAGTTTAGGGCTTTAGGGTTTCAGGGTTCAGGGCCTAGTCAGGGGCTTTAGGAATTTGGGGTTTCAGGCTTCTGGTGGAAGCTCTAGGGTCTACTTGGGAGTTATTTATTAGGGTTTAGGGTCCGAGGTTTAGGGTTCAGGGTTCAGAGGGTTTAGGGATTAGGGTTTCGGGATTATAGGGTTTAGGGCTTGGGGTCTACTTGGGAGTTTCCGAAAATTAGGGGTACCATATTTTGGGGTCCTTATAATAGGCGTTAGGCTACTATATTCGCCGCCGAAGCGGTCAGAGGTTCCTATTCGGATTCTCCTATTCCCCACCTCTTAATCCCCTCCCCAGTGACCCCACCCCCAAAACCCCCCTAAAAAATGGAAACGTGTCGATGAGCCCCAAGGTGCCCACGAAATCCACAGCCTCAACGGCCCATACTTAAGGCATCCCGCCGCTTGCGAGAGTCTTGGTATCCAGTGTTTCGGAATGACGACACCAAAATTCGTACTGATACTACCACTACTAATACTACTCACAATCATCCTGCTTCGTGTTGCTATGAACATTACTTTTACTATAAGTGCGATTCCAACTGTTACTTTTTTCCTACAAGAGCTTGCTGCAGATAGTAGCCACTCGCCGCATGCGCGTACAGCCGGGCCGAGGCGGACGACGCGCAGCGTTTCAAATTAGGGTCCCCTATTTCGGAAACTCCCACTTGGAGGATCCTGGACCTCGCGATTGGGGTATTAATTATAACCCCACTTAAGGTACTTATAACCCTACTTACTAAGTCCCATGATCCTCCAAGTAGCATTTCGTGTCGATATTCGCATCTGGCTGTGTGAGGGCTGGTGATAGTGCTGATGGCAGTGACTAATTAGAGGCTCATAGTAGCTCCTGTTTGGGATGCGAGTTTGAAACCTATTCATACTCCTGTTGATGATGGGGAGTTGGCGCCGGATAGGTCGAAGCACCTGTCAGGGCCTTTGGGCTGTGTGTCTAGCAGCTCGGCCAGACTTCAACAATAATTCCGAAAACACTACTTCACAAATGACAGTTTGTACATGCAACAATAATATAGAAGGCAAAACAGCGGGGACTGGATTTTGAGGCTGTCTATACTCATGTTAGGGCATTTAGGTGCAGTATTGGAACTACTATGGAGCCTGCGGGTACTTTTGCCGAGTGTCACAATCGCGTGCTCGCCGGGGGCCACCCAATGCTCATAGACCTGCAACCGAAACAATATAACATAGAATATAAGGGTTGCTTTAAAGGCTATTACAAGGATTCAGTATTTAGGCCTTTATAGCATCCTAAATCGAAAACGCCTTAACATTGACATCGTTGCTGCTTGCATTGCTATTGTCACACCTATTGGGGTCCTTGTACCTCTAATTCTTATCCTAATCGTAGGCTAAACCCTAAGCCCTAAACCCTAAACCGTAAACCGTAAACCCTAAACCCTAAAAAGGCACTCAAAGGTCGGGCCCCATGCTTCCTGCCGGTCCGTTCGTCCTCAGGGACCGGATGCTTTCAACGTCTTGTGCGTGACTAGGTGACTTAACGGTCTGGAGCACTTCACTACAGATCTTGCTGAATCGTGGCTATGAGAAAACATGCAGCCTCCTCACGTCTTGACCAAGTTTAGGGTTCAGGGGTGCTTGGAAGGGGTTCGTGATGGTAACGACAGTTCATGTCCTGCTACGAAGTTCCGCCAAAAGGTGCTGCCGAGCTCTGCCGTGACTCGAGCCACACGCTCCCTAGCACACCTGTGGTGCACAGTCGTGCCTGGTCCGGCGACGGTGCATGGTGCTGGCAAGCTTCGAGGACAAGTGCCGGCGTGGCCATGGTGTTCTTCACCTTTGGGGTGTAGGGTCAAGTATGGGTCGGTTACTGACTAGAGTAGGGTTTGGGGGGTGGACTATTTGAAGGATCATGGGACTTAGTAATTGGGGTTATAAGCAATGTAACTACAGTCATAATTACTTATAACCCCGGTTAAGGTACTTATAACCCTACTTACTAAGTCCCATGATCCTCCAGGTATGTTGTAATTAACATAAAAAGGAGCTCTGAGGAATAATGCAGACAAAATATTTCATTCAGGCTTCCGGGTTTACGGGTTTCGGGGTGAGGGTCCTGAGTTTAGAATTGTGCTGTACGCCGAGGCTTAATGTGAAGGGGGAAGCTCGATCCTGCAAGCCCGACGTCTTCTGGCAGGAACCTGAAAAGGGGATCTGTACTTGGAGGGGCAGGGGACTTAGTAAGTAGATTATAAGTAGGGTTATAATTGGGGTAACTCCATTTAAGGTACTTATAACTCTACTTATCACCTACTTACTAAGTCCCCTGCCCTTCCAAGTATAGGGGATACTATAAGGGTACTATGATATAGGGGCCTTTTAGGGTTTTGGGGTATATTATACGAAATGTAGGAACCTGATTAAGACAAAAATGGGCCTTTATTAGGGTTCCTTATATGAACCCTACTGTTTGAGGGTCCTAGGACCAGTGTTTCTTAAGTATAGGGCTTTGAGAGGCATTTTAATACTGTCAGTATTAAGACAACGGAGACGTAGCGCATGGTATTAGATAGGGTTTAGCGTTTTGGGGCACCCAGATTAATATCTGCGTTCATGGACCGAAGTCTACGAGGAGCAGCTACTTGATGGTCTGGCTGGGGCTCAGAAAATTTCTGACGGAGGTGTGGTTGCAGGGTTCATGGCTTTCTAAAATGTAGAACCCTAAACCTTAAACCCCACAGTTTGCTTGTTTAGGGGTCGGATCAAGTCGGATCCTGCTCTTAAACTTAGTCTCTCACTACGGAGTTGTTCTTGAGCTCTTTGCTGCAGTTGTCAGCTTGACAGTCGAGGTTGCAGCGCCGAAGATCGACACCGCTGACCGAACCCTAAACCCTAAACCCTTATGTAAAACATGCATGACCAACTCGCAAGTCCAAGAACTGTCCTTGGCCAGCACCGACTGGCCTAGAGCCATCAAAGCCATATTTTCATGAACGATGACTCCGGTCACGTCCATAGAAGGTCGGCGAAGGTCTTGCAAGTCTTTGGATATCAACACCGACGACCGGGGATACTCGTACTTGGCACGGTCCATCGAGTCGATGATCAAACAAACATCGATGCCGCCACCGAGCAGGGTCCCGATCTGCGACCGACTCCGCGTCATCCAGTACACCGCGCGGTCGCGATACTGTCTCTCCAAGTGTCCCCAGCTCGTGGGCTTGAAGCGGCAGCGGCGCTTTACAGAATTCTCCGAAAGTCGTATGTATGTCGGTTTTTCCTGAAGAGAAGCTGCCAGTTTTGCTGCCATACTACTCGGATCCCTCAACGAGTGCTTATCTTGCCAGAAAGCTACAAAATCATTATCCTCATGCCCTTACAGTTCAGTAGAGGGAAACCCAGCACTAATCATCGAAATTTTGTCATCCAACTTTCTGGGGCACACTGTATAGGTGTATAACCGGATGCTTTTTAATCCGCAGAGGTCTACATCAGCTTGCTGAACGGAGCTGCCTGTAACAAACGAGAGAACTTGAAAACCCCAGATTGTAGGAACCTTTTTATGTTGACCCAAGGTAAGGCACCGCTTGCTGATATTGGGAAGCCCTTGACCCCATGAAAAAACGAAATGAAGCCCTGAACCAGTCTTCTGAAACCCTTTAACAAACTAATGAAGTTTACCCGAGCCCGTACCTGCTGAAGCAAGGGTTTAGGGTTTAACTGCAAAGAAGTTTACCCGAACCCGCACCTGCTAAAGCAACACTAAACCCTAAGTCACTAGCTCTCATGTGCCGAGTTGCGATAACCTTAGTTGACCAGGGAGTCACGTCCTGTCCAAGGCTTCGGCATTCTTGGGAGAACTAATCTTGAATGGCGTTTGAACCCTTCCAAAAAGTTAAACTTTCAGCCTCCTTATTGTAGTCCATATAGAAACCCACAAAGTTAAAGTCCTAAGAGCCAAGCAGTAGAACGCCAAGTAATGTCCCACAAGACCCCTGCAAGCCTCATAATTACCCTAAACGTTACGAACCCCGTACCCTGAAACCCTAAGCCACAAACCTTTAAACCTCAAATCCCAGACCCTAAATCCTAGCTCTGTATACCTGCAAGGCAAGAGCATAATGCCCCAACTTTCTAGTTCCCGCTTCGAATCCAATTCTGCAGTCGACACCGCGAGGCTTTAGCGCCGCCACCGTGAACCCCAAGCCTATATCCCAAACTCTTGAAGGCTTTAGGCTTTGTAAGTGTCTAGGATTTAGGGTTTAAGGTTTGTAAAGTGTAAGGTTTCCAGTTGGAAAAAGCCGCCTATTCTATTCAAATAGTTGAAACTTGGAAGCCCGACTCCTTAAAGCCTTCTAAGACGCATTTAATCCCTTCAACCTCCAAGCTCTAAACCCTACTGGGAAGGGCAGGGGACTTAGTAAGTAGGTTATTAGTAGGGTTAAAATTGGGGTAACTCCATTTAGGGTACTTATAATTCTACTGACAACCTACTTACTAAGTCCCCTGCCCCTCCAAGTAGACCCTAAACCCTAAACCCCATAGAACCCTCTAAGGAACCCTATAGATCCCTTTAAGGAACCCTATAGATCCCGTTAAGGAGCCCTTTAAGAACCCTTAATAAACCTTTAGACCAGTTTGCAGAAGGATCCCGGGTTGCCGCTCTCGTTAACGGCTCAGACCTGCAACATCAAACATAGAGAACTAGGGTTTGGGTACGGCCCGCACCCTGTACCGGTCTATATCTGGGGTCATATTACGGGTTATGCATATAATATGTTTATACAACACATATACACATATATATATATATATATATATATGGCATAAAGAATATTTCATGTGGGGTGTAGCGGTGTACAAGGTCTATGTATCTCCAGAGTCATGAGTTTGGCCCTGAGCCGAAACACTAGCACAGAGACTCCAATATCGCTTAATTAAGGAATCTACGTTGCATTATAGTAGGATTCCTAATATGATTTAAGAAATGTTCCTTAATTCAGGGATGCTGAAGTCTCTGAATACCAAACCTATGCAACTGGGCCTTCCAAGGTTGTTTTCTGCGCGCAGGCGTTCCACGACTCCTCCTACTTGGAGGGGCAGGGGACTTAGTAAGTAGGGTTATAAGTAGGGTTATAATTGGGGTAACTCCATTTAGGGTACTTATACCTCTACTTATAACCTACTTACTAAGTCCCCTGCCCCTCCAAGTAACGGCTTACAGGAGTGCCATCTTGATGCACTTTGGCTGCAGATCAGCGCACCTAAAGTGTGAGGCTGTGAGGCTATGGGCGGTCTTGAGTTCATTGCCCAAAGGGTCCTATGTACCGATATGGGGGTTTCCGAAAATAGGGGGTACCTTATTTAGGGGTCCTTATAATAAGGATCCTACTATTTAGGGTCTCATATTAGGGTCCCCTATTTTCGGAAACTCCCATATAGTAGAATGTAGGGTTTTCATATTAGGAATTACTATTATGACTTAGAGAAGTATCCCCCATAACAGTACATAGGACCCTTTGGGTTGATGCTAAGCCGGCAACACGTACTGTAGGCCCCAAACTCTTCACCCCCTGCAGATTTCGCTTTAGGGCTGAAGGGTTTAGGGTTGAGGGGTTTGGGGGTTTAGAGGTTTAGGGTTTAGGGGTTTAAGGTTTGATTTGCAGGGTGCGAAATGGCATCATGTTGGAAGCTCCAGTCTCACCACCCACTGCCTTCTGCGCATATAAGGCTTGCAGCTCGACCGACGCTTAGGATGTTGGGTGTGGGATCAAGGATGCTGTAGAAGAATGCAGAGCTTGGGGGATCTGTGACAAAGCTGTGGAAACGGCCGAAATCATGGACCACCCTAAAGCCCTAAACCATTTCTTTTTGCCCTGAATGCTGAACCCGAACAGCTGAAGTTTTGGGCTTACCTAGACCCCCTGAATACCCTAGCCCAAAAAAACGTTACCTGAGGTTAACCTTTTCAATTGTGGTAGGGTTACATAAATCCCTTTGGGTTAAAGGTTACCTACTCAGCTACTAACGTTACTAGTCCTAAACCGCTAAGCCCTATGCCCTCTATTACGCTTATACCCTAAATTTGCCCTAAGTCTCCACTATGGAAGACCATGCACCATGAGAGCTCCAATCAAGGGCACTCCGTATGCTGTTTACGGAAACCTGCAGATCACGGTGCGACCCTGACATACCCAGAGGGTCGTTTAAGTGACCACGCGCACGCACATGGCAAGCAAAAGAACACAGAATCCCAAAACACGCCAGTTGAAATATTGAAAGCACACAGAAGTGCAGGCATCAGGGGAGCTCATGTGGTAGAATCTGCAATTTTACACCAAGACCCCCATTCAGCAACATGCCAACCCGTACGGAGCCCATGCTTGCATGCTCTGGCACTGCAGTGTGTGGGAATTGGTTTAGGATGTAGTGTTACTCTGAAATGCCCACGCTCTAGCTGTCGGCGTCGATAGCTGCAAGCGATGAAAAATGCAGAAATACAAAAATTTGGACGTCCCACTCTCCATTCGGAGATGGAACGGGGCAAACTACACTGCTGAAACAGCCTGCATCACCCGCTAGCAAAGCCTAGTTCCTTGGAGATTCCTACTTTACAACAAACCGAAGCCGCTAAAACTAAAACGACTAAACCTTATTCCGTAAACCACCTTGGTGGGATTGTTTAAGGTGACCCAGAGACTCCAATATCCCTTATTTAAGGAATATTCCTTAAATCATATTAGGGATCCTACTATACTTTAAGGTATATAACTTAATTAAGGGGTTTTGGAGTCTCTGGGGAACAGGGGCTATAGTGTTTGATAACAGGTTTTGAAGGATGCCGGTGCTCCTGGAGTCAGAGGCATTTACCATTTTGGGCGGGTATATTACAGTAGATGCACACCAGCACGGAGAAAGCTGTGCATACATACATACATACATACATACATACATATATATATATATATACAGATACACAGACATACACACACACATATATACATACATACATACACACGTGCATATGCGTATATGTTTTCGCATGCTGCATTTTACATGCATTTGTATGCTCATGTTCATTTCTATCTTCCAGACACACACATACGTATAGATACAGACATATATACACACACATCATTGTAGTATATTGTTATGCATGTACACCTGTACTTGTTCATTTGTCGGCGAATGTTCTTTATGGCTGCATGTTTGGTACTGCCGTTCTAACGGTTATGTTTACTAGCGTTGTTTGTTGTTGTTGCTGCTATGGGTTATAAAAGTACATATATTGTACATATAACATGCATATGTACATATATAAGATATGTGTATGCATGTATACATACCTACACTTCATACACACGTACATACATATATACGAATCAATTCAATGCACATGCATAAGGGCAAGGAATAATACAACAAGGACATCCAAGCTTTGTTTAGGGCTTCGGGCCTTTCGAGCATCGGGCGTTCAGGGATCAGGTCTAATGAAGGCCAAGTATAAAGCAATTATAAGAAACACCCTCTTAAACAACCCCAATACAATCATAACCCTAGACTATGGCCTTAATTAAGTATTCTGTGGACTAGGATATAGGGTACTGCCTAATTTCGGTACTGCAACCTCAAAAAAATACCACTAGTCAGGCAGGTGAATATAATACTTTATCTGATGGGTGTGATGGCTTCGAATCCGCGACTGGGATCAGGGTTCCTGTCGACCCTCTAGCTCTGCACATCATCTTGCAACGGCCCGATGCAAGTGTCGTAGTACCTGAGTTCGTGGTCCAGGCTTTGTGATTAGGGCTCAAGGTTCACTCGTAACCCTAAACCCCTCAAACTCTATGTACCCTAAACTAAACTCTTTTTCTCTCAACTCTTGGCTTCTAGGTATCGGACTTAGGATTTCGAGTTTAGGTTGGACTTGCTAGCAACTCCTGTCCAAGACAAGAAGGACGACTCACATCTATACACGCACAACGCGGACAAACAAGTCAAGTGTCAAAAACTTGCTCGAACTCCTTCCATTTTGGAGTAGGGTTGCAGGCTTGGAAATTGATTCTGAACACGTCTCTGCATGCGGCCGGGTTGCTCTGTGAGCAGAAACTTCACGGCATGTGCAGCAGCCATGCACTTCTCCTACAAACAGGCTCTGTCGAGGGAACGCCATTACGTGATCGGAATGACGGCGATGTCGACGGTGAGATGTTTGATTGTAAAAGCACGATGACAGTTCTGCTGCAACTGTAAAAGCTTGTCTTGTCTGCTGCTGCTGTTGTTGTTGCTGGTAGTATTGTTGTTGTTGTTGTTGTTGTTGCTGCGTTGCTGTTGCTGTTGCAGTGGCCTTGTCGGTGACGGTGGTGGTGGCGGTAGCGGCTGTGGCGACGGCTGTTTCGGGGACAGCGGCGGTGTTGGTGTTGGCAATGGCGGCAGTAGTGTTTCTGGCAAGATAGCGAGGGCGACCAGGACAAGGACGATGACGACAACGACGATGACGATACTGTGGCCGACGCTGACGACAATGGTGAACTGATGATGAAGATTTTGTTGTCGTTGTTGCTGTTGTTGCTGTTGCCGTTGCTGATGCTGTTGCTACTGCTGTTGCTGTTGCTGAGGCTGTTGCTATTGCTGTTGGTTGTTGGTTGTTAGTTTCTGTTGTTGCTGGTGCTTTTGTCGTTCATAGTGCTGGTGGTGTGGTGGCGGGTGGTGGTTGACGCTCATGGCGTGGCATCAAAGCAACAACCACCGCATATAGACATGAGGACACCTACACAGTGAATTCGTTAGGCCAGGCCCTCAGATTGAGACCTCCAATGAAGCGTCAAGCCCGCAATTGCAGCCCCTGCGTGTTGTGTGTGTCGTGTTTCTTTAGTGAAAGGTCCGCCAACATACTGGCAAACCCAGACACAGAGGTAAGAGCAGTCTTTCAGTACGGGTGTCAGAACGGCAGTTTATGCCGTTGAGTAATAATAACCCCCACTACCATCCCTAGGAATCGAGCTTCTCTGGGAGGACTTGTAGTTAACTGAGGGTTATCACCTGAAGGCACCAAAATGACAAATTTACCAATTATTTTCAGTTTGTCTGACAAGGAAGCCTGAGAAAGAAGAACGGGGCTCGGGTGGTTTCTATACTGTGCACATCGACATGACGGTTCATCCAAGCCACTATGTAACTGAAGGTTTCCGTCCCCATGGAAGGTGTTGGGAACAAAGGGGAATAAATCATCCGAACAGGGGTTTGGGGCATATGGCATAAGTCATATTTGCAGATTCATCCAGGGACGGCAACTACTCTCTACGCTAGAGCCTCAGCCCTAAAGAAGCGAGAATACGCCGCCTCGCATGCATGGAGGTACCCGACAGCACCGCACCTCGTTTGGGTGTTCGAGGACATTTACTCACATTGCTTGAATGTTTGCGCGGGCATGAACCTAGACACTCCAAGACTTTGTAATTAGGGAATTACACCAAATCTGAGGATCACTCTGATATGCTGCTTGGCCGTGTAGGTCATCGTTTTGGGGTTAATAGTGTGGTGGAGCTCATGGTTTGGAGGACTCATGCCGGACACACTCTCAAAAAACGACAGAGGCCTGAGGACGAGTCTACGCCAGCTTCACCACAGTCAGTTGGTTTGCTTCATCATGGACTCTTACCGCGCTGATGCAACTGTCATAAATCCTAAGCCCTGAAACTTTAAACCCCAAACCATAACTGTTTATGCTAGGCTACTAGACAGATGATGAAAGATATCCATGAGGCATGATGGTATGACGTTGGAGTCCGAGGAGTCTTTGTCTCGGTTTATAACGGTTGGGGGATTGCGGATAAGGGTTTAGGGTTTAGGGTTAATAAGGGTTTGGAGTTGTGGGCCTTGGGATTTTTTATGTGGCATCTTTCATGCGAGCAGTAATTCCTAGCAGGACTGCCTTCCAATGGCACAGTCTTCAAATGGAAGCCTGACCCCTGTCCGCTAATGTAGACCTCGTTGAGTTCCGGAGGGGGGGGGGTTAGCAGGGGGGGGACCATGTCACGGAAACACAAGGAACAGCATGCCAGCCCCCACATTCGCCCTGGCCTACGGGCCTCTGGGCGCAAAGACGCTGAAACAAAAACAAGCAAACCGCAGAAAATCAGCCAGGCACCCTTCCGCCCCTAAACCCTAAACCCTGAACCCTGAACCCTAAACCCTAAACCCCAAACCCAACACATAGCAAAGCCGGCTGAATACTCAGAAGCTATGTGTAGGGTTCTGTCATGAGTCCAGTAATTCTGGAGAAATGCCTCTTCATGGTAACTGAGGAAATGTCTCTTCGTGGTAAAACGTTTGACCCGCAACTCTGCTACAAACGATCTGTACACAGCAAGAGCTTACTTCTGAAAGAACGATTTTGCATGCAGTACTACTATTGTAGGCCCGAGTATCTAATCACTGCGCGCGTACACCAAGGCAGCTAAAAACATCTGGCCTTGAGGCTATAAGGTACTTGATCCTCAGCCCCCAAATAATATTCACAATCAACCCTGAATCTATACACCCTAAACCTGAAGCCTAAACCCTCAATCCTAAAGACTCCAACCCCAAACCAAACTATAACCTACCATAGCTGACTTTGCTGTAGGCTCTGCTTTACATCCTGATACAGAATCCTGCTGCCCAATCATCATATACTCTCCAAAATCCTAACCTACGTAACTACTATCCCAAACCCAAGTATCTTTTTAGGGAATGTACAGGGACCCTACAAAGAGGTAGGCCTAGTTCAGTTTAACGCAACCGAGGCACAAGCCCTTGCAGAACTTGTTGTACTCACAGGGAGGAGGAGAGAGATGAGACTCGTGACGAGTCACGACCCCGACGCCGCTTTCGACCTTTGCTAAGGCAAAAGGCAGAGAGTGTTTAAGGTCTGGGGCTAAGTGTGGCGTTTAGACTCATGAGTTATTTACTGTAGGGATGCATCGCACGGGAGTGAAGATCCGAAAAGAGCGATGTTTACTGCCCGATTCTCCTCTCATGCTAAGCCCTGAGCACCCAAACGTTCTAAATCCATCAAACAAGCGATTTGGGAGGGGGGCATGCGAGTTACGTGAAATTTGTGTCTAGGCATAATAGAACCAGAAAGAAACAGCCTCACCACGCGAATTTAAAATTCAGAATGACCTCCCGGATTCGCGGCCAGTCTTTCGTTAACGATTGTATGTAGCGATCCCCCGAAACGGAGCGACGCAGCACACACCTTAAATAATAGATTCCCCCGAATGTTAAACGGAGCGGGGTCGCGAGTCCCGGGCCCCCCCCCTCCCCCAAACACAAGCTCGAAAGTGTCTTCATCATTAGGGGTAATTGTATGTCTATTATCATACGGGAGGGATAGTTGCCGAGCAGTTTAAGGGGGTTTCGGGGTTTAGGGTTTAGGGTAAGGGGCCTTCTGTTCCTCAATGTTTTCCAAGGGTCGTTTGGAGCCCGGAAACCCTCCCCCCATTCAGAATATGTGTTCAAGGGCAGGGATGATTTCAGGAGGATTCGCCCCAATGTGTTTTTACTATTTCGGGGTGTCTAATAAAAGGGGAAGGGATTACCATCTCAAGCCAAGTCACGTGAACCCTACTTCAACATGACTAGTTTAGCAATCCTGATGAAACTAGGGTGGAAAGACTGCCTGACAGAAACTCATATTCACAGATCCTCAACTCCAGACGCTTTAGCCCCCGAAGCTAACCCTGCAGCACAAGCCATGAAACCTAATATGGGGGCCTTAACAATTAGATTAGGGGTTTGGGGCCCATCATACTAAAATTATAGTAAGAAAGCCCTTAAACAATGTAGGTAATTATTAGTTGGTATAAATTAAGGCACCCATATTCAACCCTTATAGGACCCTTATAGGATCCCTTAATGGGCCCGTTTTAAACGACCCACCCAAAAATAGTAGAGGTAATTATTAAGGCCCCCACTTGGAGGATCATTGGACTTAGAAAGTAAGGTTATAAGTACCTCAACCGGGGATATAACTAACTACAACTGTAGTTACCTTACTTATAACCCCAATTACTAAGTCCCATGATCCTGTATGAACCCTCCCAAACCCTTGTAGTACTGCTTATAGACCCCTTAACGGGGCCCCAGACCTCAAAGTATAACACCTAAACGCTAAACCCCATAGATCCCTTTAACCCCAAAGCCCCAGAACAAGCCCAAGCTCCAAGACCCAGCTGCCTTGCGCTGGAGCAGGGCGGCGCCGTCCATCTCCTCACACTTCCCTTCCACCATGCCGTAGGACCCCTGCAATAGGCTTTAGGGTTTAGGCTTTAGGGTTTAGGGCCTCTCTTCACTTGGAGGACAATTTGGTAAGTTGCGGTTTGGTGTACGCTCCCACACACTGCACTCGTTGTAATGCAACGTCTTATGGGGTTTAGTCTAAGCGGGTTTAGCAGAGGAGCCTTGTCAAATGAAGTGGCTCGGTATTTCGGAGTATATAGGCCGGCTCCACTTCACGTGGTTTGGGCTGCGGTGATTAAACTTGGGCGTTGGGGTAACATCGCGTCAACATTGTTGATTCAGTTTATGTCGTTATAGGGGCCTGCATCATGAGACTTGGGCTGTGGTAGATTACAGTACAACTTAGGTACGGCCCCCATACACTAAGAGTCTATAATAGGGCTACTATTAAGGTCCCACTATATCTAGATTATGAATATTACTCAACCACCACTGAGTGGGCCGTACCCAAAGTACAACTATTTAAAGGCAGGGTCTCTGTTCAAGCACGCGACATCACACTTGAAGGGGCAGGGGGCTTAGTAAGTGGATTATAAGTGGGGTTATTGGTGGGGTAACTCCATTTAAGGTACTTATAACTCTACTCATCACCTACTTACTAAGTCCCCTGCCCTTCCAAGCACCACAACAAAAGCACCAGAGTAGTGCTGAATGGTGGAAGGCTTGACCTGGGGTGGTGTTGTCTTTTACTCCCAAATTAAGGAGTATACCTCAAACCATAATATTGAGGCCCCTCGCATTTGAGGTATATCCCCTAAAAAAGGAGTATTGGGTTCCTGGGGTGGTGGTGTCTTTTCTTGGCTGAAACCCGAACCATTCCAACAAGCTAAACTTTGAGCCTCCTTGCTATACTCCATATACAAACCCCGAAAGTTAGAGTCCTAAGAGCCAACCAGAAGAGCGCCAAGTTTTTGCTTATTACTTGAAATGAATACTGCTGCTATGTATTCCGATTCCTAGAGAACCACCCGAATACTAACTTACAAGGTTGCTATCCAAACACCAAGTTGGACCTGCTGGACACTTGAAAGATCACAGGCCGTAGCAACTTGGGTCGTAAAGTACAGTAATTATTGACAACAGTACTGATAGCTCCAATTGCTGAGTACCGTGAGCCTCCAAGCAAAGGACTCTGAGGGGCGGAACGGTGGTCCGGTCAGGCGTTTAGGGTTTAGGGAATCTTAAGCCTTGTGTATGTGGTCTCCTAAACTCTGTACCTCTAAATCCAAACCGTAATAATCTGTCAACCCAAACACCCAACGTCCTAAGCCCTTGCACCTAAACCGCTTGCAACCGAACCTCCCAAGAAGCTGTACATCGATCCCCAAGCCGCACATAAGCACAATATAGGAGCCTTACTTACTATACTATTTTGGAGGTTCCCTTACAAGGGGTCCTTTAAGGAATCCTGTAAGTGTACTATAAGATTTGAATATAGTGGGCCTGAATCATTACAACAAGGTTTTGGGGGTCCTTATTATCACTATAGTATAGTGGGCACCGAAACCCTATTCTGATTATTAGGGCCTCTGTTCTAAATCCTGAGAATAGCCTCTCTTATGGTGACCTTTGTTGTCCCCTTTCAAGGAACCCTAATTTTTGTAATTCTTAAGGCCCTATACTAGGCTGCACAACACTGCAATCGAGACCCAGGCCCGAAGCTACGTCATCCACCCCTCCTGCCTTGACGAAATCCAGGAACTTGTCTGCATTGCTGGAGCAATGCTGGAGGCACCGGGCCTCCCCAACGACCGTGTTGATGTTCCCAAAGACTCCAATATCCCGTAATTAAGGAATATACCTTAAACTATAGTAGGTTCCCTAATATGATTTACGGAATATTCCTTAGTTAAAGGGTACTGGAGTCTCTGGTTTCAGGTTTTAGGGCTTTGGGGTTTCTGTTTCGGGTTAAGCGCTTCAAGGTTTCCGGTTTACGCCCCTTTACGGAGGGGATTTCGGGTTTAGACCTCCTTGAGGGCAGGTGACGCAACTGCATGAAAGCATGGCCTCACAAGCATGGGGCGATCTCGAAGAGAGCTTTGAGGCAAGTGTCGAGTTGCCTGACTAGGATACTCAGTAACCTAAGAATAAAAAGGCCTCTCTTTTTGGTATTGGGTAACTTTATAAGGAACCTAGGACTACAAAAAAGGAATAAGGGTACTACTGGGCATCCTAGCTGAACGCCTGCTGGATCTGAAACGTTGCCTTCTTGGCGCGACCGTCCCATGTCACACAGCACGAGGCTTCATGAGCAGGAATGCTGCAACTTCCCTGACTGCCCTTTCGGATTCTCCACCTTGTGCCATAGTGGTGATAAGAGAACCATACATAAATGTCAATGTTGGCAACTAGTCAGGCCCCTGTCTTAAATCAAAGCACAGTATAGTTCCTGGGCGGTGACCCTAAATTGGACTTGTAGCCAAGCTCAGTAGCTTCGTAAGAAGCTTTACTCGGACCGTCGTTTCACAATCATACCGTAACTTCACTCCTCGCAGTGACAAGTTTTGTTGTCGCGAGGGGACATAGCATCAAGGGGAAATTGGATTCCATATCGCTATCCTTTACTCCTGGGTTTACCACTCAGATTGACGGGCCGATTTTACAGGAGACTTTGCAACAAAGTGTTTACGGTTTAGGGTTTCGGGTTTGCTGAAAGCCTGACAGCCTGACACCTTAATTACCCATGGGCTCAGGTTTTGAGGCCACTTTGATCAGAGCTCGGTGAGGGCGACTTCAGATTCTACAGCAAACCCTAAGCATTCGAAGTTTTCAGAGAACTATACTTGAAGGGTCATGGGACTTAGCAAGTGGGGTTAGAAGTAAGGTAACTACAGTTATAATTACTTATAGCCCCAATTAAAATACTCATAACCCTACTTAGTAAGTCCCATGATCCTCCAAGTAGTAGCTCCGTTCTTAGCGCTTGTTTTGTGAAACCCGCGTATTAGAACGGCTGGCTCAAAGCCTGAACCACAGGTTCGAGTTTCCTAGGATGTGCCTAAACCCTAAACCCGAATAGTTTTAACTTAAACCCTAAACCCGAATAAATTTCACTTACACGATCAGTCCTACGGCTCCAAAACCTCTCAGCCTCAAGCCCTAAACATTCTGTTGCGTCAGTGTCTCGATGCATTTAAAACGCGTGAACTATACTCTAAACCCCATGTTCGTACTGCCATATAGTAGGAGCCAGAAAGTTGGAACATCATTATCCTCATGCCCTTAAAGTAAAGTATAGGGAATCCTAATTGGCACTAATCATCCTTAATCCACGTTCCAACTTTCTGGGGATCACAACAGATTTAAATGCTTCATGTGTCCTCGCATGCCCGCACTGCACTGAACTTTGAAGTAACCAGGAAGAAAAAGTATAGACTTTTATCTCATAACGGTTCCTTTAAGGAACAGGTACCAACAAAAAGTATTCAAGTATGGTACTCCAAACCCAGATGAGGGATAGCTTGGAGTCTCTGAGTAAGCCCTACAGATCCCTTATAGGAACCCTTACAGGAACCCTTATAGATCCCTTTCAAGGGATATTCTGGACTGTATGGTACTCCAAACCCCGGTGCATGCCTCGCCTGGTGCCTGTCCTCCGCGTAGGTGATGTTGCCTGTCAAACGGGAAAAGGAGGGACCCTTAATGAGGACCCCTACCCTAAAATGGGCTATACAATGGGTATATAATAGCTATATTAAGGGTATATACCTAGGGGTCCTTATTAAGGGTCCTTCTTTTTTCCTTTTGATCCTGAGATCCGAAACCCTGCACCCTATACCTACCCATAGGCTCCATAGCAGTCCCTTTTGGGGATTATCTTATAGGATTCTAAATATGAACTCCAAACAGGAACTACTATGGAGCCTATACCTAAGCCCTAGAATCTCAACCCCGACACCGTTCTAACACATGTCCTATGGGTCTGAGTACCCGCGATTCATAGCACTAGCCGTCATTAACCTTTTTTTTTCTACTGCCCTGAACTCAAGCACTAATTATTCTATAGTCTTCTGACAGGCTTGATAAGATGCCAAACACCCTAGCTGTTCGGTGCTTTTCTCGTTCCTCAGAACTGACTTGGAGGGTCGGGGGGATAAGTAAGTATATATAATCCCAATTAAGGCCCCCTTGAAGGTACGAAAGGGCTACTTAACAAAATAATCCGCCGTCCCTCCAAACACTTGGCTTGGAGCCCAGGGCCGATTCCAGGTGCTACATCCGCATACTCGGAGGATCATGGGACTTAGTTGGGAAACCCTAACCCTTCTTGGGGTCCCTTTCGGGGATCTATAGGGGTACTGTACGGATTTCGCTTTCAGATTACTTGGGGGATCCTCGGGAAAAGAAACATCAGTGCCGTGTGAGTTTCAAGATATAAGACCGAGTATGGGGCCCTAGAATAGAAGGCCCCTCATGTGTAGGAGAGACCTCGAAAGAGAGCCCCGAGCTTTAAGTGCACAGACCGAAATCCGAGTTTGAACTCCGAAAAGTAATACCGAAATCCCTTAAAACACAACAACCAACTGAACTCTACTGCACAGTCCTAAAAAGCAAAACTGGCATCCCCAAACAAACCCCAAACCGAAAGCACCGGTTTGGCCCAGCAACAAACTTCATCGCAAAGCGCGACGCTGCTGCATCCTTGCCGCGTAGGCTTCCTGAGCGGGACAAGGGGCCGTTATGATCCGAACGGGGTTCGCCTTGAGGGTTTCCATAAGGGTTCTAGCTAATACAAAGGATCTTACTGTTCATCCAGGTTCCTATGACACCACAATATGGGAGCTTCCGAAAATAGGGGACCCTAATGTAGTACCCTAAATAGTAGGAGCCTTTATGAGGACCCCAAAATAAGGTACCCCCTAATTGGAGATGTATAGTCGGGGCATTGTTGGTGAGGCTTGCGCTTCGGGGTCGAGACTGCAAATGTAGACCTCTGCTGCATATAAACACCCATCCTGTAAGAGCCACGGTCTCTGGTTTAGGGCTTTAGGGGTTTAGGGTTTCCTATTCACTCCTTATTCACCGAGAGCGGGCTGTAAATCAGGGGTCTTGCTATTGCGACGATAGCTACTATGAAGGCTTGGTACTGCTGCCAGCACTGTTGTGGCCTAGGAGTAAGGGTAAGGTGTTTGCATGCAGGATGAGTGCCAAGCAGCAGCACCGTACGGTCGGGAGGAGGTATTTTGGGTCCGATAAATCCGAAAAACTCTAAATCTTACAGCTCTGCGTTCAGAGCTTGCAGACAAGGTCCCTACACCCCTAACTCTTAAAACCGGAAGGCCTACGTGCTCCGAAAGACTCTGGGAGTTTAATGTACGGACCTTGACAAATCCAATCGGGTTTGAGGAGCCATGGGGACTACTACTGGTAATAAATAACTGGAGTGTCCGAAGCAGGGGACCCTAATATAGTACCCTAAATAGTAGGATCCGCATTGTAAGGACCGCAAAATAAGGAACCCCTAAGTTTCGGAAACTCCCAGTTAGGCTTCTACAGTACCCTAAGGGTCCATGTACCCAAAAATTATATACTTTGGCCTTAAAGTAATCCCGATATAGCTACTTTGGGGTCAAAGTATATGCTATTTGGGCACAGGGACCCTTAAACCCTAAACCTTTGTGGTGCCCTTATAGAACTACCTTTATGGTACCCTTAAAGGAACCCTTTTGGGTACATGGACCCTGCGGCTTAGGGTTTAGAGCGAGACAAGGTTCCTGCAGACGCACTGCATATCGAAGAAGTGCTTTGATGCACAGCTCACCTGTGCCGGTGCAAGGCGGGTTTTAGAGTTTAGGGCTTCGTTGGGGGTTTAGTGTTTAGTTGGGGGTTTGGGGTTTAGGGTTTAGTTGGGGGTTTAGGGTTTAGGTTTAAGGCGCGGGGTTTAGGGTTTAGGGCTTAGGCGCAGGTCATACATATGCCAGCTGGGCTGTTGTTGCATACCCTTGCAAAACCATGAGTTTCTTGTATGTTGTTCCCTCTTAATAAAGGCTCAAATGTACGAAAACAAAACTCATGTAATGGCTCAGAACCTTCCAACAGTCCAATACCTGAACTGCTACAGCACTGATTCCAAGTTTCGTGCTGGTCTACTTAGAAGTGCAGTGACGAATTGTTGAGTGCTTTACACTGCAGCCCTGATAAGTGAGAGTATTTCCTCAAACTATGCGCAAAAAGACACAGGATCAGTAGCCTAGGAATACGAAGGTATACTGGGCCCCAAAACCCTATTCTGATTATTAAGGCCCCTATATTTCTCGGGTTTCGGCTAGAGAGTCTCGGGTTTCTGGCTTGAAGGATTGAAGGCTGCAGGGCCGCTTCGGGGTTTAGTGTGCAGGCTTGAAGTTTGTGTGGGTGTGGGGGGCCTTCATAGTGAGAATCGGGCTTTGGGTTAGATTACCGAGCCGCATATAGAACCACCTAGCCCCAACCCCTTAACCGGACCTCAAAGAGGGTTTAGGGGTTTGGGACCTTGAGCGTCGCAAGCCTATGTGGTTTGGCAGCCGGGTCTCTGGGTTTGAGGGTGTAGGTTTGTGGAGCCCTAGGAACCCAGAGTGACACGCTGCCTTTACTTAGGGACTTTAGTATTAGGATTCTTGCTCTAAGTCCTCCCTCGTCGGTATATGCCTTTGTAAGCCCGGGGTCTACAATATGTATCGGGGAGTGCCAGAGGGGACCCTTGCAAAAGGGTACCTTTGTCCTAGGCATACCAAGACTTGTAGGGTTGGGAGTTCAGGGTATATTGTTTAGGGTTTAGGGCTGAAGAGCGATGCTTTAGACCTTTACCAAAGTACCCCGCAGCTCATAAACAGGGCCCCCTTTTTTGATCCAGCGCATGACTGACTGATGCTGTTCTTGTCCACGGCTGCCGGGCCTCGCGGGCAGGAATGCTCACAACGTGGCAGGCAAGGCAAATGTGCACAATGTCTGGAGCAAAAACCAGTGATGCGGCTCTGAGCTTTTTGTGTGGAACGCCCCGGCAGTGCCTCCCTCGGCTGTGTGGATTCTCTGATGAGAGACCTGTGCAACGTGCTGATTGGCCTAAAGGTGCCTGGCAAAGAGAGTCCACACTCTATGGTGGCAAAATCTCACTGTCAAACTGCCATGGGCAGTCTTCGCCGGTCCTTTGTTTGTGGATTGACCAGGCATACACCAAGACATGCTTGAGGGCCTCGTTGCACTCTGCAGCAGAAGAGAACTGTACATTTAAATTTAAAGCCGGTGATGCGGCCCATTTGAGCTTCCAGCGATGATGCCATTCCCGCTCTTTCGAGATGGTGCACTCCGGAGGCAGGAGTCTCTTTGCCTCTGGCTGGCTCATGCCCTCCTGAGCAAAAACCACCGCTTTGCGGCGCTGCGTGGGAGCGTCCTCAGGTTGTGGTGGCCTGGGTACAGGAGCTTTGGTCAACGGATGTTATCTTCAGATTTGTAAACCCCCTGCAGTTCAGAAGCTCCAGCGCTGGAAATCAATTCACTATTTACAAACTTCGAAGCCCCTTCAATTAGGAAACCCCGGTGGAGGACCTGGTTGAAAGGTTACATGGGCCGACCCCCATTAGGGGTCAGGTCAGGGTTCAATGCCTCAACTTGACCGAGCAACCTTTGTGGAGACTGAGAGGCCGCAGCGAGCTTTGCAAGGGCAGCCTCGCGACGCCTCTTTTTCGCATAAACGACCTCCTGCAGCTCCAAGTCCTCCCAGTCAAAATATTCCTCGTCCGCCAAAGCCTCCTCGACACGGTTGAGAGTAGTGGAGGGCTTGGCCAGGTCCTGTGGCTGCATCTGCAAGCCCTACTTGGCCCCCGAGCCGGAACAATGCCATTCTCATGGCATAGCTGACACTTTTGAAACATCAATAGAAAACTACAAATAAATGCGGAAACCCACTCTGGGCCTCATGAAGCTTCAACCTCCTTGAAAAGATCTCACGGAACTTGTCTTCGGTGAATGCGTCCCCCAACGCATGACGGGCCAGAGTTCGCATTAGATTGATCTCAGTCGCTGGTTGAGGGACCCGCAGCGAGAGATGAGAGACCAGTTTGCGCAGGTAGTACACGGTCATCTGCGGGCACCCATGCTGAATTGAGAACCTCACAGTAACAAAGTCACACCAACATGTCAAGCCAAAACCCTACGCGATGAACCAACCCACACCTGAAAACAACAGTTAAACCCTACATGTTAGGCCCCTAACTCCAAACCCGAAGCCCAAAGCCCCCTAAACCAGAAACCTTCACAGCAGCCTCTACTAAACCTTCAACTTAGGTGGGGGGGTTTCTAATAGACAATAGAAGCCTATTTCTCGTATTAAAGGGTACTCTTATCCCTACTGTTTCTCGTGGTCGTAGTTTAGTTTTGGACCTTCCTTAGGGTGTTTTGGGGTGGATTTCCTGGAATGTACGTTTGATGTTGAGAGCGGGGAAAGGTAATTTAATATTAGGAGTGCAGATTAAGGTGGTACTGTTAAAAAGTTCTGAAATCAGAAGCCATGAAACTTCAGCAAATGGCCTTTCTGAGAACCATCCTTGAACTGAACTGTCTGGCCAGATTGACTCGGAGGGACAATCTGGACGTCCGAGCACCGCCACTGAGTGTAATCCAGGATCTTATCAAACCAGACCTGTTCTTCAAATCATGCAAAATGAGCGCATCTAACATATACTAAACCAACTGCCGCTCCCTCCCCCGCGTGTTTTAAGTCCAGACCCACCACAAACCAGGTTGGGGTCGATAGCATTAATTACAGGGTTTTGGGTTTAGGATATAGGGCTTAGGTTTCAAAGCCATCCCCCGGGCCAAATTCCAGAATTTGGTGAGAAGGAAACGCAAGTGCCAGATACATAAATGCTGCTTTGTGGCAGGGCTGTCCCCAAAGTCTTGCAGATTCAACTTGCGCTTCTTCTTCTCGCCCTCGAATACACAGGTGAGCGCCAGATATCCATGGCAGCTGGTGTAGAGGACCAGGCCACGCTTCTTGTGGTCAGAGACCAAACCTCACTGAAACATGGGAACCGCTGGGCATGAAACAAGAAAACCTGATCAGAGGCACTCCAGCTGCCCGAAAAAAACAAGTTTGCTCAAACAAACATCTCAGAAGCTGCCTGGCACCAACAACAGTGATAGCCATGCCTTGCTCATGTCAGCGAAATTCCCGCCACAGGATGTCATGTTCAGAGTGGCCAAGGCTGTCTCTTTGTGGTACTTGGCATTGTGGTTGGGCCATGTTGGACGGGATGATGTGAGGGACTCAATCTGGGGCTGCTCCAATGTCAGCAACTCCTCACAGGGATGGATTGTCTTAGTTACATGATTACATACGATACAGAGGCTGTCACAAATCAACATTACGTGCAACAAGTACGTTTGGACTGATCCTGCCTTGGATGGCTCAAAAAATTTGGCCGGCAGCTTCTTCGTGGTGTGAGTTGATGAAGGAACAGGCCCAGGGAGAGGCCGGTCAAAGTCTTTGATGGTGTTGGTCGCCAAAGCCTTATTCATCCAATACAGGGTCCGGTCGCTTTTGGCTTCTACACTGGAACGGTATGTAAACACACAAGCTCTACTGTCGGCTGCGTAACTGTTGCATGCCAAACACCACGTTGTTCCAGCCGACCCCTGTCGCTCGATTTGGCTGCCCTGCGAGCATCATTGAAAAGATTCTCGAGCATCAATGTGCAGTGATGGGCCTGTGAATACTTTGTCAGGTCGACCTCGAGCAAGGGTGGCACCTCCCGAAAACCAGTTTCAGCCAGGAAGCTGAAATTCTCCCTGACCCAAACCTGGTTCGGCCACTCCATGTCTGTCAAAAGTCGACGGACTTTGCCATAGTCGGGCGAGTCAGCAGGTGTGCTTTCCAGGCGTTCCACGGCCGTGAACATGTCCTTGTGCTCAGAGAGACCCTGGGCTCTGGCAGGAGCGTCCTTCGATATCAACTTGAGGAAGCTGCGTGGTGGCATCCAGTAATTAGCCTGTGTCACAGACAAGAAGCCAGCAAGAGAGACAGCAAAGACATATAACGTTGTTAATGTCTCCCCATTGACAAAGCCGTCTTCCAGGCCCAATTCCCGCACAAAGTCATTGGACACCAAGGCAGAGAAGCATGCGGTGATGGCCGGAATCAGGCCACCCAGCACAAGCTCTTCCATGAAATGTGCAGTGCCCCTTCGCCTTCAAACGGAGGGGGCTGGGCTCAACAAGCAACCCTCTGTGGACCATGCCTGTGAAACCCTGAACCCTGACACCCAGCTTAGTGATAAGGATACACTTTTTTTTTTTGGTTCTGGGGGTTGTTTTCTATTCGGGTCACGGATTATGTTGTGACGAGCTTCGTTTTGACCTTGGCCATCGCCCCAAGAAACATGTGCTCCAGCTTGCGAGTCACCAGCTCCATCCCGTCCATGAAATTCATAGTTTCGCGAGAGGCCAGGACCCACGCCACATGCCTGAGCGGCCAAATTCCATGTTAATGTTGACTTCAGATTGATAGACGCCCTGTGGAGTAGCCCCAGCCCCACAAATTTGACTTCAGATTCATAAACCCCCTCTCACTTAAGCAACCCCAGCCCCACAACTCCATTAGTAACCCCCTCTACCTGAACTAAGAAACCCCGGTGGAGGGCCCGGTTGAGAGATCAATATAGGATCCTATTCAAAACAACAGGACACCCCAAGGGCAGCATTGAATCAAGGGCAGGAAATGGAAATTACAGGCTTTCCCTGATGCCCGACCCAAAGTCCCAGTTCGCTGGGTCAGCAGCTGAGGGGCCGGAATTGGCTGCCTGCATCTGCTTTGCGCTTCCGGAGCTCTGCCCGAGCCGAGCTTGTGCTCATCTTGCGCTTTTTCGTGTCTGGCTCGACATCTTCCGCTGCCTCGGGTGCAGCCTCAGGACCAGCAGCAGCAGAGGCTGCCGGTGGGTCTGTGGGAGCGGCCCCGGATTCCTCTGGATTGGCCTTGAGCAGTGGTGTCTCGTCCCATGTTTTCCAGTAGCCCCTCTGGAAGCCCAGATACAACAAAAGTATGAGGTTGGCCGTTCGCATTGGGCGCTGGTGACGGGAGAGGCCTTCCAGTGCCCACCACCGGCCACGCTTTGGAGCATCGCCAAGGGAAGCGTGCCTCAGTTGCCATGCGAAATCTCAAGGGAAAGTCTAAAACATCTCACAAATTCCAATGGCAAACAAGGTGCAAGAGATTGCTCAACATCTGTTTCCAGACCCACATCCTGTGTTCCTCAGTGCCCTGTGGCACCAGTCGGAAGTCACAGCAGAGATCGCCTAAGCTAACTGACACAGTGTAGACCTGATCTACAATCCAGAACAACAGCACAGGCCATGAACTAGAGCCTCAACCCAAACCATGCCACATGGCTCCACATAGTTCAGTACAACCCTGTGTCGTCATGTGCAGCTGTGCAACCATAGAAGATGTTGAGGAACGAGTTGGGCACGGGCACTGCAGCGAGATCGCGAGAGGCCTGGAGCAGCGTCTGGTGATGGCCATCAGTGGCGTACCTGGGCCGAGCTTGTGTGTGTGTGGCATCTTTGCATCTTCGATTTCCACATGGCCTCTTGGAACACGACGGTTAATAGAGGGTGTCCTACGCCAGTTAATGAATGTTCAAATCCTGTTTACGATAAACTGAAACCAGTACATGGTTCAATGAAGGACAGGGTACGGGCCACGTCGCACCGCACACACTGCCGCCGCTTCCAGACGGGCAAGCTCCAGACCAGCCTCTGCAGCAGCATCTTGAACGTCACATTGAAGGCGGTGGAAAATGTCAAAGGACACGGTTCCCCGGATCTTCATTCCGTTCATGAGAAAGATGCCTGCGTACCACCCGGATGCACCCATGTCCTTCGTGTGCCACATACTGCACTGCATTTTTCTACATCCACAAGAAACAATTGATCCTATAGTTGTTTTTAAGGGGTCGACAGTCCTGACAAAGATGAAGAGTAGGCCGGATGACCTCCTTTCCCTCCATCCTCAAAGGCACCTCATAGAACCTGGTCTTGTCTTGCAACTCAACGCAGGCCTTGGTTAGTCTGTTAAATTCTTCATGCATGCATCTAACTCCAAGCAAAATGTGGCCAGCTTCGACAGGCTAGTCACCAGACGATGATGATGATGATCATGAACATCATCATGTACTTGTTGCTGTCACTACTTCCGGTTTGTTTTGTGTGAGACTTATCAGATGACAACCATGCCGCTCACTGTTTTCCTGCATTACCCATTACAAGGAATATGCCATCGCTTCCATAGTTTAGGGCCTAAAGGGTCCTAAAGTCCTAAAGGTCATGCAGGATTTTGTCCATCAACCGCATAATTTAAATCAGCTGAGGCTCTCGGTGTCGTGGATGGCCACTGAACTTGCACTCTTGCAACACGAAGTAGCGCTTTGCCCCCAGCGGAAGCCCACCCACCGTGCGCGTGGGAAGAAAGGCTGAGAGACCAAAGTTGTTGCTCCGTGACAACGCCGAATCCACTGCTATGAGGTACTCGAGGTTCACTTTACGCTCCTCAGGCGCTTGACCGGGATGGGCCAGGTACTCCTCTAACGGATTGTCCACGAAGAGGATTGGTGGTTGCATCTTCTCGGCCTTCTCAATGTCTGCCCGCTTGACCTTTAACTCTTGCGGAGGGAGGACCAAGCCGCAAGAAGCCGTCAGGGACCATTGGCACAAAAGCAGGACATCTTTGCTTGGTTTGCCGATGGCCGCTGCGTCGAAACACAGTGAAAGGACGCCGGGCTTCTGGAAGGCAAAACGAGAGGCCGCCTGCAGGTGAACATGTCTGCATGTTAAACCTGGATCTACTTTAAGGCCATGTTCTCTGGAGGGAGACGTGCAACTAGTTTTGGCTGCACCCTACCGAAAGTTGCGCCAATTGCTCTTCCATCCAGCGAGCTCCTTGTGACAAATCTCCGAGCTGCAATGTCTGCAGCAATTGCGAGGTCCGCTTGGCTCTGCCATCCTTTCGGAAACTTCGTCGCATAATGGTGACTTCTGTCTGAGTGAGAAACACTTCACTTCAGCGCACTCCTGGAAATCAACCCCACTGTGTGATATTAAATGCCAGCCCTAATGTAAACATATATAGATTCCCAGAAATCCCGCAGAAACCACAGTCGGGCCCGGGTGTGACCTAACGGTTGGGGTCAAGTCCGATCTGACCTAAACCTAAGGTCTGCGTCGACTTAGTGATCGGGGGGCTGGTGTGACCTAACATTTGGGAACAGGTGCCACGCCACAAATAAATGCAGTGATGTTGATGGCCACGAACAGTAGGAATGGTTTGTTTCTTCTGTTAGATTTGTTTGTAGGACGTGGGGTGTTACATATTAGGGTGTTGGGATGAAGACATGTCTTCAGAAGTGAACAGTAAAGACACAGTCGTCCTGAAGCGCGGTCTCGATGGCTGCCTTCTTCATGTGTGGGTCCACACGCTTCCGCTTGTTAGAGGACTCTGTTGTAAGTGATAAAGCGGGGTTCTTCAGGAAGTCCTTGCATTTCCAGCCTTGAATGGAGGCACACTTACACAAAACAAACCACACATGTGGAGAATGGCCGGGGTGACAATCGGCATGTGCAAAGCCAAGCTACTGTCGAAATTTTCTTCCACCAGCTCTGCAATCTGGTTGATGAGCCGCCCAGTGAGGAGGCCAACTGCAGGACAGGACACCTCACTCAACACATGGAGGAGCTGCCAAGCCATTTCGTGCATGGGCATGTTGACGTCCTTGAGCACGTCAGCCGCTCTTTGGCGAGCTGTCTGGCAGCCTCGGCAGACCCATGAGTAGGCAGGAGGGACCAAAGGTATGGCAGCTATGGAACACTCTAAGATTTTCGCAAAAGTAGGGTGCTCCCTGTAGAGGGATCCTTTCCGAAACTCCCATTTCTCAGGTTGTTAGGGTTGACGGTTTAGGGTTCAGGCCTGAAAGTTCAGATTTTAGAGCTTAAGTTTCCGGGTTTAGGGATTGTGGTTCGGGGTTGAGAGTTTACGGTTCAGCGTCGTTTGCGTCCTAACGGACGCTGTCGTCGTCTGCATCCTAACGGATGCTGTCGTCGTCTGTGTCCTTACCGATGCTGTCGTCGTCTGTGTCCTAACGGACGCTCTCGTCGTCTGCATCCTAACGGACGCTCTCGTCGTCTGGGTCCTAACGGACGCTCTCGTCGTTTGCGTCCTAACGGACGCTGTCGTCGTCTGTGTCCTTACCGATGCTGTCGTCGTCTGTGTCCTAACGGACGCTCTCGTCGTCTGCATCCTAACGGACGCTCTCGTCGTCTGCATCCTAACGGACGCTCTCGTCGTCTGGGTCCTAACGGACGCTCTCGTCGTTTGCGTCCTAACGGACGCTGTCGTCGTCTGTGTCCTTACCGATGCTGTCGTCGTCTGTGTCCTAACGGACGCTCTCGTCGTCTGCATCCTAACGGACGCTCTCGTCGTCTGCATCCTAACGGACGCTCTCGTCGTCTGGGTCCTAACGGACGCTCTCGTCGTTTGCGTCCTAACGGACGCTGTCGTCGTCTGCGTCCTAACGGACGCTGTCGTCGTCTGTGTCCTTACCGACGCTGTCGTCGTCTGTGTCCTAGTGGACGCTGTCGTCATACAGACAAGCTACAAACCCCTGAACCAGACTTCAAAAAAAACCCTGGCCTTCGACGGCTGAACTTACAGAACATTGATGAATGGCAGGCCAATGACATATGCATGTCCCTGTGCTGTTTGGAAGGATTTGGCATTCATGTTGTATTCTGGGCGTGGGCACCAGAGAGGCCTCCAGTTTCTGAAGCCAAGGTCCTGGAGGAATGCAGGTCTGCAGCACGGCCAAGTTGATTGACCGGGCGCGTTGACGCATACCCTTGTCACGTCGATCTGTTTCCCACATTTGCAGCAATGCAAACAGCGCATTGGTCCCACACCAGAATTCCTGCTCAACATCGTCGCTCTCTACACCATCACTGTCTCGAGTGTCCTGTCCAGGGATACTTGATTGTATGTGCGTGCCCCCTCCCCCCCTATAAGAAAAGTACAACCATTCTGGATCAGCGCGGGTCCTTCACTACATTGGGGTTCGCGCGATTTCGACTGAGCATGCTGTTCTCAGATCGGCCAATGCATTTCTTGAAACCATATCGCTTCAACAATGCAATCCACTTGTCCCACTGCTGTTGGACGACCCTGCATACTTTCGTTTTATCGCTGCGCTCCACGAACCCAATGGTTGGCAAAACACGGCGTGTTTCCCATCTCAGACATTGGCCATCCTTACACAAGAAGTGCATGTTTTCGTCAACTAAATAGACTTGTGTGCTACCGCAATCTGCTGGCGTCACTGGATCAAAACGAACACAAGGAACCGCATTTATTTGTTTGTTTCATGTGAAGCATCCGGAGAGGGCCAGGCTTTCCATGCCACATGCTCCACGGACCCGTCGGCCAGGAACACTTTTGTGTCAAGAACCGTGGGTTGGAATGCCATTGTGGCTGCAGGCCAAATGTGCTGGCAGAAATCATTGCTCTGAGTCTTGACCCTGAAACATGATGGACAGGAACCTCAGCATGGAATTGAAAGCACATAAACTGATAAGCTGACCTAGTCCGGTTCATGTGAGAAACCCTTCCGGATACAATGGCACATGTCAAATTTGAAGCCTAAGCTGCAGCAATCGGCGGCATGGGCCCATGCTCTTGTCTATTTGCGCTGTTAACTTGCTTGGCGTGTTCTGGCAGCACCTTTTGATGGATGACGACCTGCATGCACTGTCAGCCGAAATCGTCCCTGTGAGCACGATTGCCTGCCTGCTCCCAAATGTCCACGATGGATGGCTCCACGACCAAGGAAGATGACCTGGGCAAGTTGTTTCAATTTGAAACCAGACATGCACACTTGGCTCGGTCAGTATCAAGGCGAAGTCTCTCAGGGCAGCTGTTGGCACACACTTTTCCTCACAAGGCGCAGCAGTCACTGGTGCAGGGACTAGAGGACAGGCCTTTTAGTCCACATCATGAGGGAAGCACTTACCTCTTGTCTCCTTCGTCAGCCTGCGCAAAATTGTAGCATTTTTGTCTGTCCAGTCTTAGTTCAAAATTTGCCATTACTTCCGAAGGAGGAGTGGCCTCTCACTTGTCCTCGTGATCAGCCTCTTTGGATCCGTCGTCCGAACTGACCACTGATGTGGGTGACTCGGGTTTCTCCGCTGCCTCGGCATTCTCAGTCTCACTGTCGCTGATCTCCACTTCTTCACGCTTGCGCTTGTTGCTTGCCTTGGCCTTGCGCTTGGGCTTCGCCGGGGCAGCCTTCATCGACTCAGATCTGGTCTTCTTCTTGGGCCTCCCCAACATCTCCTTGAGGGCCTGGAAAGGACTTGCATCCGGAGGGCTAGGTGGCTGGGAGGCGGTGTCGTCCATCTGTGGCTTCTCAGGCTGAAGATGATCTCGAGCGTCCTGGAGCGCAGCTGGGTCTTCCTGCTGGAGATGACCTGGAGCGTCCTGGAGTATCAGGTAGGGACCCAAAAAAGCAGCCAAACAAAAACCATCAGGTTGGGATATGGAAAAATCCCCTTTAAGGAATAAACCAACCAAAAGTTTATGTTTGGGTGCTGGTTCCTGACAAGGAGCTTCCTGGACCGGAGGTGGGTCGCTGGACTCAGCGGGTGCCTGCTTTTTCCCAGCACCAGCAAAATCGTCTTCCTCGGACATGCTCTCTTCGGCTTCAGCCTTCTTGGCTTTGCCCTTTGATTTCCGTGCCTTGGGCTTCGGGATAGTTTTCGGCAGCTCTGCAAGAGGAAACCACGGCACGGTGTTGTAGTTCATGACGATCTCTGTGCCGGGTGTGATTGTGCGTGTCACTTGCCTTGGGTTGGAGAAAAAGAAGCATAGACTCGCACCTTTCTAGAATAAGCCACAGACACTTGCCAACCGAACATGGAAATAAATCTGCTCAGCTACAGCACGAAGAGCTTGTCGCCCAAGCCCCGTTTGGGATAGGCCACAAGCTTCACATTCCCCTGCCGGGAGAGGCCTGCGAAGTGGTTGCAAAAGCCAGAGAGACCGGTTTGGACGATGTAGTGCGCGAGAGGCCCGCCATGGTCGCCTTCGGCTCCAACATAGAACCTGGGCTTTGAAGTAACCAGGGAGAACTAGTATAGACTTTCATTTCATAATGGTTCCCATAAGACAAGATTAAAGTATGGCACACTGAAGCTCAGGAACTTAAGGATCTTGTCCTGGTATGTCGGATTCCTGGTGGTGAAGCTCAGAGCGTTCTCAAGGTCCTTGTAGACAGGCCTGGGATTGCTGAGGATTATTATGGTCTCACGCTTTTACAGACCCTTTAACCGACGACTTGCGGATTTACTCAGGCCATGACCCACGCACAGGGATTTCGTATCCCTTCTTGAGAGCGACCTCCGCGATCATGCCAAGGCCTGCCACTTCACTGCCTGGCGAGGTCTTGATGGCCACACCGGTCTTGGTCATGGCCGAATGCATCCTGCGGGACACCACCTCTGGTGTCACGCAGCTGGAAACGTCGCCCTCGTCGCCATCGGAGTCGGACTCACCATGGGGAGGGCCCAGGTCCTGTGGGGGAATCACATACTTGTGCACCACGAAACGGTCGATGTGCTCGTCCGGCGCGGACTCGACCCTCTGAAGCTGTCGCTCTTTCTTCTTTTTGTCCTCCGTAGATGCTCCGGCTTTCTTGCGCGCCGCCAGCATGTCACCCACACGAGTCTCAACCCAGTGACTCCGAACCTGTGTTCTGCTTCAAAGCCATTGGGAATTATTCATGAATAGTAGGTTACCGCGAAAGATAGACGTGTAATATTCCCTGAAACCAGTACCCAGGAACTCTGGACAAGCTTGTGGCTGCATTGTGCAGCCTGGCCCGCTTCGGAGGAGCCAAATCCAACGGCAATGCCAGAATGGCACATTCAGCGCCACTGGCCAGGCGGGTCTGGTTGTAGAGGAGCCTGAGACTGACTGGAGGACAACACGGCAAACAGAAGTGCATGTCATGAAAGTCATTTCCAAAGCACTCGCTTCCTCCCATCATTCGAGGTAGCCAAGGCACAAGCCCATGCAGAGGCCAGGGACAGGTGCGGTGGCCGGCAGGATGACACAAGTGGGCGTGAGGTGCTCGAAGAGTTTCTGGAAGAATATCTCCGATTGGCCAAACACATGTGGGTTCGTTTTCTTCTCGTTTTCGGCCAAACTCTCAAGCTCGACATCTGCCGAATCTGCCTCATTCGTCTCCGTCGCGCAGTCTGGCTTCCTCATGGCTTTAAGGATTGGACATGAGTCCCCGGATTGGCAGGGTGTTCAGGATTTTACTTCGAGCCATGCACGTGGGGGTTATGGGATTCAATTATTTGACTGAACAGTTCTGGCAGTTCTGGTCCACAGTCCAAGATTCATCTCCGAATTCGATCTCAAGGAGATAGTGCGATTGACCACAAAGGTCAGGTGGGGGCACGCTTTCATCTCCTCATCCCCCGCACATGCGCAGACCTGCCAGTTGTGTTTCCATGCTTGCTGGGGCATCAAAAAATGAAGCAATGACTTGAACTTATCGTCAACAGATGCAGCCCACGGCACCGGACGTCGCAGATCCACGTGCGGATAGGCATCCATTGTCTGGAAATTTGTGGTGGACTGCAAAAGTTCCAGTGCTTCTGGATTGACATTCGGCATATGCCCGATGAGTATAAACTCCACGTAGCACGTTTTGCCCGAGGACTGAATCAAGGTCCTGTGCACAAGCATGCCTGTGGAGAAGCGTTCAAACAAGAGAATCCCCAACTATGACGGATTGGCGCCTCACAGGCGTCAGCCACTTCATATCTCCTTTGCACCAACTCTTGATCTTATCACGAGTGGCCGTCTCGATGGATGGGTCGTGACCCAGGAGTGCGATGACTATGTCCCCCTCGTTCAGGCTTTCTGGCCACCCAAGACGGCCCCAATTGATGGGTGGCAAGCCTCGGCCGTTCTGGGTTGTGAGACTTTTTCAGTCATGCAAGGAAACGCTATGGGGTGACGAATCAATGAATCACACTGCAGACACAGCGGCTCTTACCGAACTTGTGTGGCCCACGCCTTTGGCCAACTGTTGGGATGACCCAAAGCCTGCTTTTTGCGGAGAGAACCTGTCAGAAGCAGCAAGGCAAACTTGGGAGGATGATATTGACTTGAGACATCCGTCTATGCTAATGCCATACATGCCATGATGCCTCGGTCGGTGGGGGATAAGCTGCGTCACATGGCAGGACGGTCGCGTCAAAAATTGCTCTGGTTTTGGCCATGGCTGCATCCTTCAAGAGTTCCTCGTCACTCTTGGCCGGCACGGCGGGCTTCTTCTCGGATTCGCCAACATCATCCACCTCCATGTCCTGGATGGCCTCTTGCACCCTCTCGAGCCGTTCCTTGACGAGCTCATCCACAGCCATGTCCTGTGCAGGGTCTCTAGGACGCATTGGTCGAGGGAGGTCCTGGAAATGAAAAATGACTCTGATTGGCAAAGCATACTGCAGGCCTTGTTTTCCAAAGCTGCGACCTCTGCATCCCTTTTCTTTTGTTCCTCCTCCTGTTTCCGCCGTTCCTCCTCTGCTTTTCGTCGAGCCTCCTCGGCTTTTGCTTTCGCTGCCTGCACCATGTTTGTGTGTGCTTTTTCAAGCTGCGAAATCATTGCCGCATACTCGTAGCCCATGGACTCGTTGTCGAGGTCCTTGGAGATGTGTCGCGAGGCCGCCCATCCTATCAGGAGAAGCTGCTGAAAACGAGCATTGTCTGATTTATTGCTTGAATACTGCTCCCGAATGTCCTTCCAGGTTGGAGATCAGGTTGAGGTCCGCATCGATCAATGTGCGCCGGAAGATTTGAGAGGCCATCGGCACAGCGTGCCAGACGCTTTCGAATTTGATGCGGAGGGCCTCCAGGAATTTGAAGGTGTCACCGAGGGCCGTCGCCACCTTGGACACCTTCTCTTTGGTGATGCCCACGGTGTCGATGACTTTGGTCTGAGATGTAGCATTGCTGTCTCTCTACTTGATTGTGGTGCAATGGCAGCTAATGTTTAAGTTCTTAGTACTGTTGCATGCACATGCAACTAAATATATGCGGCCAGGGTTCGTCATTGTGAGAGACCGTGTCCAGCTTCTTGAGGATGTACTTGACAGCCGTCACCTGCAGAGAGACCTCAGAAGTACCACTCTTGGAGGGATCCTGGATGCGCGTGTTTTTGATGTCCGCGAGGGCCTTTGAAGTCAACCAGCTGTCCTTGTGACACATGTTGAATGACATCTGCTTAACTACTGTTACCTGGCTTTCTAGCCAGGAATCCATGCAGGGAACCTCGTGTGAGCTAGAACTCTGCTTGGGTGTATCCCATACTGGATGCTGATTTTGCTAACTGTGGCATGCACCAAATTCTCATACGACATCTCGGCTTCTCTTCTGGTACTGCTTTACCCTAGACATGTGGCAAATGCCAAGGTGTCCTTGAAGATGTTGGCGATCAAGTAGTGGGCCCCCTGGCGCCAGTGTGCCAGCATCCTGAGGGCTTCGGTGTCCAGGTGCTTGAGGATGTAGCTCATTTCTGAGTACCTCCGTTCCACAAAACCATGCGTCGCTGTCTAATTGAAGACAAGTGTCCAGAAGTGGCTATTCTCTGATCTGGCCTGCGTTTTGCATCTGCTTTCTGGAGGCGGAGGGCCTCCTGATACACCTTGATGGCCCTTTCCTCACTGCCCTCGTTGTTCAGGATGGCCAAGTAGGCGAGGGCGCCGTCCAAGAGGGCCATTTTCTTCTGCTTGTCCTTCTTCTCTTCTGCGCCACACAGGCGCACTAGGTATTCCGCGAACGAGTTCACGGTCACCCAAATGACAGGGACCGGTGCCCCCAGAAAGGCCACGATCTCGCCCTTGGCCCTCCACGCCTTGGAGGGCCCGTCATCTTGGGAGGGCCCGCCATCTTCGGCCTCGATCTGTTTTTGGAGAGACCAAAGCGCCGTCCTGACCAGTCCAGAGGCAGACTCGTGCAGATTCCACACACTACAAATGCAAGCGGGCTCAAGAGACGAGTCTCATCGTGGCCATCTTCGGCATTGGCAACTTGCCGTCAGGTGCTACATACGGGTGGCCGTCTCGTGAGGCAGGCAGAGGGAAGACCCCCACCTTACAGACGACTATCTGTAGAAGCAGCAAAAAAAGAACTCAACAACAGACTCTTGCAGCTTCACCTGTTGAAGCTGAGTGGCCAAAGACTTGTCAAAAGTATCTTTGAAATCTTCAAGGAACAGCTCAGCTTGACTGAGGTTCGGCCCGGACAGCCGTGTGCCATATTGTTGCGAGAATGCCCGCAGATCCACACTCTTGGGAAGATCGCTGACGCTTGCAGCCTCAGATTCAGTCTAAATGTTTGAACAGACTGCATTTCCAATACTCTGTGTGATGTTTGTCTGCAGAACACCATGGTCAATCTTAGAAGCATCGGGCGCTGCTTTCAGGGCCTGGAAGGTAGCCGTAAAGTCGAAGGGGACGGCCCTGAAAGTGCTGCAATCGTAGCAGCCTATTGTCTCCAGCGCCATGGCCAGGAGATTCCGCAAGAGCTGCAGCGGCACTTTGTGTTTGTGCTCCGGGCACAAGCAAAGACGACTTATGAGTTTCACACCACAAGGCCCTGGCTTGGACTGTGCATGTCATGCCTACCTTCTGATCTTGCTGCAATGTGGGGAGCCCGAATACCTGCAGTGGCACTTTGTGTTTGTCCTCTGGGGACAAGCAAAGACGACTTATGAGTTTCACACCACAGCTTGGACTGTGCAGCTCATGCCTACCTTGTGTTCTTGCTGCAAGTCGATGCCAACAGGAGCTCTTTTTCCATTCCACAGTGTTCAAGCCTGTGAATGCCATTCTCCCCTGGCAAAGTATCATGGATGTGAGAGGCCTCTCGCCCTTGGAAAGATCCTTGTTGCTTTCCTGCAGTCCGAAGTGCCTTGCATGTGTGGATAAGTGTCATGGTCTAAAAGGCCTCTCCCCCTTGCAAAGATCAGGTCTGCTTTAGGGCAGCCACAAGTGCCTTTGCGAAATGTTTGCAAAACTTCAAAGGATAAGATTGGGCCTGCGCTGTGCTCCAAGTCTTATCAGCACCCCTCTGCTTGCTGAGACCAATCAGAGACTGGTGCTTTGCACCGGTGACCTGGCAAAGGCGGCCCCTGCATTGCAGGAAATACTTGGACACTTGGAGAGGCCGCGCGCACCACGTTGCCTCAAACAAGATATGCATGTCATGTTTCCATTTTAGGAACATGTGTTCCGTAGAAGACAACTGCATGGACTTGAAAGCCTAGCTGCCACAAAGGTTGCCTTCTTCCACTTTTCGCCATAGCGGCAGCAGTGGAAAAGCTCCATCTTACATTCGTCCTTGGTCCTGGGAAACCATGACAACTGGGCTGTTATGTCATTGTCTGTGTGCTCGGTTTTTATTATGCGGCTAAGACACAGAAGCTCGGAGAGCCCAGGAAACGACCAAAGCCAGGATCTCTGTGGGTTCTCGAGGAAGACCGGTGTGTTGGACAAGATGCACTCCTCGATGAACTCGATGCAGGCGTTGGCTGACTTATTGCCGTGATCCACCTGAAAGGGAAGGGACAATTTGCCGGGGATTTCAGACAAGTGTTAGTTGTCTAGCGGCACGACCTGACCTTCTGCTGGTCTTTGATGGAGAGACCTGGAAGGCCCAGGACACATCCATGACCACGGACCGGACCTGGAAAGCCTTTCTTGGAGAGGCCAGTCCGTTTGCCACGCCGTGCCTTTGTAAACGACCGGCACTCGGGACTTAGCCATACTGCAAGCACCTGCTTGTCCCGGATGCGCGACTTCAGCATCTCCATGTTCTCCGGGTGGAGTACGTCCTGTTCTCATTTCTGGCCGAGTTGGGTCTTTTGGCGGGGCTTTCTTACAGGGAGCTGGGTGTGTTGTGATATTGTGCTGCCTCGGAGAGGCCACGCTCCCTTTCGAAGGATTCCACAGGAATGCCAACGGCTGCAACTGCACGGGAGAGACGGCAGGAGCCAGCAAAGACTTCCACAAGCTTTTTTTCTGTGATCGGTTGGCCGGCGATGTCGTGCACGAAACCATGCACGCCCAACCTTAGAATCTATCCATGAGCAGCACAATAAACATGCATAGTTGCAAGTGTGCATGGAAAAGTGCTACCACATGTGACTAGTGCAACTATGGATCTCTGCTGATTGGCCACTGCAGCTCTGTGCCTCGTTGATGGACTTCGTTTGAGAGGCCTCCTTGATGGACTTCCTTTGAGAGGCTTTAGGTTTGGCGGCAATGTTGCCACCACGGGGTGCTTTGCACTTCTTGCCCTTCTCAACCTTCTGCTGTTTCACCGCGTCTGCATGCTCGAGAGGCCGACTAAGAGGCTGCAAGACGCTAGGGGTCGCCTGAGGGACAGGCCTGGGCAGCCTGGGAGCTTCACTTGCCGGCATCGTCTTCGCCGGCCGACACTGTGGACAGCCCAGCAAAAAGCAGAAGCATCTTGGAGTGGCCATTGCCCAAGGCCTATGCAACCCAGATCACTGGAGGAACTCGAGCCTGTGAGGGCTCTGAGTCACTCGTGACTTAACCCCCCGCATCTGCAACAGGAAGTCCTATGATAAATGCACATCTGCA
>CAJNDT010003702.1:182355-376836 GCA_905221615.1 Symbiodinium sp. CCMP2592
AGACCGGTGTGTTGGACAAGATGCACTCCTCGATGAACTCGATGCAGGCGTTGGCTGACTTATTGCCGTGATCCACCTGAAAGGGAAGGGACAATTTGCCGGGGATTTCAGACAAGTGTTAGTTGTCTAGCGGCACGACCTGACCTTCTGCTGGTCTTTGATGGAGAGACCTGGAAGGCCCAGGACACATCCATGACCACGGACCGGACCTGGAAAGCCTTTCTTGGAGAGGCCAGTCCGTTTGCCACGCCGTGCCTTTGTAAACGACCGGCACTCGGGACTTAGCCATACTGCAAGCACCTGCTTGTCCCGGATGCGCGACTTCAGCATCTCCATGTTCTCCAGGTGGAGTACGTCCTGTTCTCATTTCTGGCCGATTTGGGTCTTTTGGCGGGGCTTTCTTACAGGGAGCTGGGTGTGTTGTGATATTGTGCTGCCTCGGAGAGGCCACGCTCCCTTTCGAAGGATTCCACAGGAATGCCAACGGCTGCAACTGCACGGGAGAGACGGCAGGAGCCAGCAAAGACTTCCACAAGCTTTTTTTCTGTGATCGGTTGGCCGGCGATGTCGTGCACGAAACCATGCACGCCCAACCTTAGAATCTATCCATGAGCAGCACAATAAACATGCATAGTTGCAAGTGTGCATGGAAAAGTGCTACCACATGTGACTAGTGCAACTATGGATCTCTGCTGATTGGCCACTGCAGCTCTGTGCCTCGTTGATGGACTTCGTTTGAGAGGCCTCCTTGATGGACTTCCTTTGAGAGGCTTTAGGTTTGGCGGCAATGTTGCCACCACGGGGTGCTTTGCACTTCTTGCCCTTCTCAACCTTCTGCTGTTTCACCGCGTCTGCATGCTCGAGAGGCCGACTAAGAGGCTGCAAGACGCTAGGGGTCGCCTGAGGGACAGGCCTGGGCAGCCTGGGAGCTTCACTTGCCGGCATCGTCTTCGCCGGCCGACACTGTGGACAGCCCAGCAAAAAGCAGAAGCATCTTGGAGTGGCCATTGCCCAAGGCCTATGCAACCCAGATCACTGGAGGAACTCGAGCCTGTGAGGGCTCTGAGTCACTCGTGACTTAACCCCCCGCATCTGCAACAGGAAGTCCTATGATAAATGCACATCTGCAATGTGGCACTGGAATGAGGACAACACACACATCTCCACTGTCAGAATGGAGCGTGAAGAGAGAGCTGAACAAGGCTCCGGCAGAGAGGCCGTGGCCGCCCAGCAGCAGTCGAAGGTACCTGGTGCGTAGTGAATCTCAGTAGTAGTGTCTTTTAATAATATTCATGGATCTTGGCGCTGCGCAGCCGCCGAAAAATTTTAGCAGTATGTGATTCCAAAGACTATTGCAGCCTCTTGGGCGGCGAAGCCGCGGAAAATTTTTTGGGGTTCTAGAGCCTTGTCATCAGCAGTCGAAAGTACCTGGTGCGTAGTGAATCTCAGTAGTAGTGTCTTTTAATAATATTCATGGATCTTGGCGCGGCGCAGCCGCAGAAAAATTTTAGCAGTATGTGATTCCAAAGACTATTGCAGCCTCTTGGGCGGCGAAGCCGCGGAAAATTTTTTGGGGTTCTAGAGCCTTGTCATCAGCAGTCGAAAGTACCTGGTGCGTAGTGAATCTCAGTAGTAGTGTCTTTTAATAATATTCATGGATCTTGGCGCGGCGCAGCCGCCGAAAAATTTTAGCAGCATGTGATTCCAAAGACTATTGCAGCCTCTTGGGCGGCGAAGCCGCGGAAAATTTTTTGGGGTTCTAGAGCCTTGTCATCAGCAGTCGAAAGTACCTGGTGCGTAGTGAATCTCAGTAGTAGTGTCTCTTAATAATATTCATGAATGTTGGCGCCGCAGCCGCCGAAAAATTTTAGCAGTATGTGATTCCAAAGACTATTGCAGCCTCTTGGGCGGCGAAGCCGCGGAAAATTTTTTGGCTTCTATAGGACCTCGTGTGGGGATGCGGGGACCAAAAGCTAGGAGGGTATCTTTTTTTTTATACCCTCCTAGCTTTTGGCCTGGCTCAACGTGGGGGTCATGTGGGGATGCGGGGACCAAAAGCTAGGAGGGTATCTTTTTTTTTTATACCCTCCTAGCTTTTGGCCTGGCTCAACGTGGGGGTCACATGTGGGGATGCGGGGACCAAAAGCTAGGAGGGTATCTTTTTTTTTTATACCCTCCTAGCTTTTGGCCTGGCTCAACGTGGGGGTCATGTGGGGATGCGGGGACCAAAAGCTAGGAGGGTATCTTTTTTTTTTATACCCTCCTAGCTTTTGGCCTGGCTCAACGTGGGGGTCATGTGGGGATGCGGGGACCAAAAGCTAGGAGGGTATCTTTTTTTTTTATACCCTCCTAGCTTTTGGCCTGGCTCAACGTGGGGGTCATGTGGGGATGCGGGGACCAAAAGCTAGGAGGGTATCTTTTTTTTTTATACCCTCCTAGCTTTTGGCCTGGCTCAACGTGGGGGTCACATGTGGGGATGCGGGGACCAAAAGCTAGGAGGGTATCTTTTTTTTTTTATACCCTCCTAGCTTTTGGCCTGGCTCAACGTGGGCGTCATCTGGGGATGCGGGGACCAAAAGCTAGGAGGGTATCTTTTTTTTTTATACCCTCCTAGCTTTTGGCCTGGCTCAACGTGGGCGTCACATGTGGGGATGCGGGGACCAAAAGCTAGGAGGGTATCTCTTTTTTTTATACCCTCCTAGCTTTTGGCCTGGCTCAACGTGGGCGTCATCTGGGGATGCGGGGACCAAAAGCTAGGAGGGTATCTTTTTTTTTTATACCCTCCTAGCTTTTGGCCTGGCTCAACGTGGGGGTCATGTGGGGATGCCAATTCTACATTAATAACATGAAAGGAATAAAAGATACCCTCCTAGCTTTTGTTACCCGGGACCAAAAGCTAGGAGGGTATGAAAAAAAAAGATACCCTCCTAGCTTTTGTTTTGCTTTTTAAAAGATGCCGAATATATAGAACATACCCTCCTAGCTTTTGCTCTGCTAAGTTGAATCTCCCATGTTGGTTGCATGGGAGATTTAAGAAATGAAAACAAAAGCTAGGTGGGTATCTTTTTTTTTCATACCCTCCTAGCTTTTGGTCCCGGGTAACAAAAGCTAGGAGGGTATCTTTTATTCATTTCATGTTATTAATGTAGAAACGGCCACTTAGGGCTTAGGGTTTAGGGCTTAGGGTTTAGGGCTTAGGGTTTAGGGCTTAGGGTTTAAGGCTTAGGGTTTAGGGCTTAGGGTTTAGGGCTTAGGTTTTAGGGCTTAGGGGTTAGGGCTTAGGGGTTAGGGCTTAGGGTTTACGGCTGAGGGTTTAGGGCTTAGGGGTTAGGGCTTAGGGTTTATGGCTTAGGGTTTAGGGCTTAGGGTTTAGGGCTTTGCGTTTAGGGCTTAAGGTTTAGGGTTTGGGGTTTAGGGCTTAGGGGTTAGGGCTTAGGGTTTAGGGCTTAGGGTTTAGGGCTTAGGGGTTGGGGCTTAGGGTGTAGGGCTTAGGGTGTAGGGCTTAGGGTTTAGGCCTTAGGCTTTAGGGCTTAGGGTTTAGGGCTTTGCGTTTAGGGCTTAAGGTTTAGGGTTTAGGGTTTAGGGCTTAGGGGTTAGGGCTTAGGGTTTAGGGCTTAGGGTTTAGGGCTTAGGGCTTGGGGCTTAGGGTTTAGGGTTTAGGGCTTAGGGTTTAGGGCTTGGGGTTTAGGCCTTAGGCTTTAGGGCTTAGGGTTTAGGGCTTTGCGTTTAGGGCTTAAGGTTTTGGGTTTAGGGTTTAGGGCTTAGGGGTTAGGGCTTAGGGGTTAGGGCTTAGGGTTTAGGGCTTAGGGTTTAGGGCTTAGGGTTTAGGGCTTAGGGTTTGTCCTGAATGCTGGCACTCGGAACCTCTGTCATCTCCCCAACCCTCTCCGTCCCACCTCCACCTGCAGACCATCAATCTCGAACCCACACCACACCACTTACGCTTTACACTCTTTGCTTTCCGGACACGGCTTCAATAACCATCCGTGGGGGGCAGTGCAAAACCCTAACCCCTGAACCTTCAAGCTCCAACCTACCTCTCAAACCTCCCCCAACCGCAAGAAAGCACACTGTGCACCTGGCTATGTTTGGGGTTTTAAGTTTACTGCTTCCTCTTTAAGCTACAGAAGTACCATTCCTTCTCCAGCCTCCTCCTTCAGGGCGAACCCTTCAAGCTGCAGCAGCACTGGGTGCAGCTTCCATTTCGCTGCCGCCTCACCTGTGCAGGTGCCGAGGCCACAACAAATGGTAAAGCTTGGCTGGAAGGGTTAGTCCATGCACAGAGTTGTCCCTTTTCCAACACTGTATGCCTGCACTACCCCACGCAAGCTCGATTGGCCAACTCTACTCTGCTGGTGGAGGAGGCACTTCTGCACAGTCATCAAACAAGCCTTCCAATTTCACAGGAGTGATGGTCTCTGATTGCTTTCTGTCAGAGTCACATGGAGTGGCCGAATGTTGTGGCGTGCTCGAAGAAGAGAGGCCCGAAAGGTCGGAGTGGAGGACTGATGACGCTGTGCTACTGGCAGGTGTTCCTGTGGACGGACTTGGTGTCGTGGAAACTGTTCGGTGTCGTTTCCGCTGCTGACTCTGCGAGAACATTGCTTCTTTGACTTCCTGCGGAGGTTCCGGCATGACCAAATCTCTCTTCACAATCTGGTTCGGAAGTAGATGGATGCACTTGCTGATGTGTTCGCCATCTTTGCCCTCTATGACTGCATTTTCTTCGCTATGGTTCCACAAAATCCTGCAACCATCCACAGGCATGCTTAGTTCAGCAGACTCTTTTGTGAAACGATGACGCAGGCAGCTTGGCCACACAAGTTCATACACACGCATGGAACTAATGCTGTCCTCGAGGTTGGTGCTTTCACGCAAGCACTCCGAACGCTTCCCCCGCTGCATCTTCAGGAACTTGGCCAATGCCAGAAAATGTGGCCAGTGACGAGAGGCCCCACTGAGAGCTGTTTGCCGCCTGAGCCCTGTGACGAACTCAACTTGGAGAAGCAATGTGTGCTTCGAGCAGCTGCTCAGTGACTCGCCGGATAAATTACAATCCATGTGGCACAGCACTGCACTAAGCCTTTGCACGCTCAGGTCCTGCAAATGCGCATACTTCGCCTTGAGGAAAAGGTTGTCTGCAGTTGCTGTTTTTGCCTTCCTGGCCTCCAGAGTGGCCTGCGCATTGGACCCACGAGAGACCTGAGTCTTCGGACGATTGGCCTCATTGCCCTGAAAAGCCACGAGTTGTTGCTTCAAGCCATCGATCTCCATCTGTTTGATCTGGAGCAACAGCTGCGCGTTTTTTGCTCGGAGGTCCTTGTTTTCCTTCTGCAATGCCTCATTCTGCCGACACACGATAGCTTTCTCCTCCAGGATGGCCGTGTGAGTCTGCTGGATAGCTGCGGCCACGTCCATGGATGGAGCCCCCGAGCCATTTGGCATCACGACGATCTGGCCAACCATGGCTTCTGCAATTACAAGTTAACTCACCTGCACATATATTGAAGATCAGATGTCCTGTTCCCCGTTAGCAATGTTAAACACAAGTCTGTATTTTCCCCTGGGAGCCCAATGCATTGCGAGATAACACACATCACTTCATCACCACTCCAAGCAGCCAGATAGCTCTGCTAGACTGTAAACGTTACCACACGTGACTATTTCCTGAGATGGCACAGAGATCGCCTGCAGGCCACTTCCAGGGCCGAGCCTCACACACACAGGATTCGTGGAGAGGCCTTGGCCATCCGAGACTTCCAAGAGCCTCTAAACAAAATCAGCCAAACAGCTTCGTGCTGGATGTCCTCTGCATCCTGCATCACTCACTCAGCTTGCTTGAAGCGGCGGCGACGCTTGATGGAGAGACCGTCGCCATCCGAGACATCCGAGAGCCTCTGAACCAAGGCCATGTCCGCCGGCAACACCGTTTCTCTGCCCGCGTGTGCCGCAGCCATGCCGGATCTGACGAGGATATTCGTGAGATAGGCCTGGCATGGCGGTTCTGTGTACTTACCTGGACTGACTTCAGTCTTTAACTTGATCTGGTGATCCCCGCCTCAGATGCAGTTTGCAGGATGTCACAAGCCTGAGGGCTCACTTTCGGAGAGGCCAACTCTTCCGTGACACTGCTTCCATCATGCAGCTCTCGCTTCACACCCGTGTGGCCACGCGTCTTCTGGATCGTCTCCTTCAGCACGTCCTGTAAGCTAAACCCATGCAAAGATGTACTTCCGTCCAGGATTATGACACAAGCACCTTATCAACTGTTGAACATCTCTCTGTTGAAAGTGTAATTAAGGGCGCTGGGTCCAGGGTGTGTCGGTCCTGGACCACACGTCGAAAGGTCGAACGAAAGATGAGGTTGCCAGCGTGGAAGGCCAAATGCCGAATCTGAGAAGCCGCCGATCGAGATTGGCCACCGAATCTCCCTGTAGATTCGATGGCCAGACGTGACCCAGCCGCCTCAACCAAAAACATGCACGACAAAGCTATGGACAAAATATCTCAGAGCCTCTTCATGCACCCTCCATCAAAAATTCATCAAAAGCAAACGAGAAGCGGGGCGGCCAGGTTTCCTTTTGCCGCCACTTCTTTGTGTGTTCTTCTCTTGCGGAGAGGCCTCATCACACTCATAAGCCCCGAGAAAAACACCAATGATGACCGCCACATTGGTGATACGGAGCACAGGAGGCAAGTACCCGAAGTGCATCATGGCTGGCGCAAAGGTCTCTGGCGCTAGCTTCTCTGGCTGCAACCCAAATGCTTATTCTCCCGGGTTTGCAAAGATTTACAATCAAAGGTTAGGGTTTAGGGTTTAAAGTTTATGGTTTAAGGTTTTCAGGTTGATGGCTCAGCAGGTAGATGTGTTTTGCTAGGCCGGCCAAGGGTTTAGGGTTTAGGATTAGAGTTCAGGTTCAGGGTTTTAGGCTTTAGATGTTTGTGTGTATCAGGTGTAAATGCGTTCTGCCACGCGTGATTTATGCATTTGGCCATTCTCCCAGGTGTGCAAGGGTTTCAGTTAAGGCTTATCTCAGGGTTTCGAGTTTGGTGTTTAAGCTTTTCAGCTTGAGGGTTAATCAGTCTAGATGCGTTCTGCCAGGCGTGCTAAATGCATCTGGCTCGTTTCCTAAGCCTGCAAGTGGTTTAGGGTTTAGGAGTAATGCATTTGGCCATTCTCCCAGGTGTGCAAGGGTTTCAGTTAAGTTAAGGCTTATCTCAAGGTTTCGAGTTTGGTGTTTAAGCTTTTCAGCTTGAGGGTTAATCAGTCTAGATGCGTTTTGCCAGGCGTGCTAAATGCATCTGCTTCGTTTCCTTAGCCTGCAAGTGGTTTAGGGTTTAGGAGTAATGCATTTGGCCATTCTCCCAGGTGTGCAAGGGTTTCAATTAAGTTAAGGCTTATCTCAGGGTTTCGAGTTTGGTGTTTAAGCTTTTCAGCTTGAGGGTTAATCAGTCTAAATGCGTTTTGCCAGGCGTGCTAAATGCATCTGGTTCGTTTCCTAAGCCTGCAAGTGCTTTAGGGTTTAGGAGTAAGGTTCAGGCTCAGGGTTTTAGGGTTTAGATTTTGGTGTTTATCAGGTGTAAATGCGTTCTCCCAGGTCTGATAAATGCATTTGGACATTCTGGCATTTGGACATGCCCAGATGTGCAAGGGTTTACAATTAAGGGTTACGGCTTAAGGTTTGGACTTTAGGGTTTTAGGTTTGCAGCTTGAGGGCTTATGAGTCTGGATGCGTTTTCCCAGGTGTGATAAATGCACCTGGTTCTTTTCCTAAGCCTGCAAGCGGTTTAGGGTTTAGGAGTAAGGTTCAGGCTGAGGGTTTTGGGGTTTAGATTTTGGTGTCTATCAGGTGTAAATGCGTTCTCCCAGGTGTGATAAATGCATTTGGACATTCTGGCATTTGGACATGCCCAGATGTGCAAGGGTTTACAATTAAGGGTTACGGCTTACGGTTTGGAGTTTAGGGTTTTAGGTTTTCAGCTTGAGGCCTTATCAGTCTAGATGCGTTTTCCCAGGTGTGATAAATGCATCTGGTTGTTTTCCTAAGCCTGCAAACGGTCTAGGGTTTGGGAGTAGAGTTAAGGTTCAGGGTTGTAGGATTTAGATTTCGGTGTGTATCAGGTGTAAATGCGTTCTCCCAGGCATGATTTATGCATTTGGACATTCTCCCAGGTGTGCAAGGGTTTACGGCTCAGGTTACGGCTTAGGGTTTGGAGTCTAGGGTTTTAGGTTTTCAGCTCGAGGGCATAACAGTCTAGATGCGTTTTCCCAGGCGTGATAAATGCATCTGGTTCTTTTCCTAAGCCTGCAAACGGTCTAGGGTTTCGGAATAGAGTTAAGGTTCAGGGTTGTAGGATTTAGATGTTTGTGTGTATCAGGTGTAAATGCGTTCTGCGAGGCGTGATTTATGCATTTGGACATACTCCCAGGTGTGCAAGGGTTTATGGCTCAGGTTACGGCTTAGGGTTTGAAGTTTACGTTTTTAGGCTTTCAGCTTGAGGGCTTATCAGTCTAGATGCGTTTTCCCAGGTGTCATAAATGCATCTGCTTCTTTGCCTAAGCCTGCGAACGGTTTAGGGTTTAGGAGTAGGGCTGAAGGTCAGGGTTTTAGGGTTTAGATTTCGGTGTGTACCAAACTGTAAATGCGTTCTGCCAGGCGTGCTAAATGCACTTGGACATTCTCCTGGGTGTGCAATGGTTTAGGGTTAGCGGATCTTATTTTGCATGTGGCTAGTTCTTTAAAATAGGGTCTCTCTTTAGGCTAACATCTAAAGCCTAAAACCCGAACAAAGAGCTGTCATGAATAGCACTTAGAACCCGGGAACCCGCCTTCATCTGATGACCGCAGCGGCCTGCCCGCATTGGAGTAGGTTAGGGGGATGAGTGCTTCACCTCTGGGCATCCCAGGCAATGGGCAGCTCGTGCGTAGATCGAGTGGTTCCAAAGGATAAAAAGCGCGATGTGAACACATGAAACCCAAACCCTAAAGCTGAACCCAAAACCCCAATCTCTGGCAGTGCAAAGCTCTAGGGTTTTGGGTCCTGCACGGACTTGTGAGAGTGTCTAGGCTTAGGGTTAGGATTTACCTTCTTGGACATGATGCACGCATCGACCTCGACCCTTCCTCGAGTTTCCCTGTGTGAGCATGACTTTTGCAGATACCGCAAAAGTCTGTAGCCCCAAACCCAATGTACACGAGCCGAAAGCCTTGTGAAGTGCAACCACTCAGACTCAGTGTCCGGCTGGCTGATAGGCCATGGGGTGGTGCTGGAGGCCGTCTCCTGAGGGAAATCGGTTTTGCTGCAAGGATGATCAGGGTATCGGGATGGACTTCAGGTCTCAAGCCCCACCAACATGAACATCCCAGAACCCTCGTCCTACTCTCGTCCTCACGGTCGCGAGTCCTATCGTCCTAGCGGACGAGAGTCCTAACGGACTCCGGACTCACTCGTCCTAACGGACGAGTCCGACCTAACGGTCGGAGGCGACCTAAAAGACGAGTTCTGAAGCTTATTTCAAGCCTAACCTACGCGAAGTCCGAGGGTTTAGGGTTAAGTGTGATTCCCTGCCGACGCAAGTGCTTCTGAACAACTACCTAAACCCTGGAGCCTAGACCCAAACCCCTCAAGAAGCTTTAGGGAAATGGGATTAGGGCTTAGGGACCGGACTAAGAGCCGGACCATTCAACGCCGAGGACTCCTGCTCCGGCTACGGCTCCGTTCGCGGTAAGCCGGGGCCGGCTCCTGTCAAGGCAACAAGTACAGGCTGAACAACACGGCGTGCCCCACCTCTTCCACCACGACTTCTTCGTACTCTTCCTGCAGCGAAGTGGTTGAGCTCTGACGCGAAGGCCGCAGGCCCGAGTCTCCCCGTCCTCCACGACGACGTCTACGTACTCTTCCTGGGCAAGCAGCGGGGGGCGGCAAGGACGGAAGCAAAAACACCGTGCCTGGCGTTGAAGCTCAGCGTGAATGATACGGAGGACCTCCTTCTCCGCGAGAAGTTTGCTGAGATCGTAGATCAGAGCAGCCTGGGCGCAAAGCTAGAGCAAGCGACTCGACAAATCGAAGTTTGCTGAGGGAGCCGCCAGCTCAACGCACCGCAGGGATCCAAAGAGCCGCAGCCTCTCTTCTCGAGGCAGCGACAGCAAGCTATTTAACGGATCCATCGTGGCTGCGGCGAGCTGCATGAGTGCTCATGATGAGTGTGCCTGCACTGCACCGCAGGCTCCCCGGATTCTTTTCCATAGCGGGCATCGCACAGAGCTGCTGTCGTCCAGCCGGACCTGGAGAATCTTCATTTGCCAGCTCCACCCCGAACCTCAAATCATGATCTTCAATCTCTTCACCTCGAGTAATCAATGATGCATCACTGTCTTACCGTCGAACCTTGCGCATATTTAGCAGGATACCCTCCCCAGTCAAAGAATCGTCATCGCAATTCTCCAAACAGTGGTAACCACCAATACGGGTTGGGGATTTAATTTACAAGCTTCCAAACTGCTTGCGACAGTGATACAGGGTCTTCGAGCTTTCCTGATCTGTTGTCGTTAGGGTTCCGGTGCTCGCGGTTTTGGACAAGGAAGATGCACAGCAATGATGGTGGACCTCACGGAAGCTTTTTAAATAAAGGTCCGAGGTGTAGTTCCCTTAGAAGACATATGCAGAACGCCCAGATCCATGGCCTTTGGAATTCCGGGGATCCGGCTTCTCGTCCACGATGACAATCAACGGCCTGCTTGCAGTGGGGTAACTTAGGGTGAAGAGTGGTTCTGATCACTACGATCCTGACAATGCAGCGGAGCAGAAGATTTAATTCCGGGGATCCGGCTTCTCGTCCACGATGACAATCAACGGCCTGCTTGCAGTGGGGTAACTTAGGGCGAAGAGTGGTTCTGATCACTACGATCCTGACAAAGCAGCGGAGCAGAAGATTTTTTCCATCAGATGGCCGACTTCTCGGCAAGAGGACTTCACCCCTCAATCGAGGCCTGATTCCAAAATGGCCTTCTTTGGAAGATTCCGGGATTTCCGCTTCCCTTACTTCAGATTGCCTAGGTTAAACTTTATATAACTAACCTTTTTCATATTTTACAAAGTACTGTGATGGACACGAGTAGGGAAGCCCTTATCCTTATGGTGCTACCCCGGCCCGGCTCTTGGTCTTTGGACCTCACGGATACTCGACCCAGCCACGAGCTGCCCATGCCCTGGGATAGCCATGATGTGAAGCAGAAGTCTGGCACTGCCAAAGCCACCGGACCTCGACTTCTGTCTCAATGCCAACCAAGTCACTGACGCTGCGCCGGGGTCGGCTGGCTCTGCCTTAGCTCATTACGGACACAGACAGTTTGTCGACCAAATGTTCGCACTCTGATATGAACGGGCCAAGCTGCGATCCGGCCGCATGGCTGGACGCAGAGGGCCTCAGCTTGGGAAGAGGCACTCAGTGAGCGCCTTTAGAACTTCTGTCACTGCTCCGCCAAGCTGCTGCTGGGCCTGAGAGGCCGGGTTGGCATTGGACCTTAGAATTTCATGAGGGACACACCAAAGTCGGCTTAGACGCAGCTGCAAACAACAGCGAAGATTGGACCGAGCACAGCGGCTGGCCCTGGCCCAGCAGAAGGTTCAAGGAGGCAGACGCCGAGTTGGAGCTTGATGACGGGCGATTGGAGGGCCTAAGCTCGAGTTCAATCTATTAAGCACACTCTGGACTCGCAGAACCAAGCCAAGCTTCTGTGGTGGCTGCCGCTGCCTTGAATGACACATGTGTCACGTGAGTCTAGATGCCTCGAGGTGTGCTTTGCCTCGAAAACCGTGAAAACTTCTGACAACTGACTGACTCTCCTAGTCAAATAGGACCTAAGTGGACACCAAAGAAAACACCTTGCAGCAGCCATCTGCCACCGAAGGCACTGCTGGCCCTGCTGCTTGGCGTAACCCTGATGGCCCTTCCTGGACAATGAATGACAACACCTAAAGCAGCAAAAGCGGACACCAAACTCTCTGAGCTCCTCTTTATCTCCTCTTCGAGATCCGGATTGTCTTTGAAGTCTTGGTTGCAAGATCTGTAACACTGCATGGGAATGAAATGAGTCTCACTAGCACTGAAATGCCCTCACAATGCTGACCAGGGAGCAGATGGTATCGGAAGCCGCCCGACAATATTTTATGATGACGTTCTCGGGATGGGGCCAGGGTGTCACGTCCTGCCAGGTGCCAGGACTTAACTTGACGATAAATTATCTGGGAATGCGGATGTCCTGCAGGGATTTCGTGAGATGGCCCCCCGCGGAATCATCCTTCAGGAGGATCTGTTCCATCATCAAGATGACCAGGAGGGCCGCCTGCAAATTGCAAAGTGCAAGACACAGACCGGCCTACGGATTGCCAGGCCTGTGACCTTCCCTCCAGTCCCTGCTTGGAGAGACCCAAATAGGCCTTGGCAGTGGAAAAGTCTGACTTGAAGCATCCCTTAAGACAAAGCACGTGACACAATGCAAGCGAGGCACGGCCCAGCACTCGACGTCGACATCGAGTCTGGCCAAGCAGTAGGCCGCCTCCGGTGCCTCTGCCATCACGATCCTCCGAAGCTCCTCCCGACTTCGGAGGACCGTGATCCCCCGATTCTCGATGGAATCGGAGGGCGGGAGCATCTCCGTCATCACGGAGCTCTCCGCCGTCTCCATGATGAGGACCGCGAGGAGGACCGTGAGGAGGCTGACACTACTCTGCCTAGTTGCTGTGGCCTAGTGTGCTGCTCGGCTGTGCTGTTGAAGCTGTGAGTGTCTAAGGTGCTGAGCTGCTCGGCTGCAATGCTGCCGTCTTGAAGGTGGCTGAGTGCCTAAGGTGCTGTGCCTGCTCGGCTGCAATGCTGCTGTGTTGAAGGTGGCTGAGTGCCTAAGGTGCTGTGCCTGCTCGGCTGCAATGCTGCTGTGTTGAAGGTGGCTGAGTGCCTAAGGTGCTGTGCTGCTCGGCTCCAATGCTGCTGTGTTGAAGGTGGCTGAGTGCCTAAGGTGCTGTGCTGCTCGGCTCCAATGCTGCCGTGTTGAAGCTGGCTGAGTGCCTAAGGTGCTGAGCTGCTCGGCTCCAATGCTGCCGTGTTGAAGCTGGCTGAGTGCCTAAGGTGCTGTGCTGCTAGGACTGTCCATCATGGATTTCATGACTCTGTCACCGGCACTGACTTGAGCTGAGAGCTGAGAGGCCAGGCTGAGACACATCAGAATTGTGTCACGAACATGTCCAACAGTCTCCGGCTCAAGAGGTCACCAGCGAAACAAGCCGCCGCCTTGTCGGAGGTCCGAAGAGGAAGCCCAGGTCCAGGAATCCACGTCGAGCCTCAAGTTCATAGGGGAGTCTCTGTCTATACTCTATACCCTCGTGGATAAGACGACGCACAGGCCAATCTCACGGCAGTATGGTCCTTTTTTGTTCTCCCCTCGCGAGAGGGCCGGGAAGCTCCACGGCTCGCAGCACTGTCCAGGAAGAGGCCACTTTCTAGGAAGGGCCTGTGCTGTCTTACTAAAGGACCTCACTGCCTGAGGATGTGCATCTGAGCTCCAGGAAGAGGCCACTTTCCTAGAAGGGCCTTGCTATGTTACTAAAGGACCTCACCGCCTCATGAGCTCGGGAGAACCGCAGGAGGACATGCCGGATGGCCTTATGATGGCCTTATGTATTAAATTTGAGGGCCCTGGTATCTTACTTGCAATTCAACTAGAGGGCCTCAGCACAAGATCAGGGATGACCTTGTGCTGACCCAGGCATGTCCTCCATGTGGTTCTTGAACCCGAGCTCCTCGTGAAACCTAAAAAGGTCACGACGGACGTGCTTCCAGAGCACCCCGTCCACGTGACTCCACGAGATGGCCTCCCCCATGCGAGAGGCCTTGGTGGGGTCCGTAAGGAGGGCCTCGCCTCAGCGACCGGACTCACATTGCTGATGAACTCTGATCTGCTGACACAGTGCTGTAGTCTGAACTTGCCACCAAAGCACGCACGAGCTTTTGCCCGAAATTGAGGACCGACATAGCACCATCCGGAGAGTGCTTGCGCAAGGCGAGGACCATCTCAGTTCAGAAGATTCTTCTCACCAAAAAGGATGAAGGATGGCACTCAGCGGATGACTTCTGAAAGCCAACCGCACGACCCTACACGACTGCACTAGTTCAACTGTTTGCTGCCTGACCACGACGGTGCATTCGGGGGGGAGGTCCAATGTCGTGAGGGCAAAGGAGAACTCGGGCGACTTCTTGATGGTCTGGCACCAGTTTGCATCCACTGTCTGTCTTCAGCACACTCACATAATCACTGCATCCGAGAGCCTTCAACATTGCATATTACTGCTCGGACACGCACCTACAATCTTAACTCCATGTCCTGTCCCGGCCTCGCGGAGGGCCTTCTCACAGAGCATCAGTCGGTGCTGCTTCACGAATCGCGCATCTGCAAGCACGGATGAGGCTCGTTGAATGGTTCAGTAGAACGACTCCAGACAGAAACTCGAGAGACTACTACATCCCCAACTCCTGCCTTGGAAGACCGACCGATCCGTCTGGATGCCAACACTTCGTGTGCTTGGCCGTCCAGACGGAATAAGAGGCCCGATCCAATTCGTCTGGCAGGCCTACCACGGAGTGTATGATGAGACCCCGAATGTGACAGGAATAGTCGAAAGGATGCTGAAGAGTCCTTGTCTTCCACGAGGACCTTGCCGCCCATGTTTCCAGAGGACTCGCCCTGATGCAATCAAGCGAACAGTCTCAATTGGAATAAAGTAGGCAAGTACTGCATGGCATGTCTGGCACCCAATGCAAGAGACCGTGAACCCTCAGCCTCTTTCTCTGTCCCCAGGAAATCCGCACCAGCCGACGTCATTGCGAGAATCCAGGAGTCGGTATCTAGCCTAGATTCGGGACCTAAGCACCGACCCCAGATGAGCCCATAGTCTGAAGTGAGGCCCAGAGACTCCTACTTGGAGGGTCGGGGACTTAGTAAGTAGGTAGTAAGTAGACTTAGAAGTGGCCTAAAACGGACCCTAGATTCGGGACCTAAGCACCGACCGTAGATGAGCCCATAGTCTGAAGCGAGGCCCAGAGACTCCTACTTGGAGGGTGATGAGCCCATAGTCTGAAGCGAGGCCCAGAGACTCCTACTTGGAGGGTCGGGGACTTAGTAAGTAGGTAGTAAGTAGACTTATAAGTGGCCTAAAAGGGACCCTAATTGGGGTTATGGTACTTATAAGTCCCTAAAACAACAAGTTACTAAGTCCCTCGAACCTCCAAGTAGTCATGAAGCGAGGATCAGAAACTCACTGTCCAATAGAAATCCTTTCGGTTAAGCCGTGTCAAGAGCTGAGATACATGTGGCATCTTGTGGCTAGCATGAGAGCATGTCGAAGCTATAATCTGCCTCTTGAACCCAGGCCGCACGAGCAAGTCGTGTTTGGTGAGGCAACATAATCACAGCGGACAGCAGTGCAAGAAATGATGTGCCCAGGGACCAACTGCTGAATCCCTGACACAGACAATCCTGAAACAGAAGTTGAATGCCGACTAAGGACTGTATCTATCGCCTGGATACCGCAAAAGTCTGTAGCCCCAAACCCAATGTACACGAGCCGAAAGCCTTGTGAAGTGCAACCACTCAGACTCAGTGTCCGGCTGCCTGATAGGCCATCGGGTGGTGCTGGAGGCCGTCTCCTGAGGGAAATCGGTTTTGCTGCAAGGATGATCAGGGTATCGGGATGGACTTCAGGTCTCAAGCCCCACCAACATGAACATCCCAGAACCCTCGTCCTACTCTCGTCGTCACGGTCGCGAGTCCTATCGTCCTAGCGGACGAGAGTCCTAACGGACTCCGGACTCACTCGTCCTAACGGACGAGTCCGACCTAACGGTCGGAGGCGACCTAAAAGACGAGTTCTGAAGCTTATTTCAAGCCTAACCTACCCCTGAATGTGGCCTATGGCCTATGGCTCGGGTTCTAATTCGCTCCGGAACATGAGGACCTGGCCTGTTCTGCAATCGATGGCGATACCTGCATGCATCTCGCAGATCTGTGGCGATAGGTGCCAAAATCACGCAGCAGAAGGCTGGGTTTCCTGCATTCCACGAACCCCGAAAAAACAGGTGCCGCTAGTTGTATGTCTGACTCCTACAAATTCATCCTATTCGGCTTAGAATGCATAGTGGAGTAGGTAACCTCTAATCACCTGTTAAGGATACCATAGCCCGGCAACCCAGGCCCAAGGATACTGGGAAGTATCTTTACTAAAGCAATTAAATGAAGGAGGGTCTGGATCCAGATGGTTGGATAATAGTCTATTATTTAGAGGAGGCTGTCCATACCCACACCCACGACGGCCTCTCCATCAACCAAGACAACGGGGAAGACAGATCGTGAAGGCCGTTCCTGGCGAAGTCCGAGGATGGTGGCATGTTGAAGTTCCGGAGGGTGCTATGGTTTTTTATTTTTCATTAGATGTGGTTTCTCTACCCAATAACGATCAAGTGCTCACAGTGCTGTAGTCTGAACTTGCCACCAAAGCACGCACGAGCTTTTGCCCGAAATTGAGGACAGACAGAGCACCATCCGCAGAGTGCTTGCGCAAGGCGAGGACCATCTCAGTTCAGAAGATTCTTCTCACCAAAAAGGATGAAGGATGGCACTCAGCGGATGACTTCTGAAAGCCAACCGCACGACCCTACACGACTGCACTAGTTCAACTGTTTGCTTATGCCACGTCCACAGCAGCCTCATGGCAAACCCGATGCTTTCCAGGAGCCCGGCCGCCCGATGACTTTTGACGAGGCCGCCAGTCCTGCAGAGACAAGGGTTAGGTCCAGGCTCGGCTAAGGGGTCTGGGCCCACGGTGACAAGACATTTGAGATCAAAGTTTGTGAGATGATGTTTGGAATGTTGTCTATGAAGTTCAGGATTGCCATTATTCATTGAAGGTCAAATGCGCTTAGGCTTGTCTCAGTCAAAGGATCAGGTGGCACTGTCGGGGTCCGTTGACGTTGGCTTATTTCAATGATTGCTGAAACCACACCGGACAACCTGACCCAAAGACTGCCAATCCTGTCAGTGTGAAGCCCTGCAAACATAAGTATTAAAGTATGATGTTAAAGAACTGGCAATCTTTTCCCCGCTCCGCGACGGCAGGAAGGTCCCGCAGAAAGGCCGAGTCGAGGGCCAAGAACTGCCAAAGGAAAGGCCGATGGAAGACTTGTGAAGGCCGGGGCCAGGAGCGTCCAAAAGAAAGGCCGATGGATGACTCGTCTTGTGATTGATGTGCTTAAGTTCTTTATTATTTTAGAGGACTGACCTAAGGACCCAGGAAGACCAATCATCCACGCTTTTTGCTCGAAGACTTAGCCTTCGCCGGCGCTGGCAGAACTGGTGGATCGTCCTCAGCCTCTTCTTCTTCCTCTTCCTCTTCCTCTTCCTCCTTCTTCGCCAGCTTTTGTTCTTCTTCACGCAAGTTCTGCTCAGCTATGCGAGCTCGCTTCTTGGCCTTCTCCACAGTCTCTTTGGAGAACCGACTCTCCAGGAGGACCTTCTTGTCCTTCTTCTCCTTCTTCTCCTTTGTACCCTCTTTCTGCTTCTTGTTGGTCTTCTCCTTTTTGTCCTTTTTCTCCTTTTTCTCCTTCTTCCCCTTTTTCTCCTTCTTTCTCACGTGAGAGACCTGCTTCATCAGGGCGTTGAAGCAGCGGGCCGTCTCCGATGACATGGGACTGGCCATCGAGGAGGAGGAGGACCCACGACGTCGACCGGAGGACCTCGCACGACCAGAAGACCTCGCACGAGTCCTCCCACGCCGCCCTGAAGACCTCGCAGGACTAGGAGAGGCCTTCGGCGACGGCAGCAAAGGAGTCGGAGAAACAGTCGTCCTCCCGGACTTGGCGAGCTCCTCCTTGAAGCGAGCCCTCTCCTCCTGGACAGCAGAGTTTGTGATTAACGATTGATGTGCTTCAGCTCATTTACCCTTGGGATTAGTTTAAGGCGGAACTCTAAAGTTTTTTTCATTTCAGGTGTAGGGCTGTAAAGATGCGAATGGTTAGGAGGCTTAGGCTTAAGGTTTGAATCCACCGCCTTGTGGAGGGCCTCTGCATGCTTCAGATTCTGGGATCGCCGCCACATGTCCAGTCGGAGGACCTCATTCTCCCTCTTCACCTTCTCCGCCGTGTCCAACCGCTCAATGGAGCTCGCCCTTGGAGCTTTGAAGGGAATTATAACAATAAGGTTCAGGATTTAGGGTTTAGGGTTTAGGTTGTAAGTGCTTTGTCAGTCAGCCAAGACACATCACCTGCTCCGCCATCCGAGCCACCACCTCCTGCTGAGGGCCGGTGTTCACAGTCACAGCATGGCCAGGATTCGGCTGAGAATGCAAAGCAGGAGGAGGAGCACGGAATGGCTGTAGAGGGCCTGCAATGCTTCCGCACATATTCCAATTAATTGCTGCGCAAACCGGCTAGGCTAGTATTAAATAAACTTAGACTACTAACTTTGCTACTTCGTAGTACTGCAGCTAACCTAAATCATGTTAGTCTAATCTAACACTAAGACGACGCCCAAGCCTGGGCGGATAAAAGGGCTCGGAGAGGGAGTGCCCTTCGGAGCTGCCGCTGGGATTCCCTTCGGGAGGGCCGGCTTGGGATTGGAAACTGGAGAAGGCTTGGGATTGGCCTTGCCAAAGAGAGGCTGAGGAGGGCCTGACTTGGCGGCAATCGGTGGGTTCGCCTTCGGAGGACCAGCGGCAATCGGTGGGTTCGCCTTCGGAGGACCAGCCCCGCCCTCCGGGTTGGCCTTGCTAAAATTATAGCAATTCGGCCAACCCGGAGGGCGGGTTGTGGGATCTGGGAGAGGCCTGCCCCCCTGAGTGGCCTTCCACCTCGCTGCCGCCTTCGCCTCCTTAGTTTAAGGCTCTGGGTAAAACGAGTTAAGCAAGCTAGCTAAAAACTTAGGGAAGGAAGTAATGGTTGGGGGATACTCCTGGTGGGCCTAGAAATGATTAATTCAGCTCCTACCCCCTATCCCCCTAAAACCCTAAACCCCTAATAAGCATACTAAAACCTATGAATAAAAGTGATTCCGTGAGGACCGAGAGACCGACTCTCTGGCGGCGTTCCGCCAGTAGTCGGACACCTTGCCTTTCTTGACCATGGCAAAGGCGCCGACGGAGTCGGAGGACCTATCGAAAAACCTGGATTAAAGTGCCTAGCCCACTGGGCTTAGATCTTCAATTGAGTGTAGATGGCTTATGGAACTACTTATAGCTACCTGGATGTCAGTTGGCAACAGCTCAAATGCTAGTTGCCTCTCAACAACTTCTGCTATGCGAAGACTTGACCTGGATGTCAGTTGAGGCAACAGCTCAGGAGCTAGTTGCCTCTGAACAACTTCTACCAGCACAAAACTAGACTTGTACCTGGATGTCAGTTGGCAACAGCTCACAAGCTAGTTGCCTCTAAACCAATTCAGGCTATGGATGACTACAGGAGACTCACTCCTAATGTGTGTTAATTGAACAGGCCGGATGCCCCTCAGGCTACCGGGATAAGTTTTCGAAAGTTCGCAGGAAGTTCGCAGGAATCGCTGACTGCAAGCCGAGGTAGCGGCAGTGGCATACAAACATACCGAGAACACAAAAAACACAACGGAAACATAACCTGGCTGAATTAAGGGGTCTCGTCTGAGTCTGAGGGTGTAAGGATTTCCGGCTCATTGATTGAGTGCTAGATGCAAGATTCAGAGAGTTTCGGGTCGTTGTCCATTGAGTCCCAGGATTGTGGACTTAGGTGCTTAGGTTCGCGGGTGAAGGTGTTGGTTGAAGGCTTAGGCCTCAAAGGGTTTAGGCTATTTCGGTTTAGGGTTTGATCCGTTCTTGCCCTAAGACTGGCAATTGCCGAACCACTAGCCTCAACAGCTAGATTCTAAGGCTATTGAGTAAATGCTGTTGACACGTGTTGAGGATCACCCCACTTCACGTCTAAATCATGCTTCATAAGACTATGTACGGCAAAAAAACAAAGAACCCACACCATACACACCCCTCCACACTATGGGTTCCTGGGGCCGTGCTTTATGACACTGAAGTGGAAGAATACAGAAGCACCCCGGGACACCTACACAGCCCTCCATTAACAGGCTCCTTGGGCCATCCATGCATTATGTCATGTTATCCAATTATTGCACCGAAAACGAATATGAAACTAATATCTGTATCATGTGGGAAATACGGAACCCACCCCACAACAAAACCCCTCCACGCTGAAGCTTCCAGGGGCCATGCTTTGGGTTACACGCAGTGCTGTTAGCAATACTTTTTGTTTGGGTTAATGAAATAATGAAAACCCCGGCCAAAGCTCCCTAAACCTTCGGCCTAAACTCTGAATCGCCCTCCCGTCTCTCCTCCAGGAGGGCCAGAAGATGGATCCGCCGAGCCTCGTGAAGTTAGGCTTTAAGGCCCTAGGGTTGAGGGTTTCGGGGCCTTGGGTTTAGGGTTTCGGGGCCTTGGGTTTAGGGTTTCGGGGCCGAGGGTTTAGGGTTTGGGTGCTAGGGTTTAGGGTTTAGGGCCCTAGGGTTTAAGGTTTAGGGCCCTAGGGTTGAGGGTTTGGGGCCTTGGGTTTAGGGTTTCGGTGCCTTGGGTTTAAAGTTTCGGGGCCGAGGGTTTAGGGTTTGGGTGCTGGGGTTTAGGGTTTAGGGCGCTAGGGTTTAGGGTTTAAGGCCCTAGGGTTGAGGGTTTGGGGCCTTGGGTTTAGGGTTTCGGGGCCGAGGGTTTAGGATTTAGGGTGCTAGGGTTTAGGGTTTAGGCCCCTAGGGTTGAAGGTTTGGGGCCTTGGGTTTAAGGTTTATTAGGGCCCTAGGGTTGAAGGTTTGGGGCCTTGGGTTTAAGGTTTCGGGGTCTTGGGTTTAGGGTTTCGGGGCCGAGGGTTTAGGGTTTGGGTGCTGGGGTTTAGAGTAGTTAGTGGATAGTAGTTAAAGGCAGTAGTTAGTGGTTGGAAATTTGTGGTTAGTAGTTAATGGTTAGTAGCTAAACCTGGAAACCCAGGGAGGACCTACCAGGATGGGGAAGACCCCGATTAAAGCCAGCACCCCGCCCAAAACCCAAAAACATCCTCCTCGGCCACCTTAAATCCCAAAGCCTCCCTCATCACAACTTGTGCTACAAACCCTGCACTACGACTACGATTACTGATGAGTCAAGCCCCAGACTCAACCCGGAACCAAACGAACATCCCGCAACCCCAACCCTGGTCCTACTGTCGTCCTAAGTCGCCGAGTCCTTCCGTCCTAGCGGACGGTGAGTCCTAACGGACTCCGGACTCTATCGTCCTAACGGACGATCTCGTCCTAACGGACGAGTCCGACCTAACGGTCGGGCGACAACACGGACGACTTCTGAAGCTTAACCTTAAATCTTAATCCAAAATTCAGAACGCCTCAACCCGAAAATCCAAAACCCCGCACTGCAGATCTGAGCTGGGGCAAAAGCGCGACTCGATGATGTGGTCCATGGTGATGGCCAGGGGCTTTTAGGACTAGAGGGCCATGGCGCTTGAAGGGTTAGGGTTTAGGGTTTAGGGTGTAGGGCGTATGGTTCAGGGTTTAGGTGCAGGGGTTGAGGGTTGGAGTTGTGGAAAGAGGGGTGAAGGGTTTAGAATTTCAGGATACTGGAGTTTCGGAATCATAGGGTTTCTAGGGTCTCGGAATTATAGGGTCTCGTCAGAGGGTTTGGGGCTCAAAGTTGGTTCAACCGCCTAACCATAAATCTTGAAACTAGCTGTCCTATGTCGACTATGGTTTACTGCAATCTGAACCCAAAACACGGACTCTTCAGTCTGAAGCTCGGGCAGAAACACCGGCAAAAATCGAAACCCCTCCCAAGGAATAGCTAGTAATAATATCAGAGCTGGCTAGTAGGACCCTAAACCCTAAACCCTCATATAAGTAACCATATACCCTATTACAAACCCTAAAGGCTTAACCTAATATACCCACAGGCAAAGGTACATTCGGCCTAGGGTACCCTTTAGCAGTTCCCGAATGTAACTGCCACCCGACCGCTAGATTTGGAAGCATTCCCGCCATCCACGTCGGAGCCCAAAATCTTAGCAACGAAACCTATGCAAAACCTTATCAAACCCGAAACCCCAAACCCTAAAGCCTAACCCCATCAAGCCGTATGGAAGCCCTAGGCCTTCCTCCGAAAGCCAGAGAAAAACCTTACCATAGGGGCCTCAATAATTGCCTATACTATTTTGGGTGTACGGTTTTGGACGTTAGACAGGTTTATTAGGTTTTTTCATGGGGCTTTATGGTGTTTTTACATCGGTTTCTAGATTCAGATGATTTCTCCTGGAAGGTGGACGGCTAGCGAAGACCGGCGAGGAAGTGCACATTCCAGAGGAGGCGGTTTGAGGTTTAGGGTTTAGGGTTCATGGTTTATTGAGATTTGGGATAAAAGGGGTTTACAGACAGGCGAAGAGTGTTTGGGTTTAAGGCTGCAGTTACAGCACGTATTTGTAGCTTAGGATTCAAGGATGTGTTGCTACCAGTATTCGCATGCTGCTGCTATTTGCAACGGTTCTTGGCATAAGTCTTGCTAGGGCTCATCCTCGTCATTTATCGTCTGAGTGGTTCAGCTTGATTATCACAACTAGACTTCGTTTTGTCTTTAGTTATCCGGCGGCAGATGCAGTGCCGGAGCAGACGTGTGCGGCACAGATCATAAGCATTCTCTACTGCCATGGCTCCCGTTTCGATACTGAGAGTTCTATCGGCAGCCTAAGCCTACAAAAAGCGAAAGACGGGCCCCTGGGGGACCTAGACATCGTAGTTCACTGTACCCTAAACAGTGGCCCTAAACCCTATAAGCCCTAAATAATACAGTAACTAATCAGTGACCCTAAACCCTATAAGCCCTAAACCTCACTATTACCAACCATTATTATGCATTATAACTTCTGCTACTCTTCACAATTCGTTTTATCATTACCGTTATTGTCGCTATTATCATTCGGCCCACTGAGTCTGCGGCAGCTCAAATCCTAAACCCTAAACCTCCTAAGCCTTACAGTAAAAACTACAAAACCCTGAAGCTCCAAAACCCTGAAGCTCCAACATCCTACACCTCCCAGAAACCTAACCCCTAGACCAATTAAACCACCCCAAAAAATCCTCAACCCGAAAACTCCAAAAACCTTTAAACCCTCATATAACCCCCAAAAGCCCTGGACACAAAACCCTAAAAACTCCAAAACCCGAAACTCTCTATAAGACCTTTTTGGAACCCTCAAAGGGATCCCAGGGTTCCTTTAAGGGTTCCCTTTAAAGGGGCCTTTCCCCGGTGAATGAACATGGCTAGAGCGCCTCTTCCTCCAGGTCGTACTCGCATCCCGTGCCGATTTTCTTGGTGCACCGGACAGTAGGGTCCGGGGATTTGGGGTTCTACTACAGTAAACCCCATAAAGTTGGAAACCGGATTAAGGCCAAATGGTGCTGGGATGCCCTATACATTACTCTTGCGGATTGAGGCCATTGGGTTTCCAACTCTTGGGCTTCTACTGTAGGGGCTTTAAGGGTTCCTTTCAATCAAGGGATGTAGGGCTGATGAGCAAACATCCTGCATTACCTTGAGGACCCTAAACTATGGGAATTATGGTATATTCCGTATGATGGGTAATGCAGGATTTTGACCATCAACAGTAGGGTTGAGGGTTTTAGGGTTTAGGGTTTTGATGGCTTCAGGATTAGGGGTTTAGGTTTTAGGGTTTAAGGCCGGTTCAGCCCAAGGGGGCCCTGTAAGGGGATCTATAAGGGCTCCTCTAAAGGGATCTATAAGGGTTCAGGTTTAGGGGTTTCAGGGATATTTAGGGTTTGAGGGTTTAGGGGTTTAGGGTTTAGGGGTTTAGGGTTTTGCGTTTAGGGGCTTAGGGATTACGGGTTTAGTTTAGGTTCTGTTACGGTCTAATTGGGTTTTGGGCAGTGCATTGGACAGTATACGGTGTAGGGAAGGGTTTGCCTTAACCCCAAAACATCTGTCTCTTTAAGGACTGTTAGAGGGAAATCCTAGGTGTAGGGTTTACCTGGACCCCCAAAAGTACAAGTATGTAGATGCATAGTCTTTTGTAGGTATTGAGTCGTCATCCTATTACCTACTTTTTGAGGCTTAGATAGGCTTTAGTACGTAAGGGCTTGGGGCTTAGGGGTCTACAAGGCCTCATAGGGCTTCGCAGGGTTTTGGGGCTTTTTCGGGTCTATTAGGGTTTACTGGTGTTTCAACAGGGTCTCTTACGCAGACTCTATCAGGGTGTTTCTGCTTGGTTTGAAGCTGCCCTTTAAAGAAACCTCTTGCCAATCTAGACCCTCCAAACCCTAAAACCTGAACTCTAAACCCTAAACTGGCCGTAAACCCTGAACTCTGAACCCCAAGCCCTAAGTTAGGGGCAAGGCCAAACTCTCAGCGGAAAACGGGCGAGGCTGCCCTCAACCCTCAAGCATAGGCCCTGAACCTTACAACCCTTAACCCTCCTAACCCTCAATCCCCAAATCCAAAACCCTAAAACCTACAATCCTAACCCCCCAGACCAACAACTCTTAACCTTACACTCCTAAATCTCAATCCCAAACCGCCAAACTCTCAAACTACTATTTGCTTAAGAACCCCCCAAAAAAAAATATATTCCTTATGGGGGAAATATAGGGATTATTATTTTTATTTTTTGGGGGTTCTTAAGCAAATAGTAGAAACTCTCAAACCCTTTGAAGCCCGAATGTCCCCAACTGAAAAAACTCTCAACACCAAATAGGCAAAGTCTGGCACAGCCTCCAGGCAATCGATGGCCCCAATCCTAAACCCTACAGCCTCAATCCTCAAGCCCAAAACACAGCCCTATCCTTCCAAAGACCCCCTTTACGGACCCAATGACAAGGTCGCCGGAGGCCTAGGGTAAAGCCCCAAACAAGGCGTCGCCTCCACGTTATCGACCCTAAAACCCTAAACCCAAAGGCTCCGGAGTAGTTCCTTTTTGGGGCTACCTTAATATGAACCCTAAAAAGGAACTACTATGGAGCCTTAGGGTAAACCCTAAACCCAAATGGCCCCAAACAAAGGAGGAGTCTCCACGTTGTCGATGGCGTTCACGCAGACTGTGTTGCGGGCCTCACAGAAGTCCTCGGTCGAAGATCGGCTCTGCTCGGTTGTGTGCTTCAGGGGTTTAGGGATTTAGGGTTTAGGGTCTATAGGGTGAAGGGTTTAGAGTTTAGGGTTTGGGGTCTAGGGTGAAGGGTTTGCCGTAGAGTGGCGCATAAGCGGAAGTATCTCGCGACAGTGTAATCTCGAGTGCGTCGTCTTCTGACGATTGGCTGTTGGAGCCTGATTGTGGATGGCTCTTTAACTCTCCCACCCCACGCCGTCTAAGGCGGTCAAACCACCCAACCCTATTCCTTTTAGGGTTTAGCCCCCTTTTCTTCATTTCTTCACAAAACCAGCACCAGTTTTCAGGGCAGGGCAGGGCAGGCAGGGCTTCTTGGGCGGCCTCGGCTGCGTGGGTGCCATGGCTGTGGCAAGCGCAATAGGGCCGCTCTATGGAGGTCGAGGGGCTTCAGCGCCGCCCACCAACGGAGGTGGGCGGCCTATGCCTTGAGTTTAGAGTTTAGGGTTTAGGGTATAGGATCTAAGGTTAGGGTTCAGGGTCTACGGTTTAGGGTCTAGGGTTTAGGGTTTAGGGTCTAGGGTTTAGGTCGTGTGCTTGATGGACTTACGGTTTAGGTGTGCGCATGGAGGGCGAGGGTACCCTCCTCCCTTGCATCACGCGCCCTTACGGATCCTATCGCTGGATTCGAGCAGCCCCTATGTAGCTTAACATCCTCTATGGGTCCATGTTCCCAAATAGTCACTATCATATACTGTGGCCCGACACAGTACCTGCATATATGAATAGACCACTGTAAGGTCAAAGTATACGCTGTTTGGGCACATGGACAGTCAGACTACTAAGGGTCTCTGGGAACATTTGCCAAAGTCGGAAGCGCTAAAACGTAAACTCCTAAACCCTACACCCCTAATCTTAAACCCTAAACCGTAAACCACTAAACCTCTAGACCCTAAACCCTAAATGACTAACCCCTAAACCCTAAAAAAAAACACTAAACCCTGTAGGCCTATAAACCCTAAAGCCATAGGCTCTCGAGGACCGGGGTGCAAGGTCCCAAAACCATCCACCCCCTAAACTCACAAACCCGAAATCCTACTGTACTTGGAGGATCATGGGACTTAGTCACTTACAAGGGCTCCTTGAGGGTTCCTTGAAAGGGATCTATAGGGATTTAGGGTTTGGGGTGTTGGGGCCTACTTGGCGGATCATGGGACTTAGTAAGTCGGGATATAAGTAGCTTAATTAAGGTTATAAGTACCTATCACGGGAATTACCCTAGTTATAACCCCGATTGCAAAGTCCCATGATCCTTGAAGTAAACACCCAATTCAAAGCCCCCGACTCCCCCGACCCTTGAATCCTAAACCCAAAGTCCATAATCCTAAACTCTAAGCTCAAAACTCCTAAACCCTAAACTCCATAATCCTAAACCCTAAACTCCATAATCCTAAACCCTAAACTCCATAATCCTAAACCCTAAACTCCGTAATCCTAAACCCGAAACTCCATAAGCCTAAACCCTAAACTCCATAAGCCTAAACCCTAAACTCCACCTCCCCCCAAAAAAGGCAGCCACGAGTCGTTGCAGGTCGTCTTCTTCGCCAACACCGCGTAGACAACGCAGTTTGCTCCACCGTCCTTCGAAGACCAGGGTTCTCCAGCAACCCCCCCTTCCCAGACCCCCGGAAAAATTCCAAAAGTAGATCCCTTAATGGTGGGTTCCTATACAGTACCCTTAGTAGTATAGGGCCTAAACTAGTGGATCTACTTTCTAGATCCTGCCGGGGGTCTGGGGTTTAGGGCTTGGGTTCTGGGGTTCACGGGTTTAGGGGTATGGGGGGTTGAGGGGTACAGGTGTGCAGGGTTTTAGGGCTTAGGGTTCTGGGGTTTAGGGTTGCAAGGTTTTGGGCTCTCCCCGCAATCTTTAATATAGGGCTTTGAGAGAATGATGAAGGGTTCTATATGGAGTGTCGTCGGTTGTTGTTTTACGGGTTTTTAGCGGGCTTATGGAGTGTTGTGCAGTTTTGTAGAGTTCATAGGGTCTTATAAGGGTGGAGAAACTTTGTAGAAGGGTGATATAAGCGTTGCAATTCAATCCGGTTCCCCTGCATGCCATCAGTCTTGAAAAAAACTACTAAACCCTAAACTGTTCCTCTGGGAGTCGATTGCTAAACCCCACACTTATAACAGTTCCACCAGGGGTGCAGCAACTAAACCCTACACTAACCCTAAACCCTAAACCCTAAACCCTACACCCTCAGCACAAAGCCCCAAGACCCCAAACTCGAACGTCGAAACCCCGTGGAGTCTTGACCACAAACATGGGTCCTCCAACTTTTCCACGATCTCGCCCTCGGTGCCTCTGCCACGGCTTCGCTGAATCAGGGTTGGAAAAACGGGCACGTGCGACAAATGCATGGGGCTTCAAAGTCTTAGGCCGGAAAAGGACTCTTAAGGATTGTTGGGCTGAATTATAGACAGCAATTCAACTACTTGCAGCCACCGTGAAACGGCTCAAAGCTGGTTGAACATGTCGCATGTTTGTTGATCTGCTCAGTTCGGCGGCGAGACATGTAGCGCACTTCGTTGCTGAGGATGAGTAATCAAGAACAGCCCGTCCTTAACCCTTAATCCGCACCCTTCTCTGGGGTTTCGGCTCTTCGGAGCGTTTCGAATGCGGTGACTTCACGGATCTCCGCAAATCAAAACCAGATAACACACACTTTCCCCTAGAGGTAGGATACTTCTTAAAAGATCGCCCATCCCATGTTTTCAGAAACCACCCAAATCTACTGATACATAGAAGCATAGTAAACAGCCATGCAACATACAACTGACCTGTGCGACGGATAGAAGGCCCTAGTTCAAAATCCTACACCCTACCCACAAAAACCCTATATGATAGACTTATATAACAGAAGCCAGAAAGTTGGAACATCATTATCCCAATGCCCTTAAGGTAAAGTGTAAGGGATCCTAGCACTAATCCTCCTAAAGCCATGTTCCAACTTTCTGGCTTCTACTATAGGATTCTAGGCTGCCCTGAGGCTGTCAAGGGGCAGAATTTCTCTCCTGGGTTCACGAAGGGCAGCAAGGCATCACAGCCTGAGCACCGAGTCGACAACCCAAAGAGCAAGAAAACATGGCTCCCTTTAAAGGGCTCCAAAAAGGGCCTACTATAAGAGATACTATAAGGGTACTATAATTCATATAGGGGCCTTAACGTTCCGTTTGGGGCTTTAGGGGTCCAGGCCTTGGTGTAAAGAGGCGTAGGGTTAGTACCGAAGCGGATATCCTGATACTGGTCGCCACGTGGTGGGCAGTCTTCTAGCAAGGAGCCCTAAACTACTCTAAACTTTAAAACCCCTAAACCCTAAACCCCTAAACCCTAAAACCCTAAACCCCTAAACCCTAAACCCCTAAACCCTAAACGGGGGGAAGTCCCTCGTTCCTGAAACTCCCAGCATGATGGCGGTCATCACGGATTTGGGGTTTGGGGTTCAGAGTCAAGGGTTTAGGATTTAGTGTTCAGAGTTGAGGATTTAGGGTTTAGGGTTTAGGGTTCAGAGTTGAGGGTTTAGGGTTCAGAGCTAAGGGTTTCGAGTTTAGGGTTCAGAGTTAAGGGTTTAGGGTATACGGTTTAGCGCATCACAACAGCCATGCCAGGCACTACCACGACCAACAAGAAGAGAAACGGAAAAGCGAAGACGGCGAGATCGACATCCAGTTCGAGCGCGCAGGCAACGACAACATGGGAAGTTTAGGGGCTAGGGCTTAAGGCCACCAATTAATAATAACAAAGACCACGAACGTGATATCAGCAACCGCTTATTCTAGCAAGACGCGCCGGTGTACAGTAGTAACCAAGCGAAAAAAGCAGCTCGCAACACAGGGACACGCCAGTCAGCAGAAATGCTTGAACATTGTTGTTTAAGGAGCCGGCAGCAGCAAAGCAATGCTAGTTTCTAGCCAGGTAGTTGCCGCTGTTGTAGTGGCGGTAGTAGCAGTCATCATAGTATATTGTCGTAAAACCCAGTCGTCGAAGGAGCGTCAGGCACAAAACACCGAACCATCAGTTTTTACAAAACAAGACCCTAAGCCCGAAACCCTAAAGCCCGCCTGGAGTAGTGGTGGTCGTCGTGGTCGTTGGCTCGCCCCTGCACTACATGATTCGGGTACCGCCTACCCGAGGTGCAGAAAAACACATAGGGTTCCTTGTTTTCAACGGGTGAAACCATGGGCCCCTAGTATGGGCCCTTAACCCCGGGATCCTTATATACCTACTATATATCCTATCTAGACTCTTAAGGGTCCCTAGAACGCCCTCAGAAAGGTCGTAGGGTACATATTGGGAGCCCATACTTCTATCCATAGATGCTTGGTTTAGGGCTACATCTAGCCTATCAAGATCTTGGGGTCCGAGAAGATTGAACCCTGGAAAGGGCTTGGGATGTTTTGAATTTGGGCCCATAAGCAATGACTTCTGGGTGTTTTCGAGCTCTATGTTAGAAGGGGCCCCCACCCTGTAATAGTGACTATAAAGATTATACTAGGGCCCTATAAGATTCCTATAGTTATACCACTATTACAGGGTGGGAGCCCCTTCTAAGCTCTATGGGTGTAAGTTGCCTATCAAGTCCTCCTGATCCTCCAAGTAATCGAAGATATGCCTGTCCAGGAGGGCTTTAGCGTGCCGGGCTCCCCAAAAATCGTGGAAGTGGGCTTCAAGTTGGCGATACATCCGTCGCCTGCCCGGTACGTCTTGAACAGTGAAGTCTCTCAGGTAGCCACATCTAGGGTCTAGGGACTTCCCACTAAATCTAAGTACCTGGCAAGCCCACTCATACAAAGCCCCATGCAAAGAAATGCAATGCAGAGAATCCTCTAGACCGCTGTATACTTAGTTGCTGAGTTCATAAGCCCCAAAAGTGTACACTTTTAGCTTTATGGTGGGTAGTACTATTCCAAAAAGTGTAAAGTGTATCCACTCAGCTACTAAGTATAACCTGTTGTAGGTCTACACAAAGAAAACAAACTTTGCTCAGATGTCAGCTCCTTTCGGGGCCCTGCGCCCTAAACCCCAAACCCTAAGACCCCAAACCCAAAACCCCGCAACCCGAAAGCCCTAAAAACCCGAAGGCACTAAACTCTCCTCAACCGCGGCCCCGAAGCACAATAATGCGGCCAAAACGCTTCGTGCAGACGCAGTGCAAATCCTGGAAGCCTGTGCTATCCTGAGCTCGCACGGACAGGATATAGGGGCCTTAGAAGCCTCGGTATCTAGAATAGGATTCCCTGAAGGGTTAATGTGAAATGGGCCTATGAGGGTTACTATTGCTATGAGGGTTTAGTATAGGGGCCTTACTAATTAATCAACATAGGGCTTTGGGGCTTATTCTGCTATCACCACAAGAAGGAACCCTCATGACTGGGACTAATAATAGCCACTCCTGTACCATCAGTACTGACTTGAGGGACGCTGATACCTCATATATCCATCCCACAACTTGTAGCCGCCCTGAGCATTTCTTGTGTGCCCGTGCGCTGAAAAAGTGTATATACTTTGGCCTTCTGTTGGAATGCTTGCACGTACATCTCGCATCCTCTTGCTTCCAACGGCTTTGCACTGATTGCAGTGTGGGGCCATAAAAAGACATGTCAGCGCAAAGCATCCGCCAAAGGTTTGGAGACATCTGTCGGAAAAAGCAGCTGGGTGGTGGAAACGGAATTTGCGAAGCCGCTTCAACATCGTCTGGACATCTCCTGGTGTGACTCCCGGCTCCTATGCAGTACCTGCACCGGGTAAGGCATATACTCTAAGGGTGCATGGACCGCAGAAAACCCTGCGATGAATCCCCGGCAAAAGCTTGATGAAAACACTACTAAGCCCTAAAACCCCCTGAACCCTAAACCCTTAAAGGTACCCGTAAAGGAACCCCTAAACGGGGACTTCCAAAAAGAACCCTGAAAAAGAAGACCGCGGTGGGTTCCATTTATCCCAATCAAAAGTTCTGGGAGGTAAGGTTTAGGATATGGGTCTTAGGGTGTGGGATTTACAAGTTTTGAGGTTTAGGATTTAAAAATGAGGGTCCCGTTTGGGTCGGTTTTAAAAGGGTGCCGTACTAATTGGCGGACCTAAATGGGAACACTAATGTAGAGAACTAGCCATTAACAGGTTTTCGCGTTTGGAGTCTGAACAGCAACCCCTCAAATCCTCCAAAGCTTGAGCAGGGGCCTTTATGATGAGAACAATAAAAAAGTCCAGGGTTTAGGGGTTATCGGGTTTAGGGTAATAGACCGAACAGGAGCAGTACGCACAAGTTACACAAAAGGAGGGTCTAGGGGTACACTGGGTTATTACACACTGAGCAGATAACGCTAGCATATCAGCATCGAGGCTTTTCCCGGATGTTGGAGTCTCCGAAAATTGGGGGCACCTTATTTGGGGGTCCTTATAATGGGGATCCTTCTATTTAGGGTGCTATTTTAGGGTCATCTATTTTTGGAAACTCCCATGTTGCATTCCCGCTTATAGTATAATAACCCTCTGCATCCCCGTACTAGTAAAACTTGATAACACGATCTAAAGATCGGACCTTCATATTCTCTTGTCCCAACACTAACCGTTCATAGACTCTAGACCCCGAAGTGAGCACTAGTTGCATACCGGAGTCGTCAGGTAAGGCTTCAAATAACCCAACAGACGTAGAAAGGCTCCAAATAACCCACCGTGGCATGAGCTATATCTTTGTGTGCTCGGAGTCTTAGCCTATCCAGGCACAGCGGCACAGTCGACAGCTTCGACCTTGTCGTAAAATCCTGCCACATGCACACTGGAAGCTCGGGTGGATGTAGAAAGCAGGGTTAACTGTTGTAAGTTAAGCAAGTAGAAATGGTTTGAGCGCGGTTTAGACGGCTTCCTAAACCCCAAGCCCTAAATGCAACCCCAAACCTTACAACCTAAATTACCCTAAACCCTAAATTACGCTAAACCCTACATTACCCTAAACCCTCAAGTACCCTAAACCCGAAAGTACCCTAAACCCGAAAGTACCCTAAACATTAAAGTACCCTGAGCCCCAAATTACCCTACACCCTAAAGTACCCGAAACCCTAAAGTACCCGAAACCCTAAACCGTAGGAAACTATAACCCCAAGGGTCCAAAGGACCCAGTATTTTAGTACTCGGTTTTCAGATAGTAGTTATGTAGGTTAGGATTTTGGAGAGTATATGATTATTGGGTACTTGGACCCTTGGAGTGAGGTTTGTTTGGGGTTCGGAAGGTCTGAAAGGCTGCCTTGACAGGGTGCTGCAGGCTGAACCTCTGTACTTAATAAGTATGTACATGTATAGATATAGATATAGATATAGATATAGATATAGATACAGTTACATAGATTTAGTTATAGAAATGAAAAACATACAGATACAGATAAATATAGAAATTGAAAAGTAGATTTTTTGGCTATAGGTATGGTTGGGCTCATGGTTCTGGGGCTTTTGGCGGCAAACTTCCGGGTTTATGATGGGCTGAATGTTTCTAGCTTTTGGGCTTCGATGGTTGAGGAACGGAATTCTGACTGAATCACTGTTGGGGGCGCCCTAAGATCTTGTGCTACAGGCACCGACAAGAGACGCTAAGTCCGAGTCTGCAAGGTGCAACTGCAACTACCCAGAGCACCTGAAGTACCTTTTCAACGAGAACTAAGAATCACAGCGCCTTAGTATTAAACCTCGCCGACAGCCCAACTTGCCTTTTCAGACCAGTTCTTCAAGTCTGGAAAACGCTTGGCTACGGTTTAAAGTTTAAAGATGTTCAGGCACATTTCACAACTACAGGGTATAGGGCTCCGTAAATTCCCACAGAGCCGAAGGGCCTGACGAAACCCGACAGGTCCTTCTTCTAGGAGCGCTCGGCTCCACAAAAGTCATGCAAACTTCCATTATTCAAACCTTCTAAAGACATGATATCTATATATATATATATATATATGTGTGTGTGTGTAAAGAAATATATAAAAATATTTATGTATGTTCCCCTATATGTTTCCCTCAGAGGCTTGCACACGTAGCATCTATGCGTTTCCCCGTGTAGTCTTATAAAACGTAAAAGTACACTGCACAAAAACAAGGCCCATAAAGCACTTCACAACCCATATAGCCCCCTTGTAGGACCTGCTTAGACAGCTAACACCCTGGATAGAATCCTTCACCCTCTTGCGGCCACAAAAATGAAAGCCCCCAAGCCTTCACAGCCCTTGCCGATGATGGTGTTATCGACGGCATCGACACATGTGGCTCCTGACATTCAGGCGATCGAATTTCTGTAGCGGATACAGGACAGAGCCGAACGGGAGTGTATACATTATCGATCTACAGGGGTTTGTGAAAGTGCTGAACAGCATTACGGGACTGTCATTATACATGACGCACCGGGTTCTATATGGATCAGATAGCAACTGTTTTGGTAGCCTCCTGGCGAAGCCACGTGTCGAAGTTTTCCCGGAGCTTTCGAAGAGGGCACGGGTAGAAGTTGTCCCGCTGCAGGATCACGGCGGTGACGGGTGTCGTTGACAGGCTCTCGTGCACATACCCTAAACCCTAAACCCTAAACCCTAAACCCAAACCCCTAAACCCTAAACCCTAAACCCCTAAACCCAAACCCCTAAACCCTAAACCCAAAACCCTAAGTGCACATAACTGCCCACGGCCGCATAGGGCATCGCCACGATCTGCAGTGTGAGGGGAAGTCGCTGGCTGTAGCTTGGCTCCGAACCCAGAGACTCCAAAACCCCTCAATTAAGGAATATACCTAACAGTTCCTTAAAAGGGCTCCTTAAAGGGATCTATAAGGGTTCTATAAGGGTTCTATAAGGGAATTAATGAAGGAATATACCTTAAATTATATTAGGGATCCTACTATAATTTAAGGTATATTCTTTAATTAAGGGGTTTTGGAGTCTCTGGGAAGGCCCGGAATTTGGTTGCGGGCCCCACCCCAACTCCTTGGCCAGAAGCACGGCGCTTGCCAGAGGGCAATCCCGTGGCTTTAGCAAGTACAAGAGGCGGTCGACCGGATGTCTCAGGAGCTTTTGCTGTCGCAAGCATTTGCCTTCATACGCGTTTTTCAGACGGATTGTACAAAGGGTCTTTACTTCAGATGGATTCTTCTGACGTTTGTAGAGGATGACCTTTCTGACGTGTATACTGTAAAGGTTCTACGGGAGGTTGAAAATGGGACTCAAACTATGGCTTTAGAGGAGCTCTCTGCAGGTTTGATAAGGTGTACAGGATTGAGGATACAGAGGCTGTTGAAAGGGCTTCACACAGGATTTTCAAAAGAGTTTTTGCACGGCCTTAGACTCAGTGTTTTGGATTTCCAAGGAGTGTCACGGTTTGCAGATGGGTGTCTTAAAGTCTCTACAGGGCTACGTGAGGGCTTCTAGCAGCGGGATGCAGCGGGTCACCAGGGATGTATTGGGACCTGAGCGGCAGGGTGCGGGGCGTGGGGCTTGCAAATTCAGATTACAGAGCATGCAGCACCTCCACCTAGCGCATTGGCAGCTGCCTCGGTGTCAAAATAGCAATTCAGGTCAATATATAGGTGAGAGGGGCGGGCCGGGTATTTAAGTATGGGGCTATAGGCACCAACACCCTTTGGCAAGTAAGAGCAATCCCTGATCTGAAAGCACTAAGTGGACTGCAATTCAGCTCTTCAAAATTTAACTTGGCCGACTTCTGAACCCTTCCTAAAAGCTAAGTTTGTAGCCTCCCGATTCTACTTCAGGTAAAAACCCGAAAAGTTAAAGTCCTAAGAGCCAACCAGAAGAACGCCAAGTTAAGAACCGAGGTCCTTTGTTCTCGCAGAACTGCTTGCAAGTGGAGCGCCTGGGCGATGAGGTCTAGTCTAGTCTTGGTAGTTAGTTAATATAATATATAGGGGCCTTGATAATTAGAATAGGGTTTTTGGGTCCATTATACTATAATCATAATATGGCGACCCCAATATAGAGTTGGCAATTGTTTAAGCCCCTATATGAATCGGGAGATGACGACGATGACAAGTAGGGCAGGGTATAAGACGTGATTTTTTGGCGGTGGTGATCGAGACGACGACCATGGTGATGATACTCATGATGGTGATATGGCAGTGGTGGCAACTACAGTGTCAATGGCTTTCACATCGCACACAAGTAGGCAAACCCGGACTTACCCTGAGTTCCTGCGAGATTCACGTAGCAGAATCTCCATTCTGAATGCCGCTAAGTACTCCTAGAAGGATCATGGGACTTAGTTAGTAGGGTTATAAGTACCTTAACTGGGGTTATAGGCATAATTTTTCCTGTAGATACCTTACTTTTTACCCCAATTACTAAGTCCAAAGATCCTTTAAGTACATGCTACAAGTAGGTTCAGATCTGATTGTTGGCCATATATATGCTTCCATCAAGGGGCCTGAAGCAAAGCGATGAATATTCTGAATGCCCCAAATTCGACACACAGTCCCTGAACTCTAAACCCTTGTCCCTACACCCTATACTATTTTGAGGGAGAAGTGGTGCTCTGCTGTAGGTCTGCGCAGCTGCAGAAGCCATAACCGGGCTGGATTTCAGGGTTCAGTGGTTTAGGGTTCGAGGGAAATTCCACTCCAAACCCTAAACCCTAAACCCTAAGCCCTAAGCCCTAAACCCTAAACCTTATATCCTAAACCCTAAACTCAATGAAGCCCAGCTGCTTGTGCAGGCGAGCCAGAGCCACGCAGTTCTTGCCACCATCCTGGGATACGCCCGGTTTGGGGTTTAGGAGTTGGGGTTTAAATATAACCAGGGTTTAGGGTTTTAGGGATTAGGGCTTAGGGTTTAGGCGTTTAGGGTTTTAGGGTTTAGGGTTTGAAGGCTTAGTGAATCCGGCCCATGGAGCTACGGCTTTCATCATGAGCCCCTGAATGGAGCTACTTGGGCTCTAGTTTTAGGGTTTCGGGTGTATAGGGTTTAGGTGCTATAAGCTATACATGACAAGTATCGCTACTTTGAGGTCAAGAGTCACGAGCACCCAAACCTTCAAGTAAGTCCTGAGAAACCCCGCGCCCACAACCGCAAATCCCTAAACCCCTGCTCCCTCCACCCTAAACCCTCAAGCCTAGACCCTAAATCCCTAGACCCTAAATCCCTAGACCCTAAATCCAAAACCCTAAATCCCTAGACCCTAAACCCTGTATGCCCCAAAAGCCCGAAGCATCAACATTGCTGCCATCATCATGGAACCCTAAACTTTGCCTAAACCCCAAGGGTCCAAAGAACCTGATAATTCAGTATTCGGTTTTAGGATAGTAGTTATGTAGATTAGGATTTTGGAGCCCTAAAGCCTATAGATCCCTTATAGGAACCCTTGTGGATCCCGTTAAACCTACTTGTCGGGTATCATGGGGAACTAAAGGTTAACCTTTTTGGTCATGTAGAGATTATATAGGGACTATATACTACCCAAAAAAGGTTAAAGTTTAAAGGTCACCTACTCTACACTACTAGCTTGCCTAAACCCAAATCCCGAATACCTCCATCCTTTCAATACCTCACGCCCCCAATTGCACCGGGGTGTCCTTGAGATGCGTGGTGAAGGTCCCCTCTGTGCACTCTTTCTCCGCCTGTAGGGCTCCATGCGGGGGCCTTTTGGGGTTTAGGGTTCGGGGTTGAGCTTTATGGTTTCGGGTTTTGGGGTTTCGGGTCTATCTTTAAACTATCTTCCATTTTATTTTGCAGCTAGCCTGCTAGCAGTGCTGCACGCAAGTTCCCGTTGGAGCCCGTGTTGTCGCCCTCTCAGGAGGGTAATTACTGTACAGCCCAGCTTGAAGCCATGATTTCGCAGGCTGAGCTTTTTCCAGCTCAACTTGAAACAATGATGTGGTTTAGGGTTTGAGGGTCTAGCCCAGAGTTGATCTATGCAGTCTGGTGTCGGCGCAACGCCACAGTTTACTGCCACTGTTTCGGGCTTAGTGCGTGTTTCGGAAGCCATCATGCACATGTTCTCCCTAAACCCTAAACCCCAAGCGCGAAAACCTTGAAGCCGAGAACCCTAAAACCAAAAAAATCTGCAACTTTTCTAACCTTGACCCACGTCCTGGCAACCCCAACATCATCCCCTCGACCCCTCGACCCCAACCCCCCTAAACCCTAAACCCTAAATCCCTACATAATCCCTAAACCCTTAACGCCTAAATCCTAAATCTTAAAACCCTAAACCCCTAAATCCCAACCCCGGCAACCCTTAAGGATCAGGCTTCAGGTGTTGAGGGGCCTTAATAGTCAGAATAGGGTTCCTTTAAGGGGGTCTATATAAGGGTTACTATACGGGATCTATAAGGGGACTATAATATCGGGGCCTTAATAATTAGAAGTTTCCCTGGGCATCAAAATAGCCCAACAGCCTTGTATGATATGGTCTTTGGGCCCAAAAGCCTTAATATGTGAGTCCTTGGATGCGTATAGAGTTTATAGGGTTTAAGCTTAACATCGAACCCAGAGCCCTAACCCCTAAGCCTTGCGTCTCCAAGCCACCACGTCACCGAACGGAGCCTATAGCCCTCCACCCCGACCCCCATGACCCTGAACTCTAAACCTTACCTGTGGATCCAAAAACCTACCGTTTTAAGGGTTAGACCCTCTAATTAAGGGGTCATAACCTGCTATTTTGCAGGGTCTGGGGATACAGGTAGAACCTAAACCCGACACCCTAGACTTTAACTTCAACCTACAACCCTAAACCTAAAGCTCTGAACCCTGATTCCCTGACCCCTATAAGCCCTTAACGAGCCGACTTTCAGGCGAGGCCTTGCCAGTCAAAGGATGGAGGTAGTCGCATTGCGGCCTGAGCAGGTTTAGGGTTTAGGGGTTTAGGGGTTCAGGGTTTAGAGTTTAGGGTTTAGGGGTTTAGGGCTTTAGGGGTTTAGGGTTTCAGGGTTCTAGGGCCTGCGGGGTTCAGAGTCTTAAGGGTGTAGGAGTTTCGGGATTTGGGTTTAGGGTTTAGGAATTTTAGGGTTTAAGGGTTTAGGGGTCAAGGTTATTCAATAGGGGCCAGAAGAGTTACTAGAACGGTCTCTACAGGGGTCTTAAGAGTTCGGGGCCGCTCAGGAGGTTTAGGGTTTGCGGATTTCGGCGTCAGGGCCTGTGTACGGCTTGAAGCTTTAGTCCTAGTTGTTTAGGATTCGGATTTACAGGGTGAAGGTTTAGAGAACTTTCAATCCAGAGGCAATGCGAGCTGCAGAACCGACCTGCGCAACTGAGGGTTTGCGAAAATAGGGGACCCTACTCTAGTACCCTAAATAGTAGGATCCTTATTCTAAGGACCCTAGAATAAGGTATCTTTAATTTCGGAAACTCCCAACTACCCCTCGCACCTCAGACCCCAGAAGCAAACCGCAGCCTCAAACGGCAAACCTTGCACCTGCACCCTGCCTCAATCACTGCTAACCAAATCAGGACGCACTAGACCCTCCATCTACCCTCTATTAGACCCTAAGTGCCCATTATTTGGGGCCATATACCCCTATTTGAGGGCACAAGCAGGGTCTTACTTCAGAGGAGCAACAACGACAGCAATGAACAGCCAGGAAGATCAGAGTCAGCGCTACAAGCCCCTTAGCCGGCGGTTCTGAAGCCCTAGCCTGCCTCAAGACTTTTCAGCGCCAAACCCCCTAAATCGTAAACCCTACTTCCAAACCCTACTCCAAAAATCTATGAATCCTACACCCGAAACCCCACATCCCGAACCCCTAAGCCCTAAATCCCGAACCCCTAAACCCTAAACCCCTACTCCCTCCACCCTAAATCTAAACCCTAAATCCTCAACCCCAAATCCCTAGACCCTAAACCCCTAAATCCTACACCCTACACCATGAACCCTAAGGCTCCAGAGGCCAAGCCTTGAACCCTAAAACCCTATAGGAACCTTTGAAGCTGTCGACTGGTGAACTCTCTGAGCCTGGAGGGTTCCTTTGAAGGGTTCCTTTAAGGGGTTTAGGGTTTAGGGTTTAGGATTTAGGGTTTTAGGGTTTAGGGTGTAGGGTTTAGGGGTTCCGGAAAGGGGTTCGAACAAAGGGTTCCTTGAAGGGGTCCCTGCAGGGGTTACTTTAAGGGTAACATAAGGGCTGAGGGTTTAGGGTATAAGGGCTCATGTATCCAAATAGTATATACTTTGCCCTAAAAGGTACCTATACAGGGACTACTTTAAGGCCAAAGTATGTACTAGTTGGGAACATGGACCCTTAGGGGTAATGCTTGGAGGGTCATGGGACCTAAAACTTAGGATATGCAAATACCGTGATTGGGGAAAAAAAACCATACATAGCCTAAACCCGCAATTTCATAGCCGATAAACCTAACCCCAAACCCACTAAACCTGAACCCCTAAACTTTAAAACCCTAAACAGCAAAAGAAAAGCAAATTGCAAGAAGAGAGTCTCAGGCTCCTCCTCTTTCTCTACTTCGCAGATGCAGTGGAGATCCTGAGATCGTTACGTCGTTACGGGCCTATGAAGGTTTACATACGGCCGTGATGACGATGTTTATTAGTTTTCATGCGCTGATATAGGAACCTCAGCAACAGAACGGCCGACTCAACTCCAAACACTGAAACCCGAACTCCATTCTAGGAGCACTCCTGAAGCACTCAGAAGATCCTGAAGTGGGAATCGGAATCGCCCCCCCCCTCCCCCCTCTCTGATGCTTTGGGCGAGAGCAGGATGTTTGAAGGCGGAAACACGAGCGACAGCCGAAAGAGGCGGAGTGGTGACAGGGAGCACGACTGTCAACTAGCTTTTTAGGGGCTTATCCATCTAAAGGTAACACGTCCCTACCTTGAGTCCTTGAGATACCAAGCCCCTGCAGCAATAGCTCCATATGGTGCTTGACATACAACTTATATGTACGGGGATGCTGCAAACGAAGGGTTTGGTAGGTTACAGTATAATGCTACCGCGATGTTTGCGGAAAATCACGTGACAACAGTACCTGTGGTGTGCTTTTCCTTACGGAATCGAAAACTCCCCATTACCTGGGTCTAAGACCCAGACCCCCGAAAAGGATCTAGAAAGTAGATCCCCTTATTTGGGGCCTTATATATACTACTAAGGGTACTTTATAGGAACCCCCATTAAGGGATCTACTTTTTGGTTCCTCCCGGGGGTCTGGGGAAGCGCAGCTCAGGCTCGTAGTAGTTTGCTGTCTCGCAATCTACGTGAACTTCCTTGTTGTACTCGCAGGGCCGTCTCCTGAGCAGCGGTTTAAGAGTTCAGCGTTTAGGAGCTGGCTCTCCCTAAGCGTTTTGGGGGTTTAGGGTTTAGGGGTTTAGGGTTTAGGGGTTTAGGAGCTGGCACGACAAGCCTGCAAGGCTTCGGCCAATGTCCCAGATTCCAAACCCTGGAGGATCTGGAAACGGTTTAGGGTTCAGGGTTTAGGGCTTAGGGTTTGTGGGGTTTGCTCAAGCCGATCCTGAACCCCAAAACCCCGATAAACCCCCTCCCAGAACCCGTAAACCATCGCTCAGGGGCTCCTTACACGGTTCCAGAGACTCCAAAAGCCCTTAATTAAGGAATATACCTTAAATTTTATTAGGGATCCTACTATAATTTAAGGTATATTCCTTAATTAAGGGCTTTTGGAGTCTCTGGGGGTTCCTTGAAGGGTTAACGCAGGGTAAATACAAAGCCAAGGTCACCGAAAGCTAGCATAGCCCCCTTTACCCACAACGATCAGAAAGCTCCAGATGTTTCTACGAATGAACTTGTCAGTAACCTATGCTACTATAAACCCTAAACCCTAAACCCTAAACCCTAGTTACTCCAGCAACTGGAGCAATGGGGAGCCTCAGTTCGATGACCCCTTACCTCGAGTCCATGTTGGTACACGAATGGAAGATGACTCCTCCAGAAAGCAATTCTCAACCCTAAACCCTAAACCCTAAACCCTAAATTCTCAACCCTAAACCCTAAACCCTAAACCAGCCGAGCTGCGTGCGCACGTCGTCCACGGCATCAACGCACTTGGCCTCTCTATGGCCCTCTGTTGGGGTTCTAAGTGCTGGGTTATGGGTTAGTGTTTAGGGTTTACAGCTTTTAGGTTTTGGAGTTTAGGGTTTAGGGGTGGAGGCTTTGGGTTTAATTAGGGTGTAGGGTTGCAGGCTACGGGTTGAAGCAATTACAATAGTAATCACTGATAGCTCCTTAACCCTAATTCCTTGTAGTAGGCTGAAAGATCCCCAACAGAAACCTTTAAAGGAACCCGTAAGGGGACCCTTAACACGTCAAGGAACCCTACACAGTCCCAGAGGGTCCAAGTACTCCCTATTATAGGACTTTAGGGCCTTTTTAGGTACCAAAAACCATAAATAGGAAGTACTTGGACCCTTTGGGAGTAGCTTGATAGACCCCGCAAAGGAAGCCTTGAAGGAATGCGACGGTTCCTAAGGAAAACACGAGCCTTCTTTTCGCGGCAGACGGTGCTGCAGCTCTTGTTGTTGTTCATCACCTGCAACAGACAGGCTTTATCTACCTCCCTAAAAGTCCATATGCCGAAGTCGTATATACGCTGGCCTTGAGGTAGTCCTTCTATAGGTACTTTAGGGCCGAACTAAATACTGATTGAGTTTGAGTACAGTAATAACGCCCTGACGCCCTATCTGAAGATTCGAAACTGCTATAGGATGTTTGCGAACACAATAATAATGTAGGAACCTGATTAAGAAACCCTGGGCCTGTAACCCCAAAGTACTAGGATTCATACAAGGAACCCCCAGAAAGGCCAAAGGTTTCTTAATCAGGTTCCTACATTAGGAGGTTTTGCAGAGGTCTAGCGGCTCTACGCTTAAACTGTGGATCCAGTATGCTAATACTTTCAGGGTAACAACAACTACTTCCGGGGCCACTTTCTACTAGTGCGTAGGGTCTGGGGCTACATGTATGTTGTATGTATACATAAAACATGCATGTGAACAGATCGATACATGACATATACAGGTGTAGTATACAGTATAATTACATATGTCTATGCAAATATAGACACTGTAATAACGCTATACAGCTAATGGAGCCTTTGCGTTGGCAAAGACGAGCTGGGGCAGAGCACGATAAGGTGGTCTATGGCGGCCTATGCGAGCATCTGGTTTTGCATGAAACTTAGGTACGGCCCCCATACAGTAAGAGTCTATAATAGGGCTACTATTAAGGTCCTACTATATCCATATTATGAATATTACTCAACTATTACTGAGTGGGGGCCGTACCTAACATGAAACCATCACTCAAAGTCGAATCTTTGCGGCTGCAGAAGAAGCATAAACCCTAGCCTAAACCCCTTCACCCGCTTCCAGGGCCGAGCCGGACAGCCACCAAGGTCTATATGCAGTTGAGGGGCTTTTGAGGTTTTAGGGTTTATTGTTAAGTACTTTATGGGGTTTACTGTAGGGGGTTTAGGGTTTAGGGTTCAGAGCCCCCGAGGTTTCTAAAAGCCTTCCCCCAAGGGAGCAAGTATCTAATAAGCATATACTCTCCAAAATCCTAACCTACATAACTACTATCCTAAAACCGAGTGCCTGAATATTGGGTCCTTTGGACCCTTGTGGTTAGGGCTTTGCAAGGCTTAAGCCGGGTTTAGGACTAAGACGGCTGAGCAACTTTGGAGGGTTTAAGGGACCGGGGTCCAGGGTCTGGGTCTCGATTGGTGCTTTGCAGCCTAAACCCCTGCACTAGTTCAGGGTGTAGGGCTTACCCATAGGCTCCATAGTCGTTCCTTTTTGGGATTACCTTATAGGATTCTATATATGAACCAAAAGAGGAGCTACTTTGGAGCCTCTAGGTAACCAGGTAGGCTCGGGTTTGGGGGTTCATGAACCGTCCAAGCCCGAGTCGGAACTAGGCGTTTGTCAACGAGACAGCATTCCTTCTAACTGCAACGATGCGCGATTCGTCACGTTCTCATCTGCAGACACCAGGCTCCCTGTACCCATATAGTATAGACTAAGGCCTTAAAGTGCCTATATAGGGACCCCTGTAAGGCTTAAGTATTTACTATAAAGGTACATGGAGCCTTTGGGACTCTATACGAGAAGGATCTTGAGGCTCGATGAAAGATAAACAAGAGGCAAATCTGAAATCAATGTTACGGCTGGGCTCATGTTTGACTTTATGAGATCGTTCTTCGAAACCCTGGAACGCTGCAATCGACCCAAAACCCTCAGCCCTAAACCAGCGATGGCTGACGTAGGGCCAACTATCGGAAAAAGCGGTACCAGTCCCAGAAACCCTCCAAAACTTGCCAATCCCGAAGGCGATGTACCCAATTAGTTTCTATTTTGTTGCCCTAAAGTACCTAGATTCGGGACTGCCTTCAGCCCAACGTATATAGTATTTGGGCAAAGGGCCCTAAACAGAGAACTCCTAAACCGATATGGAACCCTCAAAGGAACCCTTCAACGTACCCTTTTAGGAACCCCTGAGGCTTCTGCCCACCACCCACAAAAAGACAGGCAAGTGGCGGAGTACAGGACGCAGTGGGTGCTGGGATCCAGGTCCTCAGCGGCACAGATGGCATCCCAACTCTACGTTTGGGTTTAGGCTTAATTTGGGGTTTATATAGGGTTTAGGTTTTGAGTTTACGGTTTAAGGTATGCGGTGCCGGGTATGGGCATAGGCGGAGTGGATACCCCTCGGCTGTTCTGGACCGCCCTTTGGGCTTAACGGTTCCTGTTCTAGGGTTAGAGTTGTACGGCTCGTTCAATGCTCCTGCTTAAGAATCTTCCTCCTCCTCCTCCTCCTCGAGTTTTCAAGGTGTCGAGTGGGGCCCACCTCAAGCAGAAAATCAGCCCTGGGAAGCCCAGTAACCCACACTCATAAAAAACATTATGTAACTGTGGTATACCTACATCTTCAATTGTAATTCCTTTTTGGGTTACCTTACGTATAGGAACCTGTTTACAAAACTGGTAAAACCAAAAAAGAACTACAATGGAGATGGAGACTATAGGCAGTAACCCATTCCACAAGTAAGAGGGCTTAAAGTTTAGACACGAACAGCCTCAGACCCCAAGAAAAAACGTATCCCTAAACAATTCAATCACAAAACCCTAAGACCTCAAGATCCAAAATCATAAACCCTGTGCCTTAAAACCCGAAGGCACAAACCCATAAACCACCTAAGCCCTGAAACAGAAAATCACAAAACCCCAAACCCAAAACCGAAACCCTAAAACCCAACATCACCCACTCCAAAACCCTAGACCCGAGACCTTAAAATCCAAAGTCGCGACAAACCCCAAACCCCAAAACCCGAAATCACAGAAGCCCCGAACCCTTCGACGGCGATGCCGCTCCATGTCTCGACTGGGTTAGTGATTCGGCTTCCCACAAGGAGCTTCGGGTTTCTGAAGAGTTATATGGGAGTTTCCGGGATCCGTTTAAGGGTTCCCTAAAGGGATCTATAAGGGTTCTATAAAGGGTTAAGGGTTTAGAGCGTCCGAAAATTAGGGGTACCTTATTTTGGGGTCCTTATAATAAGCATCTACTCAACTCTTTAGGGTATTGTATTGGGGTCCCCTGTTTTCGGAAACTCACATATATAATTTAAAGGGTAAAGGGTCCCTTTGAAGCAAAGTGGCACCCAAGACTTCTGTGGTGGGTTCGCAGAGCTTCTCCTTGTGGTGCACCGGGAACTTGCCTTAGCTGCAGAATGCTCACTCGGAGGATCCTGGGACTTAGTAATTGGGGTTCGAACTAAGATAAGTACAGTTGTCCCCCGCTTAAGGTACTTATAACCCTGCTTACTGATCCACCAAGTAGACCCTAAACCCTAAACCCTTATAGTACCCCTTATAGGTCCCTTGTTAAGGAACCTTTTAAGGAGCCCTACTTACTAAGTCCCATGATCCTCCAAGCAGGCTTTAACAGGAGCCCTAAGCACCCGTTGAGGGCGCCTCATGCTCCTCAGGGCTACCATAACCCATACCCCCGGGAGGATCCAAAAAGTAGATCCCTTAATGGTGGTTCAGGTAAAGTACCCTTCGTAGTATAGGACCACAGAATAGGGGATCTATCTCTTTTCGGGGGTCTGGGAAAGAGCGCTCAAGTCACAGGATTCAGGGAGCTTAACGGTAGAAGAGTTTAGGCATCAAGGATAAACACAACATGCAGAAAGCCATACACGTAAAACAAGAGCCTACCTAGCAAACCGCAAACTCTGAACCCCTAAAGGTAAGCCCAAAACCCTAAACTCTGAACCCCCCCTAAGTTTTGAGTCGGTTCGTTTTTAGGATCAATTCAGGCTTTAGGATCCTTAAGAGTTCTTTGGGGTCTAGGGTGTAGGATCCGCAAGACATCAGTAGGCTTTAGGGTTTAGCCTACTTGTCGGGTATCATGGGGAACCAAAGGGTAACCTTTGTGGTTATATAAAGGGATTGTATAGGGACTATACTACCCAAAAAAGGTTGAAAGTTACACACTCTACTACTAGCTTAGGGTTTGAAGTTTGGGGTCCGCCTCAGGCTCTGGACACAAAAGCCAAAAACGTTCTGAGGTTAGTCGTTTTCTTCTTTTCAACCCTTAGTTAGTCCATTCGCCCCCAGCCTCTCAAAGACAACCCCAAACCTACTTACCAACTTGCAGCCTCAGATTCTACAAGCAATTATAATGATTACGTTAGACCCCGATCACGGCCAGCAAAGCCCAAGTTGCCACCGTGAGATTCCCCTGGGGATCCAGTTACTTGGAGACTGGCTTCCTGATTTACTTCTCAGGTGGTTGCTTACTGATACTCTACCTTTGAACCCTAAACAATTCACCCAAACTGGAGCCCCCGATTTCTACACAACCAACCTACTTCTTCGTGATCGTTCTGCAAGGTCGCAGTGATCATTCGCGGCAGCGGGACTGACAAGCGCTGCCTCAGAAGAACAGCTACTTAAAGGATCATGGAACTTAGTAATTGGACTTATAAATAAGGTAACTACAGTTATCATTACTTATAACCCCAAGTAAGGTACTTATAACCCCACTTACTAAGTCCCATGATCCTCCAAGTAGTCAGGGGTAAAGGATCAGAGGTTTCGCGGCGTAAGGGGTTTTGGGGTTGGGAGGTCGAGGTTCGGGGTTTAGGGGTTCGTTTAGGCGGGTTTTGGGCCTGATGGGGCTTATGGCTTTTTTGGAGGGTTTGGGGTTGAGGGTTATTAGGGTCTGAGGTCTAGGGAGTCTAGGGCAAATTTCCTTCATTCCGACACGCTAAATTCGCTAAATATGCACAATGATGCCCAAGACCGATGAAAGGCCATTATCCTACATACCTTTGGGGTCCAGGATCCAAAAAGTAGATGCCTTTAGGGGGGCTCAAATACAGTACCCTTCATAAGCCAGGGTCTCAAATTAGGGGATCTTTTTCAGATCCGCCCAAGGGTCTAAGTAACTTGCTAAGCTTCGTTGCCACATGTTGCCAGAGTCGACAGCCGAAACGGTGCAACCCCTTGGTCTTGGATTTGGATTTCGACAAAGAGCCAGCTGAAAGCATCTGCAGACTTCTCCCTAAACGCTAGACTTCCAACAATGCATTCGCTTCACCATCACTACGACGATTGACGATTGTAAAAGCGATGCTACTTTCACGGCGATCGGAGAACCACCAGCGGCCAAAACTTTGAAAACTGCACCCTTACCTAGAACGTATACCAGCAGCCATGGAACCCTGTTGAGAGCGCTACCAAAAACCGCTACCTTTCACTACCATACGACTATAAGTCCGCTGGGTGCATAACAGTGTTCGTCGAACAACCTCTTCGGGTCCTTGTGAAATCACGCAGCTTCCGAACAAAAACAAACAATTCCCTGTTTTACTCGATACACTTCCGATAGTATGCGACTCCCCTTTGAAGCTGAGACCCCAAGAGCGCACAGATACTCCCAATCAAACCCTAAACCCCTAAACCTGGAACTATAAGACTACATAAGGAGAACAAGCAAAATACGACCCCAAAAGCCGCATAGCTACAGGAACCTTCATGAGGACCCGCCAATTTTCTTAAGGAGCCCTAAAAGCAACCCTGAAGGAAGCAGTGCGACCTCAAGAGCCGTATAGCACCAAGCTTAAACCCCAAACCTTATAATATGAAAACCCAGTCCCCGGCAATCCTATGCCTAAGCCCCAAATCCAAAAAGAGTACAACAGCTTCATATGTTTCCTTCGAACTCTACAGGTAGCGACACATGACACACAGAAGGATCTTTAGGGCTTCTGGTCTGTTTGGTGTTCTAGGGTTTAGCTTGTGTAAAAAAGCTTAGGGATTTAGGGCTTGCAGCCTTCATTTTTAGATATCATGTTCGATGTTTTTTAGATGTGTTAGGGTTTAGCCTGTGTAAAAGGCTTGGGGATCTAGGACTTGTAGGCTTCATTTTTGAGATGTCATTCTTGGGGTTTAACTAGGGTCGGGGCTTCTGGGATCGGTCTTGTTTTACTGACTCACGCCCCATACCTGCCTGGTCTTGGATAACCACTTGGAGGGGCAGGGGACTTAGTAAGTAGGTTATAAGTAGAGTTATAAATACTTACCCCAGTTATTACCCTACTTATAAACGACTTACTAAGTCCCCTGCCCCTCCAAGCAGGCCCCAAACGGGTTCAAGCTTTTCAACCGAGAGATGTAAGCCTTCAAGTGTGTCGTATGTTTTTTTCACCATATGCCTTGTTTCACTATTAATGAAGTTCCTGCACTGTTAAGTCAGATACTATAGTGGCCTCAATAGTTAGAAGAGGGTTTGGGGCCCGTTATACACTACTTACAGTAAGGAGACGCCCCCCTCCAAAAAAAAAATATTAGAGTTATTTAGGCCTCTATATTATTAAAGAACCATCAAACCTGTCCATGGCACCAGGGTCAATACCACCACGGCCGACTTCATCGCTTGGCGATACGGTTCAGTTGACGGCTGCTACGGCTTTGAGCCAAAAATGCTGCAGAGGTGTAGGGTGCAGATCTCGCAGTGCGTGGTATAAGGCTGCACTACCACAAGGCTCTGAAGACTGGTACTGATTTGTATTTGTCACCCTTATCGAATGATCAAGATACATAAAACTGCAAGGAACCCTGTGACAAAGACACCTAGAAAACGCTACGAAGAAGCCTGTGGTATCTTAGGAACCCTCAATGAAGGGATCAAGAGAGTCTCGTCTGGCTCGGTAGAGGTTGAATTGAAAAGTCATATCCAATGATAGTCCCTGGGCCCTATGCATCACAGTTTAGGGTTTAGGATTACGGTATACAGTGATACTACAGTATGAACTCTGCTCCATGTCCTTATTCTACGTATGCAGGCCTCCAAACTGAGACCTTCCGTCCTATTCTCATTATATACCCTATGCGTGCAGGGACCTTATTATTGGGTCCTTAAGGGGTCTAGGGCCCTAACTATGAGGTCCTTGGAAGGATAGGGTTAACGTTGCGATAATACAAGAGTTTGGTCCTTGAGTGTAGTTGTAGAGATCCTTGGGGTTTGTATTATATGGAACACCAGCAAGCACTTCCAAAACAACATGCAGTCCACACCCTGAACAATGGACCCCTAGACCCTGAATTCCCCAAACCCTAAACCCTAACCCCAAAGCCCCAAACCGATATGATGGAAGTCTGGTCCTTGAGGTGATCTACGTGCATAGGGTTATAAGTACCCTCATTTGAGGGGTATAAGTATAAGTATAGCTGTAGTTATTTACTTACAGCCCCAGTTACTAAGTCCCATGATCCTTGTCCAACAAGGTGGAAAGCGCTACAAGCCATTCTAACACCTTATATAAGCAACCTCACTGGGGTCCCATGATCCTTTAACCCTAAACGCTTATAGACCTCTTATAGAATCCTTTGTAAGGAACCCCTGAAGGAGCCCTTTTAAGGATACTAAGTCCCATGATCCTTTACACGGTCCTTGAGGTGATCGACGTGCAGATGAGATCCCGTAAGTCCCATGGCAGCGAAGGGCGGGCTGATGCGATGCGAAGCTGCGAAGCAGGCCTTGGGGCACACGATGCCTGCTGAGCCGAACTGCGGTTTAGGGTTTGAGGCTTAGGGTTTAGGATTTAGGGCTTAGTGTTTAGGGTTTAGGGTTCATGGGCTTATAGGGTTTGGGGTGTAGGGCAAGTCTCTCTTGGGGTTTTGGGGTTTGGGGCTTAGGTTTTCTGTTAGTTCAGGGAAGTCAAACTAACAGAACAAGCCTGATTAAGAAACCCCTCTTTAGAGGAATCCTGATATTTTGGCCTTATAGGGCCAGGGTTTCTTAATCAGGTCCCTACAGTTGGGTTCAGGGCAAGTCTATATAAGGGCTTTTGGGCGTCTAGGGTTTAGGTTAGGGTTGCGTTTCAGATTTGGGTTTGATAGGGGTTTATAGTAGAAGCCAGGAAGTTGGAACATAATTATCCTCATGCTCCTACGGTAAAGTAGAAGGAATCCCAGCATGAATCAACCTAAATCCATGTTCCAACTTTCTTGATGGGAGGCCAAAAGGGGGGTTTAAGATTCTTGGGGTAGGGATTATTTATTATTAACCCTATTATGGGAACCCTAATCCCTACTAAACCCCCGTAGGCTAAAACCCCTTTTGGCCTCCTATGATTTCTGGGGTTCACTATACTAGGGCCCCGAAAAAGCACATAAGCAAAAAAATAGGATATGGATATCCCATATAAACCCCCTTATAAGGAAGCCCAATAAGGTTTAGGGTTTAGGATTTAGAGTTTAGGGTTTAGGATTTAGAGTTTAGGGTTTAGGATTTAGGGTTTAGGGCTTAGGATTTAGGGTTTAGGGTTTAGGATTTAGAGTTGAGGGTTTAGGATTTAGAGTTTATTAGGTTTAGGGTTTAGGGTTTATAAGGTTTAGGGTTTAGGGCTTATGTTGAGAACGACTCCTCTTAGTGACTTTAGAGTTTATGGTTTAGGGTTTATGTTAAGAACGACTCATCTTAGTGACCGCATATTTTGGTTATATAGGGTCCTAAATTCTATATCACCGCAACATACGCTTCTAGACAAAGGTCCCAGCTTCTGGGGTCTGGGTAGGGTGGCCAGGTGTCTCGCCGTACCGTGACTTTCGGCACGGTTGCCTTACCATGGGAACCTCAAACCCGCCCTTTCACGGGCTCCATCTTGAGGTTACTTTATCGGGTCAGTAGTTTGCTGCCATAACCAGAAGGAGTTTTGAGTTCTCTCATCACTCTCATCGACCAAAGTCATAACCCCGAACCATGAAATCTACAGGTCTGCAGAACCAGCGCTGGCCACACGATTTAACGTTTGTCCGTTCAACACTACATGTGCTTGAACATGGCTCCAAATCCCTTTTTGAATCCTTCCGATCACCGTCTACCCCTGCGCCTGTAGCATGCTCATGACGACACTCGGCATTCAACAAGGTATAGCTTCGTCTCTAACTCGGAAATAATGATGTGGGATCGTTCAAAACCCGGTCCTCACGTGAGGGTTCGATAGTATAGTATAGAGTGGGTAGAAAGCCGTTAAACGGCACCCGACATGAAAACAAGCCTCGAAGCACAAGCATTACCAAAAGGCCGCCAACAAACTTTGAATCCTATAGAACCTACTACTCCCCGCGCCCTGAGCCTTAAATTTTCACCAAAGACCACACACTAAGCTTTACCTTAGCCCCGGAGAACCCACATTTTTAAGGACTTATATGAGGAAACCATAATAAGGAACCCTAAAAATGTCGGTCATTCAGGGGTAATTAAGCTCTAAGCCACGTATCCCTAAAGCTTTAAGCCACATACCCCTAAACCCGTGCACTATAGGCTCTATAGAGCCCCATACCCCTAAGCCCGCGCATGCCGAGACGGGCGCCACTGCGATGTCTGGCCGATCAAGGACGGGAACACTCAGAGCGGCCTCCAAGTTCCCTAAGGCTCCATGTACCCTTATAGTATATACTTAGGCCTTAAAGTACCTATATAGGGACCACTTTAAGGCTTAAGTGCCTACTATGAAGGTACATGGAGCCTTTGGGGTTTACAGGGTTTAGGGTTACAGGGTGTGCTCAGGGTTTAGGGGTTCAGGGTTTAGGGGTTTAGGGGTTCAGGGGTTTAGGGGTTTAGGGGTTTAGGGGTTTAGGGGTTTAGGGGGGGTAGGGGTTCAGGGTTTCGGTTAGAAGGGGCCCCCACCCTGTAATAGTGGTATAATAGGAATATAATAAGTCCCTAATATAATCCTTATAGTCACTATTACAGGGTGTGTGGGGCAGCTTCTAAGTTTAGGGTTACAGGGTGTACTCTAACCCAAAGGCTCCATGTACCTTCATAGTAGGCACTTAAGCCTTAAAGTGGTCCCTATATAGGCACTTTAAGGCCCAAGTATATACTATAAGGGTACATGGAGCCTTAGGGTAAGGGTCCATGTGCACAAACAGTACATAGTTAGGGTCTACGGTATCTTTGTAGGGCCTACCTTTCAGGCCCAAAGTATATACCGGACACCGTTTGGGCACATACATCCTTAGGGTTTGGGGCTTGCCGCAGGAGCCTTGAAATTCTAGAATAGGGCTCCTCCTTCAAGGGCTCCCGATAAATGGGTCTAGAAGGTTGCTACAATAAGGCTGGTTTGGGTTCCCAGAGCCGCAAAGAAACCCAAGGGAACACACCTTAAACCGTAGGAAGGATTCTCTATCTAGTTTACGGGATATTCCTTGATTAACGTGTGTGGGGTGCCGCCACCCCGTCAATGTAGTTCAGCACGTCCATGGTAGCTTGGCCAAGCTCGCATAGCAAACGTTTAAAAGTCAAAGCTCTGTACACTTCGAGGACGCACTCTCGCCATTTGGGACTTAGTAAGTAGGACTATAAGTAGGGTTACAATTGGGGTAACTCCATCTAGGGTACTTATAACTCTACTTATAACCTACTTACTAAGTCCCCTGCCCCTCCAAGTGAGGGCCCATGTACCCAAACAGTATATACTCTGGCCCCAATGTACCTACACAGGGACTGCTTTAAGGCCAATGTATATAGTATTTAGGTACATGGACCCTTAGGGATTGTGGAGCGATAGTACCTGAGCCCTACCGTTACAAGCATGTGCGCCAACCCGCGCGCCTGCTGCAGTCCAGACTCGACATCATTCTACATCGGACTTAGTAACTACAGCTTTACAGAATGTTCCGCGTGCTGCAACTACTTATATGCCAAACTAAGGCTCCTATAAACTTATAGCTAACCGCAATTTATACCCCTAAACCCTAAATACAAACCTAAATCCTAACAACCGGCAATTTTTAAATTACTTAGTAGGTCCCCCGATCCGGGTCTTCAAGCTGTTGACGTGCTCCGGGTTCAACTTCGAATGTTTATGCCGTTCACGCTGGCATTGTGGAGGTTTGAGCAGTTTCCAGCTAGGCGCCTTTAGATGGCCTGTGCCCGGGACCCCAACGTCTACAGCATTGAACCATTCTGCTTTTGTGCTGGTTTTCGAGCTTTAAGGCCTTGCAGCGTCAGGGTTATTTGTGAGGCTATATCCGTTTTTATGCCTTGTATACGGCGTGAGGTGAGGGTGTGTCGAAAAGAGCCCCCTTACAAGGTTTATTGTGGCTTCGCAGGTTTGTAAATCCTCCAAAACGTCCTTACGGTTTTCATGCTTGCAGTGATGCAGTTGAGCTACTGTGACACAACATTTACACGACCCCGCTAAACCCCAAACCTCTGAACCCTATAACACATCAGACCATACCTGTTCCCGTGTTCTAGAGCAACACGGCCCTGTTGGCTGCAGCTCCTATGTCATTACTTGTCCAATATCCTGCGGTTTAGGATTTAGAGCAATCAAAGCTTAACATTTGAGGGGTTATGCATGGAGTATAGTACCCAAATAAGGCTAAAGGTTGCCAACTCTCCTACTAAGTTGTTGAACCCAAGCTGACGGATGGCTATGGTCCTGAATTTATGTACTGCGTTACTCACCAAAACTCCCTAGCCCCACCACACCTACACCGTAACCAGAACTCGGGGAACTGCCTCTTCTAACACGTTTAAACCACGACATGTCCTACACAAGAACCCGGCAACGACCGAACAACTAAAGCCCAACGACTGCTGCTGGAATCGCAGCAGCCTTGGTGTAGGACTGAGTCTTCTGGCGTTTATCAAAAGCCTACTTGATCCACTCTTCTACCCTATCACATAGTCTAGGTTGGCCCTTCAAAGCCTCTGAACAGAATCGCACGTGAGATTTTCCTAGACCCAATGAGACAAACAGAAAATGCCCCAAGGCCTATCTAGTAATTCGGTCTTATGAATCCCCAACCAGAAACCAAAACTGGCGGACACAGCGCTCATGGAGCTCCATGCCAGTTTGAGCGACTTCGATACCAATCGACGGCAAGTCCTCCCCGACCTCACGGCGGAGCTTGTGCTTTAAAGACGCATGGCTGAGTTCGCCCACGTACATACTTCCCATGCCTGGTGACATTTGTCAAATCAGGCTGAGTGATCTTGGGCTCGGCAATGTCCGGTGATCCCCAAAGCATACACAGTCGGTGGCATACCCGAAGATGCAGTTAGTTGCAACCTTAGCGAAGGCGCGTGGAGCCTTGCCGTTCTTCAAAACTGACTCAAGCTTGACACGAAAAACCTCGGCACTGATTCACCTTGTCTGGTTGAAGATGCATCTGGGTGGTTGTCAAATTTGGGGTCCCTTTTTGGCCCATGATTATAAAACGGCACCTATTATTTAGGGTACCCGAAAAGGGACCACAATTCTGACAAACACCCATCTCTGTGAGTAGATCGTCAATCTACTCCTTGGTTCGATGTTTCGACATCAAGACCTCCACTTGAAGGCTCATGGGACTTAGTAAGTATAAGGTTATAAGTAGGTTATAATTAGGGTAACCCCACTTAGGGGACTTATGACCCCAATTATAACCTACTTACTAAGTCCCATGATCCTTTAAGCAAGGGAGGCATTTTGGCGATAGCCTCGTCTATGCGCTCCTCGGTGAAATTCGCTGACCCGCGACGTCTCCTGATCAAGAGCCCAGCAACAACTAAAGATTGAATCCCAGCAACCTTGGTGTAGGATTGAGTCTTTTAGCAGCATCTCCACCAATGAGGGGTATAAAAAGCCGAAATGATCCACTCTCCTACCCAATTTCATAGTCTTGGTTGGCCCTTCAAAGCCTCTGAACAATTTTAAATGAGATCTTCTTACAACCAATAAGAAAAAGGAAAATGCCGACAAGGCCTACCCAGTAATTCCGCCATAACCTGTTGAACCCTAAACAAGCTCTTCTTGGGGCCATATTTGGGAGTTTCCGAAAATAGGGGACCCTAATATAGTACCCTAAATAGTAGGATCCTTATTATAAGGACTCCAAAATAAGGTACCCCCATTTTCGGAAACTCCCATTTAACCCTGAACCCAGACCATGAAGCCAAAACCCTAACCCTCACCCCTACAGTAGAGGCTTAAAGTTGGAAACCCAGTAGCCTCAATCCTTAAGAGTAATATATAGGGAATCCCAGCACTATTTGGCCTTAATCCGGTTTCCAACTTTACGGGGTTTACTTTAACCCAAAACCCTTAAATCTAAACCGAAAACCACCCTAAACCCCCTAAACCCCGAAGCCCCAAACCCAACAGCAGAAGTCTGTCGACCTCGGCGGCGGCCCGGTTCGCAAACTGGAGAAAAGCCTTCCCCTGACCAGATGATAACTGAAGGGTTTAAGACTTGACGATGTTTAAGGAGTATCCTAACGCTCCTGGACCCTTGTAGTGAGATCCCAAACCCTAGCCCCCAAAGCCGAAACCCTCCCCCAGAAAGCCCAGAACCCTCTTAGGAGCCTTAGGGTAAGTCCCAGGATCCTCCAAGTAGACCCTAAACCCTAAACCCTTATAGTACCCCTATAGATCCCTTAAAGGGAACCCTCTTAGGAGCCTTAGGGTAAGCACTGAAGGCCTGAGGAGCAGGGGTTTAGGTATCGGGGTGTAGGCTCTAATGCTTCAGTGTATAGTGAACCCCAGAAAGTTGGAACATGAATTTAGGATGATTCATGCTGGGATTCCCTATACCTTGCTTTAGGGGCATGAGGCTACTGATGTTCCAACTTTTTGGCTTCTACTGTAAGCTTTAACGATGTAGCGCTTACGGTTTAAACGTTCGGGTTCAAGGTCTGAGCACTAACAGCGGAGGATTTAGAGTTTAACTTTCAGGGTTTGGGGTTCAAAAGGCTTCGGAGTTTAGGGATCAGGGTGTAGGCCGTAGAGGAGAACAAAAAGAACACCAACCGGATTTACCATGATTTACCTACATCCCCGAGTTACCCTCTCTTGTAGGCCATCAGACACCATTAGTTAAGCTTACTTGGGGTGTCCTGGTACGTAGGGGTCTGGATTCCGGCTTAAGGGCTTTCTGTTTGAAGGATTGACCGGGGTTTTTTCTAATCACAAATTAGTAAACATAGACCTTAGAAGCTGCCCCCACCCTGTAATACATTAGGGCCCTATTATATTCCTATTATAGCACTATTACAGGGTGGGGGCAGCTTCTGACATAACCCGACATTAGGATGTAGACATTGCTGTGCGGGATGTGCTGAAAATGGGGGCTTGCGGGTCTTAGGACGCAATACCCTTTGTAATATCCTTAAGGGAGGGGGGTCCAAGGGGGGTATATAGCCTAGTGACCCCTAATTCTCCCTAGTACTCCCTAAGGTTCCCTTACAGTCCCCTAAGGATTCCTTATACCCTCCCCCCCTTGAACCACCCTCCCTTAAGGATCCTATAAACCCTGAATAGAAAGCCATGTGATCACCACCTTGCCCGAGCTGCATCTCCCGAACGGCTTCGAGGTGACAGGCGGGAGGCTATAAGTGTATATAGGACCCCAATTCGGATAGGGATATCCCCATATAAACCCCCTTATAATGAAGCCCATTAAGCTAGGGATATCCCTGTAAAATGCTTATGCTTATGTGCTTTTTGGCCCGTGATTAGAGGATCCTTTGGGTTTCGGAAACGTTACAATCCACAAAACCCCTACGCCTCAGCACAACAACGGGTTCCTAGCGGGAACCTTCGGAAAACGAACGTGACTTTTGGAAACCCCGGAACACACACAGACACACTCACACACACACACACACACAATATCGGGGCCTTATAATAACTCCTAAGATACTATTGGAAATTATTTAGGCCCCAATATTATGCTTCCAGAGATCTTCATACTTCAAGCCCTTCAGGGAACTGGAAACTCAAAAACCCTGTCCACCGGGCCACCTTGGTCAACCTATGCAACCTAGGACTGTCTGGTTCTTACTAGGGAATGGGGGAATGGATCCCTAAAGTAGTCCCTATTCAATCCCAAATAATAGTCCCCATAATCGATCCCACCATTCCCTACTAAGCACCAGGGAGTCTTGCACAGAAGCCAGTAGACTCGTAGACTCGTTTTATTAAGGAAATACTGTTACCAAATACATCGATCCCTGTATGTTAAACGCAAACATCATGAGTTGATGATTTTATTTGGTTTAAAGCAAAAAGCTGACTAAAAGGCAGCACAGCACCTTGACTGGTCAATCCGCCTCCCTTGCTTTTCAATCAGGGATCGGCATCATGGGGCTCCTTCTTACAACTATCGTATAATCTACTATACCCCCAAGCCCTATTCCAATTCTTATAGAAGGCCCCTATATTACCTGGTTTCATAAGGCTTTCTGCGCAGTCCTGAAACCAACACCGCGACGGCAAATCCTCAGACCAGTCCAAATCCCCAAACGCAAAGGCCAAGACAAACAAAACCAGAACCCAAGACAGAAAAATTGCAAAACCAGAGACCCTAAACTGATAAACCAGAACCTATACCCCCTTAACACCATAACAAGACTACTATGGTTAATATTCTCTTGCGTTTTATTTATATGAGCAAAAATGAAAATATTTCCTAAGGAGACAATAGGAACCCGAGACCCAACATCAACGTAAGCATCTCACTGCTTTTAGCCCTCCACCCGAATAAAGGAACCTGACTCAGCAACCCGGTGCAAATTTTAGGGCTTTTGAGATGAAGCTCAATACTTAGGGGTTATAAGGCCAGAGTTTCCTTAATCAGGCTCCTACATTAAACCCTGAACCCGTAACCTCTCAACCCAGGACCCTGTCACACCTCAGCCACCTGCGAGGTGATCTTCAAGACCTGGCCAACTTTAGGCAGGGCTTCTTAAAGCAATGATCCCGCATACAGTTTGCAACATTGTGTGCGTGTCGCACTTTCCCACGTGAGGCTTGACTGGGGCTTAAGGTTTTGGGGGCCGCAAAATTTGAGGGCTTGCTGCTGCTTAGGCTTCGAGCCAGGAACCTAAATAGGGGCCTTAATAATTAGAACATGGTTTTGGGGTCCATAAGACTATAATAACATTAAGGAACCCCCACAATAGTATTGGTAACTATTTAGCGGAGATCTTTGCAGGATTGCTGATTGTTGCGGTTCTATCCTCCTACTCGAGTGCTCCTGCTTATTGGCCATGCTCGGCTTCATTAGTAGTTCCGATGCCCATGTGTTTGCTGTTCTCACTGGACCAAAACCCAGGGAAAGAAAAGTTGAAACTTTCAGAATCGACTACCTTATAAGAACCCCAAAAGTTGAAAAGTTGAGTTTACAGCCAATAAGTGTTTGCTGTTTCTGTCATAGGCCGCCATCATCTCTTGAAGGTTGAGGGTTCAGTGTTGTGACATCTTAAAGCCCCCTTGCCGTATCACTGCCCTCACATGGCAAAAGCTCTGAAAGCCTATTCTCAACTCATTGTCCCGTCATGACAGCTACTGCAGCAGTAAAGCTGCAGTAGCACTAGCAACCCCAGTAGCCATAATAAATAACAAGTACTATAGGGGCCTTAAGAATCAGAAGCCGTGCTATTTTGGAGATCTGAGAAGGGACCCTAGTTTAGAAAACCACCCACATGATTCCCAATAAGTTGCCAATAATCCAGGGAAGTACAAGAAGCGACAACTTTCTGAAAAGCGTCACTATTGGATCTCCAATTGGATCTCCGATATAGGGGCCTTTCTGATTGAAATAGGGTTTTCAATTATTTTATACGTTCTATAACCACATTTTAACTACAAGCGGATAACCGTATCAACTATACCCGGGCCCTAGATCAAATCCTTGTAGTAACACGTACAGACCCTCTTCAACGGAACCGTAACGAAGCATGTTTGTATTTTCATGAATCTTTAGTACCCATTTAAACCCTGAGCCCGAAACCCTTGTCGGAACTCTTGAAGGAACCACTATGGGCTATTAGACCCTAAAGATCCCTATTAGGACCCTATTAAGGGTAGATTAAGGTACCCATAAGGTCTAATAGCCCATAGTGGAACTGTCGTTGGACCGAGTAAGCAGGTCGGAAGATCCTCACCAAACTGCCGGAAGTGGCGGTTCAGCACGTCCAAGGTATTGAGCTGGCGCGGGAAAGATGCAGATTCAGGCTTTAGGACTTTAAAGTTCAGGAGTTTAGGGCTTGCAGGTTTGGTGTTTAGGGGCTTGGCACTTTGGCACTGGATTTAGGATATTGGCGATGGCCGCTGCAGGGGGAGAAGGCGTCGTCGGAGGTCCAAGAATATCGGCTATAGTCGTCGGCGTAGTGATAGTAGTAGTAGTAGTAGTAGTAGTAGTAGTAGTAGTAGTAGTAGTAGTAGTAGTAGTAGTGTGGTAGTAGTAGTAGTAGTAGTAGTAGTAGTAGTAGTGGTAGTGGTAGTGGTAGTGGTAGTGGTAGTAGTAGTAGTAGTAGTAGTCGTCGTCGTCGTCGTCGTAGTGGTAGTGGTAGTGGCAGTGGTAATGGTGGTAGTAGTAGTAGTAGTAGTAGTAGTAGTAGTAGTAGTAGTAGTAGTAGTAGTAGTAGTAGTAGTAGTAGTAGTAGTAGTAGTAGTAGTAGTGTGGTAGTAGTAGTAGTAGTAGTAGTAGTAGTAGTAGTAGTAGTAGTAGTAGGAGTAGCCGTACTAGTACTAGTAGTAGTTGTTGTTGTTGCCGCCGTGGGCCGTTGTTGTATTTGTTGTAGTTGTAGTTGTATTACTACTAGTACTAGTACTAGTACCAGTTCTAGTACGAGTACTAGTAGAAGTAGTAGTAGTAGTAGTAGTAGTAGTAGTAGTAGTAGTAGTAGTAGTAGTCGTAGTCGTCGTGATGGTGGTGGTGGTAGTAGTAGTAGTAGTACCAGTACTAGTGCTAGTAGTAGTACTAGAGTAGTAGTAGCAGGCGTAGTCGTCGTTCTCGCAGTCGCAGCCGTAGCCATAGTCGCAGTAGTAGTCATAGTCGTTGGTGGTGGTGGTGGTGGTGGTGGTGGTGGCGGCAGTGATGGTGCTGCTATAGGCCAATACATTCGAACCTTCAAGCCTAAAAAATGAACCCTAAGCCAAAGAGCCTCCTTGGGCACGTTCGAGAGCACAATTCCTTCAGGTGAACCTCGGTGTCCCTGCAAACGGAGAGCTCTGCAAGTTGATTTCAAGTTCAGGGGTCTGTGGCCTGGTCTATGTTGATTCGAAACACGAGAGCCTTAGTTGCTGAGTTCATAAGCCCCCAAAAGTATACACTTTTAGTTTTGTAGTAGGTAGTATGACCCAAAAAAGCGCAAAGTGTATCCACTCAGCTACTAAAGAGCGGACAAGCCTAGCATAGCATGTGAAAAAAACACCCCCAAGCGCCGCGGCGGTTGAGCTGAAATGAGGCTATGCGGGCCGGAAGGGCTCAGAAAAGGAGTGGATTTATCTACTTACGTTTTCGTTTCAGCTCCTCTTCTATGAGGCCAGCAGGTCCCAACTGGGCTATACTTAAGGTATAGGTTTCAGGGTTTGTGCCTCACACAAGATAAAGCTTGCCAGTACTTCTTCGACAATCGTCATGCATCTAGGGGCCTGGCGTTCCCGAACCCCGAAACCCCTGACCTTAAAACCCGGAAGGAGTTCCCAAACACGAATAGCAACCGTCTCCAAAGCAGTGGAAAGCAGCACAAGCCACCAACAAGTCCTCAACAAATCCTTTTAGAAGTCTCGAAAACCTGTACAAAACCTAGATGAAGTGTTCTTGTGGCAAAAAACTCAAAATGTGCACGCAGCAACATCCCTAAGGAGACCCCCTCGACAATCACCAACACTCTAATGTAAACCCAGTTTGCACAGAACCTCTTGTAGGACTTCAACTTGTGCAGTATCCTAGAAGAACTACAGAAAACACTATAATATAGCGACAATAATACCGAAACCCCTCTCTGCTAGTAGATTAATATAGGGGCCTAAATAATTACCAATACTGGCTTGGGGGTTCCGTATTATATAACTATCCTATTGTGGGCCACAAAACCCTCTTCAAATTACTAAGGCCCCTATATTACAGGAAACCTGAGGCACACCTTTTAGAAGCACTTATCGACCTCGTTTATAAACCTTTGTAGAACCCTGATGGATACCTTACCCTAAGTGTCCATGTGCCCAAACAGCATATACTTTGGCCCTATATAGGTAAGTATGAACGAGTTGGGTTCAGGGAATACAGAAACACAGCTTACTTGGAAGGTTAGCAAGTAGGTTATAAGTCGAGTTATAAGTACCCTAAATGGAGTTACCCCAATTGTAACCCTACTTACATCCTACTTACTAAGTCCCCTGCCCTTCCAAGTAGAACAACCTCATCTGCGCCGAAAGATCGAAAAACCTCCGACCGAATTAATTACTGAAAGAAACGTCGGAAGCATCGAGGTTTGTATGTTTACTTACAACATGGGACTTAGTAAGTGGGGTTTTAAGTAAGGCAAGCTACAATTATAAGTACTTATAACCCCTATTGAGGTACTTACAACCCTTCTGACTAAGTTCTACGACCCTCCATTTTTGGGGGCCCTTTTTATAATTATAGTATACCGGGCCCCAAAACTCCCCAAAACCCTGTTATGTTTAGGGTGTAGGGTTTGGGTCTCCGAGGTGCAGGGTTCGGGGCCTTATACAACCAGGTACAAACGGTTTAGGGTTTAGGGTTTAGGGTTCAAAGGCTTCTAGTTAAGGACCCAAAAAGCATACAGTAGAAGCCAGAAAGTTGGAATATCATGTTCGTAACCCCTTTAAGGTAAATCATAGGGGATCCTACCATTAATCCATATTCCAACTTTCTGGAGTTCCCTGTATAAGCATAAGCAATCTAATGGGGATATCCCTACATTAGTGGGATTCCTTTTCAGGGGTTTATTTGGGATATCCCTGGCCTAATTCTTGCTTACGTGCTGGCCCTATCTAGGAACCCCGGTAACCTAGGAGAAAAAAGGGCTCCTTTTTTGGTGGTATTGTATAATTTTATAAGGAACCGAAGAACACAGAAAGGGAAAGAGGGCCCACTGGGAGACCAGGCCTACTTGGAGGATCGTGGGACTTAGTAAGTAGGGTTATAAGTACCTTAATAATTGGGGTTACATGTAGTCATGGCTGTAGCTGCCTGGCTCATAACCCCAATTACTAAGTCCCATGTTCCTTTAAGTGTCAACACCAGTTAAACCACCCATTCCGAGCCTCGGGATCGTCTCCCTTGCCTTTGCCCTGCCGGAAAGTCGAGCAGTTATTGTTGTGGGGGCAACGTCCAAGGTGTCCCAGACAACCCAAAGGTTCAGGGGTTAGGGTTTCCCAGACAGCCGATTTTTCTAGTTTGTGTTTGCCACCACTTGGAGGATCATGGGACTCAGCAAGTAGGGTTCAATTTATCTTAATTGGGGTTACTAATGATTTATAACTATAACTGCAGTTACCTTACTTATAACCCCAGTTGCTAAGTCCCATGATCCTTTAAGTAGACCCTAAACCTAAACCCTAAACTCTTATAGTACCCCTATAGATCACTTAAAGAGACCCCTTAACGACCCCAATTACTAAGTCCCATGATCCTTTAACCAAGCAAAACTAAAATATGAGTCCCCAGAGCCCGGAGAAGGAAAATTCCTTGTATGAACACTGGGTCCCTTACTTTACAAACGCACGGTTCAGGGTTTAGGTTTTCGGGTTTTTCGGGTTTAGGGTTTAGGGGTTTAGGGACGGATTCTTACCCAAAGGGTGCAGGTAAAAAGGATCATATCTTTGTCGGGGCCCCAAGCTTGAAGTACGAACCTGTTATATTGCTACCTGGACCGTGTGGGTACGACGGAACCTCCAAGACATGCCAATATCGGCCAATTACGGAAGATACCTTAGCCCCTGCCCTAAACCTGCATAATCCCAAACCCCAGAAAGACTTTTCACACAGAATCCTCAGGGAACATGACCCTAAACTCCACACCCTGCACCATCATAAGCTTGGAGACTCCTGACAAGAACCCGGCATTCAGTTTGCTCTCTCTTGGCGCTGTTTAAGGGTGCTGCCTTCTTGAACATTCAGGGTTCAGGGTGTTTACGATTATGAGGTGGTGGGGTTTGGGACAGACGATCCAGTTTTAGCTGAAACAATCGGCGGCCGCGGCAGAGATCCGATGTGCCTGAAGCACCCTACAAGCTGTACATGTAGAGGGCTCCGAGCTCAGAGAACTACTTGGGCCCTCGTAGGACCCACAAAGACCCTGAAATCCTAACGCGTACGCCTTGGGTACGGTCCCCACTCAGTAATAGTTGAATAATATTCATAATATAGATATATATATATATATAGGACCTTAATAGTAGCCTTATTATAGACTCTTACTTTGCCGGCCTAAATGCTCGAGACTCTTGAACTCCCTTACTGCGGGGCTGGGTTCCTCCGCCAGGAAAAAAATCAACATTTAAGCTATGGAAGGATAACAGCAAGCACGAAACGTGACAGGTTACCTAGCCAGACCCTAAACTGAAGCTTTGCACAGTCATTGCAGAGGCTATGCCAGAGGCTCCGCTGCTTATGACTGCGCTGGCGAGCAGCCTTTAAAACAGACTGCAACAACCCCAAGGACCAAGTGAGGGCTTAGGGTTTGGGGTTTAGGCTGAAGCACCAGTTAAAAAGTAAGACACGGCTTCTAGCCATCAGAATGGTAGGCAGCGTAGCTAGGTGGGGCCTTTAAAGCCTTTCAAAAATATTAGTACATAAGATCCTCTTAAGCCCAGTAAGGGAATATGCAACATGTCCCAAAGCCCTACCTAGGTAGTTTAGGGATTCTCTTTCCAGGGGGCTCATTAGGGGCGGGATGATGGGGTCCTTACGCTGGCCCTAAGGGTACAAAGGACCCAAGAATTAGAATAGGGTTCCTTTAAAAGGGGTCTATAAGAGCTACTTTCAGGGCTATAACAAGGATTTAATCTAAGGGCCTTTTTTCGAAAATAGGACCCTAAGGGTCCAAATGACCCAATAATTAGGTACTCGGTTTTAGGATAGTAGTTATGTAGGTTAGGATTTTGGAGAGTAGATGATTATTAGGTACTTGGACCCTTACGCTGGGAGAACACCCTGAACTGCGAAGGGTCCTGAATCTTCTCTTTGGGGTTTCGGACCTAGGGTCTGGATGCGATTTGAGGCATATTCCTGAATTACATGGTGGGGAATCTCGCCGTTGGTTCAGCCTACCCCAAACATTCCAAAAACTGAAAGTACACGTAGCGAGCCCTCTGTAGCTCAAGGTATGTATGTCTTCCTTTGTGAATATGAGGCTTTCAAGTCTCTGGCTACGGCATTTGGAAGTAGGGGTATACCACGGGAGTTTCGGGGTTTGGGACTTGGGAAGTTTAGGCTTTAAGGTGCGGGAATTGGGGGGTCTAGGGCTTTCGTGCGTCAGGGCTACATTCATGATCTGTTGGGAGCTTCCCTGTATTCCTTAAATCATATTAGGGATACTACTATAATTTAAGGTATATTCCTTAATTAAGGGATGTTGGAGTCTCTGGGTTTGACCGGCTTAGGAGCCTCTTTGGTCCTTCAGGATCGTCAGGGCGCTAATCCCTCGACCAAGTGTCGCAGGAACATCGTCGCTGGTCAGGCACATCCCTGGGACCAATACCCATGTAGTTTGCACTTTGGCCTTAGAGTAGTCCTGTAGCATTACTTTCACCCCAGCATCACGTCCACACGCGAGACGAGAGCACGCCAACGATGGAGTCGTCACTGGCGTATCCGCCGTAGATCACAGGCGCCGTGACAACCTAGGTGCATGAAGCTTCATACAAAATGCCAACATGTCATGACCATAGACTATTTGAAGTGGCTTAGCGCTTCGGGTATGGGGAGCATGCGTGCTTCTTTTCAACCGTGAACGTCTTCATATCATGGCCTAAGAATTATGCAGACTGGGGCTCTCTGAGTTCATGGATGAACCCTAAACCCTAAACCCTAAACCGTGGGTCATGGATGGCTAGGTCACGAAAACGCTTCGTCCCGAAGCCTTATGCCCCAAACCTTCAGCTTGAAGCCCCGAAGCCTGAACCCCAAGCCGCCATAATACTTTTTAGGGTTTAGGATTTAGGGTTTAGGGTTTAGGGTTTAGGGATAACCGGTCTACTTGTAAGATCCGCGGTGTATCGCCTACATATTTGCAGTGTCCCTACACTGTGCTTTCTAGAAGAGTGAGGTTGACACTGTATAACACTTGCCAAGCATCTACTACAGTAGGCGTCGAATTAGCAGTCCCCAAAATGGATATCTGTGCTCGTATCTCCATATCGTCATATTATGATCTGAAAGACCTTCTGAAATTCTTCAACATACCCCAAAGCCCTATTTTAGCTAGTCAGGGGCCTATTATAAGTTTACTACGACATGAACCGTCAGCATCGCTGACAGTGCAAAGTTCTGGGGCATGGGGAAAGAACTGCATTTTGCGAGGACTTTGGTCTTTCCGCGCTGAGCAGGATTTTACTCTCTCCTTCAATAACCGGGCCCAAAAAGCTTAAACTTTGTAACATAGACAAAAGTATATAAGGCCTAAAAGTTTAAAGTTCCCCCATTGGCTATCTAAGTTTAGCCTTCAAATCTAAGATCATCTTCGGGATACGATAGCTGGCATGGCATCGGGAGCTCCCCCAAGGAATGCAAATACGGATTCTTGGGAACCCATGCTATCTTTAAGCAATATACAATAAGACATGTACTGCAATGGAGACCCTGAAGAAGCCGTGATTTCGAACCCACCACTCTCCTGGTCGCACTTGACCCACGGCTGAGACAGTGGAAAGTATAAGTATAGTTTTCATCTGTTAGGATTCCCTAAACCCGAAACCCCTGAACTCAGGATGCTGGGGGATTACAGTGTAATCCTTACCTTAGTAATGGGATATTCGAAGGTCTAAGAACGGCAGGGCTAAACAAACAGGACTTCGCTAAAGTTACGACCTAAATCCGCAGCGGAACTTCGTCGCCGAAGTTGAAGACGAAGTGTTTCTGAAGTTTGTCGTTCATGATCCTCAGGGCTTCAAAGTTAGGGCACAAAACTCGGGCCCTACGGCTGCATGTAGATAACATCGGGGCGTCTATTGCTACAAGAGGGTCCTGGGGTCAATGATACGAAGTTTACGATGAATTCATGATCAGGCTTCTAGACTGGCTACAAACTTGAAGATATCTTGGAACCCTGATGGTGTTGCTAAACCCTAAACCCTTTCCCTACTTGTCGGGCATCATGGGAAACTAAATGTTAAGTTATTTGGTTATATAGGGATTATATAGGGACTATACTACCCAAGAGAGGTTAAAGGTTACCTACTCTACTACTAGGTTTCTCTGTATCATTTCGACCTCAGGGCTACTAAACGGACTCTTGGCACCTGTTTTTCCTCAACATCCCCCTTGACAGACTCAGGACACCCTTTCTCATATCATTCAGCTTTAATACGCCTGATGATATAAACCCTGCATCACCTTAACGACCCTGTACTATGGGAATTATGGTATATTCCTTCCCAAAGAATCCATGTACCTTTATAGTAGATACTTAAGCCCCAAAGTAGTCCCTATATAGGTACTTTAAGGCCTAAGTATATACTATATGGGCACATGGAGCCTTAGGGCTTGTTATGGGCAATGCAGGATTTGTGTCATCAACCGTAGTAGGGACGCAGGCTTAGGGTTGACGTTGTGCTTGGGGCCGGGTTTTTTTTTACAGTTCAAGGTTAGGGGTTTAGGGTTTAGGGTTTAGGGTTAGGGGTTTAGGGTTTAGGGTTTAGGGAAGGAGGCCCAAAGCAAAGGAGGCAGCAGCGCAGTAATGCGGCAATGGATTCAAAGGATTTGTGGTCTCTAGATGTCCAAGGTGCATTTTCCCAGGGGCTCTTTGTGTTGTCGCAACTTCCTTTGTGCTAACCCTGAGGGTCCAAGCACCTTGTTATCATATACTTCCCACAATAGTAACCCACATAACTCCTATCCTAAAACCGAATACCTAAATATTGGTCCTTTGGACCCTTCTGCTAATGGTTGAGTAGCCGATAACAAGGAGGCCTATTGCTTGGTTTTGAAGGGACCTGTAGCCTTTCAAAGGACATGGCGGGTAGGGGCTCCTCCCGCACCGCCACCGAAACTGCACTACTGCTGTACACTGCACTACTCTGCTATTGTACCATCGTACTATTGTGCTCGTGTACTACTCCTACTGCGACTACGACTACGACTCCTCCTACTCCTCCTACTCCTCCTACTCCTACTACTCCTACTACTCCTACTACTCCTACTACTCCTACTACTACTACGACTACCGAACTCGTACCAGTCTACCGGCGCGTGGAGAGCACACGGGGATCACAACATCCAGGGCGTCGGCACATGATCTGGGTGGAAAAACGCCAAACAATTCCTGAAGCAGTTTCGACATGAAGCCTTGCACGACCTCGACCCTTGGGCTCACAACAGCCCCAACACCCTAATACTCCAGGGATCTAAGGACTCATGTATTGCGGCTTGTGGGCACAAAGACCATACTATATAAGGCTTTTGGGCTAAAATGATCCCTGGGGATACAGGCCTGTGGCGATAAATCCTTGCACCATGAGCCCGTAAAGTGGATGGATCTCTCGGCGTGGTGCTTCAATAGAAGATGTTAAAGTAACCCGCCGTGGTAACCTGGCTCATGTAACACCCTGATAAATAAACACACGTTCTTCCGAGGCCTTAATATCTCCTGGAACTCACCGAAAGGCTGTGCCACAACTAATATCCTAAAACAACAATGGCCACTTATCAACACAAGTACCCTGAACCTTAATGGTGGAGCACCCTAGCCCAACAAGCTTTGCCTTTTCAGTTGTGGTAGGAGTATGTACACCCAAAAAGATGAAAGGTTACCCACTCAGCTACTGAGAAACAAAGCCGAGCATCCCTGTAAGGGCCAGAATCTGCTTCTTGTTGCCGCCCTCCTCCTCGTCATCCTCCTCCTCGTCCTCCTCGTCCTCCCGGAAGACTGAAAACCACTTGGGGTTTAGGGTTTAGGGTACCGCTTGGTCAGGGAGTTGCCGAAAATTGAGGGCACCTTACTCTGGTGTCCTTCCAATAAGGATCCTACTATGTAGGGTACTATATTGGGGTCCCCACTTTTCGGAAACTCCCATCTAGAAAGGTGCTCTGAGTCATACTAAAGATTCCCTTACAACTTGAGGTAATGTATTCTTCTTTGTTGTTTATAGTAAACCCATAAGTTGGAAACCGGATTAAGGCCAAATAGTGCTCGGATTCCCTATACATGACTCTTGGGGATTGTGGCTACAGGGTTTCCAACTGTTGGGCTTCTACTGTAAAGGAGTGTTGGAGTCTCGGGCTGACGAGGACTGGGGGGTTTACCTAGAGCCCTACTAGGATGCCCAGTAACTCAGGAATAACAAAAAAGGGAAAAAGGGCACACTGGGAGCCCTAAACCCCCTGCAAGTCAATTGTGAAAATGCAAAACCACGGGCCTGCGCTCCGACTCTCTCTCTGTCTCTCTCTCTGTCTCTCTCTCTGTCTCTCTCTCTCTCTCTCTCTCTCTCTCTCTCTCTCTCTCTCCAGCTCTCTCTCTATGAAAGTACACATATATATATATATATATATATATATATATATGTATATACGGCTCATATATATATATATACATACATACATACATGGATTTGTTTATGCATTTACCTACCAGTTTGTTGCTTCATCGATGTAACGATTGGCAAATATGCTAGTTTGAATCTGTGTATCCATTTACGTGTTGAGTTGCTGTTTGTTTTAACGTGGACCTAACGATTAGAATAGGGTGTCGGGCCTTGTGGAATCATATTGGCATTTTTCAACTTCTATAGAATATGAAGACTCTGTTGATGGGATTGTCTCGGGTACCTTCATCCAGGATTATACCGCTACGTAAACGCACGGATGTCATGGTATAGAACTCCGCCACGCTAAACCGTACAGCCTCAAACCATGTAAACAACACCCTTACAAGCCCAAGCTACCTAACTCCTATACTTGGTAATTAGCATGAAGCCGATGCTGGAAGTCGCAGACAGAGGCTTCGCCCTAAAATCCGAAACTCCAAAACACTAAACCCTATAAACCCTGCTATGGGACGCCCGGGACTGGAAGCGCGAAGGGCGCGAACATGATACAACTATTTCTAAGGGCTTAGGATGCATGAAGAAGCCTCAATAGTTGCCGATACTCTCCCTACGGTTCCTTATTTATAACTCAACTCTAATACCGTCGAAATTTTGCTGTATAATAGACCCCCCAAACCCTGTTCTAGCCGCTATGTAGTTCAACTAGAGAGTGATTGGATTTGAGGGGCTGCGGTTTGGGGATCCAAAAAGCCTGACGCCTAAAAGCTATACTGCACATTGTCTTGTGGCACAGTCTACTTATTGTGAACATCCTTCAATTGGATCTTAAAACTACCTAGAGGCTCCAAAGTAGTTCCTTTTGGGGGTTCATATATAGAACCCTATAAGCCTATAAGGTAATCCCAAAAAAGAACTACTATGGAGCCTATGGGTAAAGTAGCCAATAAGTTTAAAAGTCCTTACCGAAGAGCATGCCACTCCTCGTCGTCTTCGTTGAATCCTAAGCTCTAAACCCCTAAACCATGGACCCGGTCCACTCCTCGTCGTCTGTTCCCATCCTAAACTCTAAACCCTAAACCCAAAACCTCTAAACCCTAAACCCGGGCCACTCCTCGTCGCCTTTGTTGAATCCCTTTGTCAGTTTGCCCTGGCGCAAGGTGCTGAAACTGAGGGTCTCGGCGCAAAACGTAATGTACAGTAAGCCTCAGTAAGCCCTCAACCTGAAACCCTACTCTAACCCTAGGGATCTAGGGACTCATATATTAAGGCTTTTGGGCCCAAGGACCATAGTATATAAAACCCTTCTCACGATACGAAGGGGAATGTACCAACAGGGAAGAATCCACACCAAAAACACCAAAACCTCAGTTACTCCTACTTGTCGGGTATCATGGGGAACTAAAGGTTAACCTTTTCGGTTATATAGGGATTATATAGGGAATATACTACCCACAAAAGGTTAAAGGTTACCTACTCTACTACTAGGTACTATTAGGGCCTTGTTAATTAGTATAGGGTTTAGGGGTATCTGTTTAGGGTTTAGGGCTTAAGGTTACCTACTCTACTACTAGGGCACTCTCTGGGTGCCTTCATGTCTATGGACTCGAGCGTTGCTGTTGTCCATACGCCGGTCAGCTCCTCGGTCATCAGAAGTCATAATAAGTGTGTTTAGGGCCTAAACACCAGCACCCTAAATCCTAAACCCTTAGCCCTAAGCCCTAAACTCTAAACCCTAAACCCTAGTCGTTAGAAGCCCTAGACCCCACATGCCAACATCCTAAAATCCCGAAGCCCTCGCGCTGAATCTTAAGCGCCAGCACCCTAAAATCCTAAAACCCCAAAGTCGTAAATCCTGAACTCTAAACCCTACAGTCCCAAAAAGGCCAAACCCCAACTCCCAATCGCCAAAGCCCTAAACCCAACAGAAAACCTCCACAATCCTGAACTCTACAGTAAATCCTTAGCCCGAAACCTAAACCGAAAAAGCTAACACCAAGAGAACACCTACGTAAACCGCTAAAGGCCCTGAACACACTAAAACACACCCTAAACCCCATATAGACCCTAAACCCTACAATCCCCTGAACACACTAAAACCCCTAAACCCCGAAACCCTAACACCACCTACACGATCCTAAACGCTCTAAGCAAGCCTCCATGCTTTGAAACCCGAAAATGCAACAACAAAACTGAGACCCTAAACCCTCTAGCAGTGCACCGAAATCCTCTAGACACCAGTCAAACCAAAGTTGATAAAACCTGAAAGCCCTAAAATCTAAATCCTAAACTTTAGTGGCTGAGTACCCTAGCCCAAGAAAGGTTAACCTTGTCAGATACGGTAGGATTACATAAACCTCAAACGGTTGAAGGTTACACACTCAGCCCCGAAGCTAGGTATTAAGTAGACCCTAAACCCTTAACCCTTGTACTTGGAGGATCATGGGACTTATATACTAAGTAGGGCCATAAATACTTGAATTGGGGTTGTAAGTAACTATAACTGTAGATACCTTACTTATAACCCCAATTACTCAGTCCCATGATCCTTTAAGTAGTGCCCCTAAAGATCCCTTAAAGGGACTCCACTCAGCTACTAAGTAGACCCCCTTTTTCGGAGTGAGAGCGTCAGACCAGGGAATCCTTCACAGAGGTCGGGTCAGGGCTCATAGAGGCTCCATAGCAATTGCTTTTTGTGATTCATATGGGAGTTTCCGAAAACTAGGGCAACTAGGGATACCTGATTTTGGGGTCATTCTAATAAGGATCCTACTATTTGGGGTACTATACTAGGGTCCCCTATTTTCGGAAACTACCATATGTAGAAGCCTATCAGGTAATCCCCAAATAGCAATTTCTATGGAGCCTATGGGTATGTCATTGACGATTCTGAAGAACAATGAAACATACCGCAACTTCAACCACGCAAAAACTTAAGTTTAGGGAGCTTTTCCTTATTTACAGTGAACCGGTGACTCTGGGGAGACCTTGATGCTAAGCTTGTAGAACCGTTCAAAAATGCTGGAAGCTTGATCGTGATACAGTGGCACGTCTGGCACACATGCTTTAAGACGTCTGCATCTATGGGACCGGGTCAGCATCATCAGCATTCTCACCGATGCTGTCGTCATCGCATATCTTGCCTCAGCGCATTCAGCATTGAGGCTGGGGGCGACGAAGGAGTTTCAACAAAAGGGTTGAAGGGTTTAGGTAGTCATTTCCGAAATATTGCTCCACAATCAAACAATTCATCCTAGGAATATTCCTAAAACTACAGTAGGATCCCTGCTATGGTTTAAGGTATATTCCTCAGTTAAGGGTTTTTGGAGTCTCTGGCTAGATCCTTTTCCGGGTTTAGTTCAGGATTCTCAAAGGTGTTTTAAGCGGCTTCCCGGCTCCACAAAGTCATTTGCACGGCCTCCACCCCCGAGAAAACAACGTCCATAGTATTCTTCAGGGTCGTTTAGGGTTTAGCGTTTCCAATAAACCGTAGCATACCCCAGCAGCGAATTGAATCGGCATGGCAGCGCACGGCACCATTCGTGAGATTTCGTGACCATGGACACGACGGCAGCAGTGATAGCTCGTCGAGATCTTGATTTGCAGCGGCCTCAGCTTTGGCCATGCACTCGCGCACTGCCACGGCCCCCTGATCCCCGAACGCTGTCTTTGTTGTCCGTGCTGAAGCGTACGTTGCGGTCAGATGCAGGACCACGAAAAAAAGTTCTCGCTGACACGAGCATTGTCAAATGTTACTGAGCGAGCTGTTGTCGCGCGGGACACATTCCCTGAGGGTCCATGTACTCATATAGCATATACATTGGCCTTAAAGTACTCCCTATATAGATACATTGGGCCCAAAGTATATGCTATGTGGGTACTTGGACCCTCAGGGATTGTCGGCACCAATTGATAGCCATTCGCGACTCAGAAGTTCGTACATCCGGTCCACGGTCATTGCACTCTCGCCGACATAAGTTTGTAGCATAAATCCTAGACCACAATCCCAACCCGGAAGACTAGTGGTTTTTGGGCGTCAGGGTTCATTACAAGGCTTCGGGTCTTGGGGTTTAGGCTTCGGCATTAACTGCGGCGTCTGGCTACCAACCTTGCCGGTCCTGAACATATGGGACGGTTTAGGGTTCAGGGTTTATCGGTTTTAGGGTGTAGAGGTTTAAGGGATTTAAGGTTTCCGGTTTAGGCTTTAGGATCTAGGGTTTGAAGCCCACCTGCCTACGTCCGTTCATAACTTCGACATACTTGCTTGCACTTGCATGGCCGTCGGGATAGCACCCATCATAGGTCGTAGGTCTTCCAGTATTCTCTTGAAGAGGACCCTTGTTCCCAGTACCGAGCCTTAGCAAGCAAGCAAAAACATCAGGTTACTACTGGAAGGGGGCCTTGTATCATACCCACTTTTCAGAGCCCTCATGAGGTTTAGGGCTTAGGGTTTTAGGGTTTAGAAACCCTGCAAGAACCTTGAAAATTAACCCCTAGGGATCAAAATAGCCCAACAGCCTTACATAGTAAGATCTTTGGCCCAAAAGCCTTAACCCAAAGGCTCCATGTACCATTATACTAGATACTTAAGCCCCAAAGTAGTCCCTATATAATTAGGTACTTCAAGGCCTAAGTATATACTATATGGGCACATGGAGCCTTAGGGTAATATATGAGCCCTTAGATCCCTCCTACGGAACAGCATCATGGAAAGCATGATCTTCAGACAGGCAGCGGATCCCGAGCGCCTCTGGGGCTAAGGGGAGACTGACACAATCAGTAGGGGTTACGGTTTAGGGTTTAGGGTTTAGGGTTTTAGGGTTTAGGGTTTAGGGTTTTAGGGTTTAGGGTTTAGGGTTTAGGGTTTTAGGGTTTAGGGTTTAGGGTTTAGGGTTTTAGGGTTTTAGGGTTTAGGGTTTAGGGTTTTAGGGTCTAGGGTCCAGGGTTTAGGGTTACCCTATGCCTCCAGAAACCTTATTATTGGATCCTCAAAGGGGTCTGGGGCCCGAACTATGAGGTCTTTGGAAGGATAGGGTTCTTGTTCAACAACCCAGAGGGTCCAAGTACTCCGTATTGTAGGACTTTAGGGCCTTTTTGGGTACCAAAAACCATAGATACGGACTACTTGGACCCTTAGAGCAACTGTCTGTCTGGTTCTTAGTGAGGAATGGGGGAATGGGTTCTGGGGACAACTATTGCGGAGTAGAACCGACTACTTTACGGATCCATTCCCCCATTCCCTACTAAGAACCAAACAGTTATTGCTCAAGAACTGAATTTCCAAGCTTTCTACTGTAGGGAGCTTAATGAATAGAATAGGGTTTTGGGTATATTGTACTATATGTATAATAAGGAGCCCCAAGAGTAACATTGGTACTTATTTAGGCTTCTATACTACGGCCGTTACGAAGGTTCGACTATATGGGCTCCCTAAGAGGTTCTGTACGGGATGCGCAAGAGATCTTATGCGAGCTTTCGGGGTTTACGAGGGCCAGGGTTCAGGGGTTTTGGGGTTTATAAGGTGAGATTTTTTCGGGAGGCCACTCTGCTATTCTCAACGGAGATGTAGCAACCGAAACGGTCTCTTTCAGGGCTTAGGGCTTAGGGTTTATTGTGGGGTATATGGCCCCATGCACCTATAAAGTACATACCTAGGCCCCAAAGAATGTCCTACAAAGGGATGCCTTCAAGGTCTAAGTACTTTATGGATAGTTGCAGTACAGTCCCTCTTTGGGTTCCCGAAATAGTACGGCACTCGTATATAAAGGACCCTAAAAGGGACTCTCTTTAAGATAACTTCCCATATAGTACTTACGCCTTCAAGGGGTTCCAACACAGGAACCCCTCTAGGGCCGAAGTATATACTATACACTTTATGGCTGCATACGCTAGCTCCAGAAAGGTTAACCTTTTCGTATGATTCTATACAACCCAAAAAGTTAGGTGAAGGTTACCCACTCAGCTAATGAGTATAAGCACATGGAGACGCATGTTCAAGGGCAGAGAATCTACGGATTCGCGCCACGATGCAACAACGAGGGTCGCGTATTCGGTTTTGGGCTTAGTGTGTATGGCCTCGGGCTTAAGGTTTAGGACTTAGGGCTCACAGGGTTTAGGCTGACCATCCACTTCAGGTTGTCAAAACTACGTTCCCTTTTGGGGTCCCTATTAAAATACGGCACCTAGATTACCCAAAAAGGGACTTCAATTTTGACAAATACCAAATTTATTGTGCTGAGGAAAGAGACAGTATACGTGCCACAGCACTGCCCTAAACCCTAAACCCTGCCACAGCACCGGCGACAGACACGCACTGTACCGGGATTCGATTACTGGACACAAGAGTCGTCTAGGACTAAAAAGGGTGCCCTTGTTGGGTTAAAGGGTGTTATAAGAGAACCTAAACCACTATACTGAACTTTGAACCCTAGTCAAAATTAGAATTTTAGCTGTTTCTTAGGGATTATAATAACCAAAAATTAAAACTATTTCTAAGTACCCCTAAGCATAAAGAAGGGAATAAGGGCCTACTCTGGGTTCTAGACTAAGTATTCGGCCCTGTGCTTAGTTGCTGAGTTCATAAGCCCCAAAACGTGTACACTTCTAGTTTTATAGTGTTTAATATTATCCCCTAAACCCTAAACCCTAAACCCTATCCCCAAAAAAAGCCCGGAGGGTCCAAGTGCCCAAATAGTAGGGTCTCTGGGTCCAATAACCATTCGGAGTATGGATTTTGGCACCTAGAACCCTACTTTTTGGGGTACTTGGACCCTCTGGGAAGTGTGTCCTCTCAGCTTCTTAGTGGTTCATATTATTATCCCCAACCCTAAACCCTACACCCTAAAACCCTAAACCCTAAACCCTAAACCCTAAAACCCTAAACCCTAAAACCCTAAACCCTAAACCCTAAACCCTAAAACCCTAAACCCACTCAGCTATATAAGTGTGTGCAAAACCTCTAGCCTGGAGCGCAAACTCGAAGATCGAAACCTCAGCCTCCCAAAAGTTCCTTAAAGGGATCTATAGGGACTATAGGGTTCCTTAAAGGGGGGTTTAGGGTTTAGGGTTTAGGTAATGTAGAATTTTCTAGTTAAAGGTTGTGCTTTAAAACCCTTTGAAAATTATTTATGAATAGGCTCCCTTTATAAGGAAATAAGGGAAATTAAAAGTTATTCCAAAGCACAACCCAGTGTAGCACCATGCTTGGAGGTTCATGGGAAGTTAAAAGTGGAGTTATAAATCCCTTATTGTGGGTTTAAAACTATACTTATGCTGCCTATAAGACCACTTATAACTACCCATGAACCTCCAAGTAGACTTCCTTAGCCACACCTTCCTACTCGCCAAACCCAGAGAGCTTAATAACTTACTAATAAAAACCTGTAATTCCGCAGTGTGAGGCCTAATACGTTGTTCAGGTTTTTCTCGGCTTCGTGCCATATTCGCGTTTATGAGGTATTGGGCTCTCTGGTAATTAATCTCTAAACTCTGGTTCCTGATGTTCTAAAGCCTTAAACCCCCCCAGAGGTCAAGTCCTAGCCGTCATGCGTAGTACACATCCTGAACCCAACTTTAACCCTAAAGGAATGAAACCTCAACCCGAAAAACACCGGACCCTGTAATGCCTAAAAAGCAATGAAACTGAGTAGACCCTAAACAGACCATCAACTCTTGGCGCCTTGAGGCAAGCTTTCTTGGGATCGGAACCAGGATGGCCAATGACAATGATCTGGACCAGGTATGAACGTTTAGGGTTTAGGGTTTAGGTGCCATATGTGTTGGTGCTGGGAGTGCAGGGCTTATGCGAGGTGATGATGAAAGATTTTGCTCAGGGTTTGGGGTGTTCGCGGGGTTATGGGTTTTGCGGTTGGGTGGTTGGGAGGTGTGGAGCTTAAGCACACTGCTGGCTTTAGGGCCTCGGTCTTGCATGGTTTCCTGTGATTGAAATGGGGTATTGAGGCCGGCTCAAAATACTCGGGCTATAATATTAAATCACACTTGCAGCACAAGCTGCAGCTACCAAGCGTGGAATAAACCCTGGATCCCCAGAGCAAACATCTTTTGGGTCGGACTCTAGGGTTCTAGAGTTGACAGTTTTCGATCCAGCGCACGAGCTGTTATGTCGCGCTAAAGCTGGGTTTTGAAGCGAATAGAATTTCCTCTAATCATAGGCCCCAAGGCAGTTCCTTTTTGGGATTGCCGTATATGATTCTATATACGAACCCCCAAAAGGAACTACATTGGGGCCTTAGGGTAGGCTCCAGTGAAGGAAAGGCTGGCGTGTGCCGGCTGTAGAGAACCACCCAGAGACTCCAAAACCCCTTAATTAAGGAATATAAACCTTAAACTATATTAGGATCCCTAATATGATTTAAGGAATATTCCTTAATTAAAGGATACTGGAGTCTCTGGGCACCTGTCGGGGTCTGAGGCCGGAGGGCAAAGCCTCCAAAGATGCGGGACACGAATCGGGTACTTAAAGGATCATGGGACTTAGTAATTGGGGATCCTTTAAGGGGTACCTTTAAAGGATCTATAGGGGTACTATAAGGGTTTAGGGTTTAGGGTCAACTTAAAGGATCATGGGACTTAGCAATTGGCGTTATAAGTAAGGTATTTACAGTGATAATTACTTTTACTTGTAACCTTAATTAAGGTGCTTATAACCCTACCTACTAAGTCCCATGATCCTTTAAGTAGGCTCCGGTCCCAACTAGCTGGCTGCAGATGAGCTGTGGGCTGTGACCGCTGGTCGAATCTAAAACAGACTAAAGCGATCAGGCATGGGCATCTTAGGCTGCTTAAACCCTAAATTAAACCCAAACCCTTAACCCTAAACCCCGAAACCCTAAGCCCTTAAACCCCTAAACCCTTAACCCTAAACCCCGAAACCCTAAACCCTAAACCCCGAAACCCCTAAACCCTAAACGCTTAAACCGGAAACCCCATGCCGGCTGAGACGAGTGGGCAGACGTAAAAACGAGCTTGAAAGCACCTTATACCCATAGGCCCCAAAGTAGTTCCTTTTTGGAATTACCTTATAGGATTCTATATACGAACCCCCAAAAGGAAATACTTTGGGGCCTTAGGGCCTTAGGGTAAGCCCACTGTGAGATGGCAAAAGCTATCGTTCACAGCTTGGAGCTCAGCATAAATGCTAAGTAGTAGAGTCCTTACTATACCTGTCGTTTTCTAAGCCCCAAACCAAAACCGAAACCATCAACCTCTGGGGTACCTCAGCAGACCCGGAATAGTAAGGGCACCCTTTTCATACCTGCGGGAGTTACGGAAGCCCTACAAGAAAAAGGGCAAAAGGGCACTACTACTCACCAGGAACCCCCAATGGCCCTTTAATAGAGCCATGCTCCTTAACAGTGGGTATTTGGTGTATGTTAGAGGGTATGAGTACAGTGTAATGGGCCCCAAAACCTATTCTAATCATTGAGTCTCCTACGTTAAACTAAACCACCTTGGGCGTGCGTTGGGGGTACTACTCTAGGGGCCTGAATAATTGGAATAGGGTTTTGGGAGCCCTTTATACTAGAATCATAATAAGGAGCCACCAAAATTGTATAGGTACTTATTTAGGCCCCTATATTACTCAGGAACCATGGATCTTGAAAAAAAAACAAAGCGCCTCACCGCCGTCACCACTTTCGCTGGAGCCAACGATTTGCATGTCCGACAGGCCTTGGAGAGCTAGGATCCGACAGTTGGTACAAAGGGTTTGGGGTTTAGGGTTTTAAGGTTTAGGGCTTTAGGGTTTTAGGGTTTAGGGTTTAGGGGTTTAGAGTTTAGGGTTTAAGGGTTCCTTAAGGACGAAATGAACCCTAAAAAGGTTTAAGTTCATATACCATATAGGGATTCATAGTATGTGGGTATAGGCCCCGTACTTTTAAGGATCATTTGGTCCTTCAGGTTTGGGGTTTAGAGTTTAGGTCATGGGTTTGGGCTCAAAATAGCTAAGTACCATATGGGTAGTTCTTTACAGGAGTGTCCCTTGCTGGGTTCCCAATTTTGTACGGCACCAGTATAGAAAGGACCCTAAAAGGGACTCTCTTTAAGATAACTTCCCATATAGTACTTAGGCCTTCAAGCGGTTCCAATACAGGAACCCTTCTAGGGCCGAAGTATATACTATATACTTACTGGCTAAGTACCCTAGCCCAAAGAAGCTTAACCTTTTCAATTCAGGTATGGTAGGACTATATGAACCCCGAAAGGTTAAAGATAACCTACTCTGCTACAACAGTTTTGAGTTTGGGGTTAAGGGACCTCTATCATTCTATGGGCACTCAGCGACGCTGTTGCGGGTTTGGGCTTCAAGGATGTCGTGTTTGGTGGTTTAGGGTGTCGAGATTTGGGGTCTTACGGGACTCCAAAACACCTTGGCCAAGTAAGGAACACACTGTCAAATTGAAGAGGGATCCTGGTTTAAGGTCGGTACACCCCTTATGTTGAGGCTTGCGGATCTCTGGGGACTGCAATGTAGAGGCCTTAAAGATTAGACTGCAGTTTTGGGGTCTCCATGATATAATCATACTATAAATGTACCACCCAAACCTATATCAGGCCCCTCGCCGTGTCCTGCATTACCTGGGGTGGCGGTGTCGAATGCCCAGAGTCGAGTACCAATTCAGCAAGATCGCCAACTCTGAGCCCCCATGATCGACAGGCCGGCTTTATCTCGGCACCGAGAGCATAACGTAGGAACCTAGACGTCCTCCCAGCTTGGGCCCGCGCCTCTGCTGTACTGATACAGACAGAGGTCGCGAAGATAGACCTGATGTTGTTTCAGATCGTTGATGCCTCAGATGTGGGCGTAATGCAATATTAAACAGAAACCTAATTAGTGAAACTCGCCAACAGGCAGCAAGAGCCAACCCAGACCTTCCACTCGGCCAGATGATCATACTTCGTGATATCGAAGTCCCGGCCGCAGAACACGTCGCAGCTGCCAAGGTCCAGAGAGTGCAACACAGATTTGCAACCCACATGTGCAGCCAAGAGGCTGCTCCCAGAGCAACCTGAGCCTATGACCCCAAAACTAGTAGGATTCATACAAGGAACCCTAGCAAGGGCCCAAGGTTTCTTAATCAGGTTCCTACAGCAGTCGGTGTTCAGGCCCAGAGCTTGCATTGAGCCATCAAAACCGGAAGGAAGCCCACTAAAAAGACCGTCGTCGAGGCGTCCTTGGGATGCGGACGCCCTGAGGGTTTAGGGTTTAGGGGTTTAGGGTTAGAAGGGGCCCCACCCTGTAATAGTGACTATACGGATCATGCTAGGGCCCTATTATATATTCCTATTATACCACTATTACAGGGTGGGGGCCCCTTCTAAGGTTTAGTCCAGCTTTGGGTCCCTATTATAGTACGGCACCTATTATTTCGGGTTCCCCAAAAGGGACTATAATTTTACAGAAGGGGACGCCGTGGACGCTTGTTTGTTCCTTGTGTGGACGCTTGTTTGCTCCTTGTCGATTGTGTTCCCAGCCGGTGCCCCGACTTAATGACTTAAAAAGTTTAAGTCATTAAGTCAGGGCCCCGGCTGGATCCAAGATCCAAGATTGCAGAAAAAAGTTTCTTGGATCCATCTTGGATCCGGGAGGGCCCCGACTTAATGACTTAAAAAGTTTAAGTCATTAAGTCAGGGCCCCGGCTGGATCCAAGATCCAAGATTGCAGAAAAAAGTTTCTTGGATCCATCTTGGATCCGGGAGGGCCCCGACTTAATGACTTAAAAAAATTAAGTCATTAAGTCAGGGCCCCGGCTGGATCCAAGATCCAAGATTGCAGAAAAAAGTTTCTTGGATCCATCTTGGATCCGGGAGGGCCCCGACTTAATGACTTAAAAAATTTAAGTCATTAAGTCAGGGCCCCGGCGGGATCCAAGATGGATCCAAGAAACTTTTTTCTGCAATCTTGGATCTTGGATCCGGGAGGGCCCCGACTTAATGACTTAAAAAATTTAAGTCATTAAGTCAGGGCCCCGGCGGGATCCAAGATGGATCCAAGAAACTTTTTTCTGCAATCTTGGATCTTGGATCCGAGGGGGCCCCGACTTAATGACTTAAAAAATTTAAGTCATTAAGTCAGGGCACCGGCGGGATCCAAGATGGATCCAAGAAACTTTTTTCTGCAATCTTGGATCTTGGATCCGGGAGGGCCCCTGACTTAATGACTTAAATTTTTTAAGTCATTAAGTCGGGGCGCGCGGCTCTTGGAATGTCCTGTGCTTGCGTCCCGGTGTCCCTGTAGGAATAATTCACCATTCAGGGTTATAGATGTTTACTTACGATACAGAGCTTTACCTGTCAGGTCACTTGGCTGCATCGCGGCGAAGCAACTGGGCCTTTTGGGGTCTGCTTGGGTAGGCACTACGACCCTTAAACTTAATCCTTAACCCTACGCCCCAAACCCCGACATCATCATTACTCCACCTTGCAAGGCTTCGGCTTGAAAGCATCGTAGCTCCTGTATTCTTTGCTTCGTATTCCCCAGTCGAATAATGGCTTCAACGGTGGAGGTATCCGGTGATGCAATCTTCAAAGGCAAGCAGGTCATCTTGCGATTGCAACAGTCGCAAGAGTCGCAGTCAAAAGAAAATCCAGAAGTGGTCGTGCTCAAACCTTTGCCTGATGACACGAAGATTTTGACGGAGATTCAGAGCGGTACGATTGACTGCCACCCAAGTCGTCTCCCAATCACTGCCTACGAGGTGCGGAAGTTGATGAGGAACATCCAGCTTGGAATGCAGTTGCGTCCACCTGCTGGTCCATGGTCCGATGTTGCACACAACCGCTTTCTCGACTTGTTGAGCAAGCCAAAACGCAAGCGCGGTCGCAAATGTGAGATGATTGAAAATGGTGATGGGGCACCCTTGTGCTTGATGGATGAGCCCATGCCCGAAAGCCCCGAGAACATCGCGGAGGACGCCGAGAACATCGCCGAGGACGCCGCCAAGCTCATGCAGCCGAACATCCCCCGGGACACCGAGAACATCGCCAATGACGCCGCCAACCTGATGAAGCAGAACATCCACCAGGACACCGAGAACATCGCCAACGACGCCGCCAACCTGATGAAGCAGAACTTCCCCCAGGACGCTGAGAACATCCCCAATGACGCCGCCAATCTGATGAAGCAGAACATCCACGAGGACGACAACAAGGTTTCCATGGACACCAACCCGAACACGAGCGAGAACGATAACATGGAACAATGCGCCGGCAATGCTATCAACCAGGACAGCAGCGACAGTTCTACATCGTCATCCTCATCCTCATCGTCTTCTTCTACACCGAAGAAAGAGTTGCGTCGCCGTATCGTTGTGCTCGAAGCGGACTTGGAGGAAGTCAGCCGCGACCTGTACATTGCTAATGATGCATTGGGGGCCCATGATGGATAAGGCTTGTCGCACGGCGCATCCGCGAAAAGCGCCTGCAATCATGCACATTTGAATGCTCCGTAGGACACATCATGTTGCAAACGATTGCAATCTTTCTTAAATCTGTCTTGCGCCTAGTGCCCTTAAGCCGAGACAGATAGTGGTGTTAGCTCCTCGCGATTTCTTGCGGTGCAACATGGCGTCGCCGCATAACAGGCTGCTAGATGGTGCCATGGCCAAGTACGCCGCAAAGGAGTGGACCATTCAGGAGCACTCGACGCCAGTCTATGTCAACAATAGCCAGGCGGACATCTCCGAGTGCATTCGGCTGTCAGATCTTGAGAAGCATGCTTGTCGTCGTGACCTTCCAAAGACATGCGTGCTTGTATTGGATGCACACTACCAGATCGCTGAGTTTGGGAACTTGCTTTCAGTATGTGAACGTCTGTCAAATCAGGACTATTCAGCTCTACCGCCTAGACTACAGCCGTCGACGTCTTTGCCACACGGAGCTACCGTCTCTTACATCATTCACAATCTGCAGGACGGGACCATGGACGTTCTGCGGATCATCAGGTTCACGGCCAAGGTTGCTGCGAAGGAAGCAAAGGGCTTCTGCACCGGGCTTCCATTGTTCTTCGCTTACCGCGAGGGACCGTGGAGCTGGAAGAAGGCAGTCCATGCTCTCCTTGGCCGTCTTCCGGGACATCATGTCGTTTGGTGGACTCTTTGTGAAAAGGAACTCAAGCGCGCCCAATCCACAGCAGCATGGACCCCTTCCGATGACGAGCTTGTCAAAGGCGTTGACTTCGTGAACAAGAATGCCCCAGAAGACGATTCGGAGAACCAGCAATACCTGTGGATCTTGACGAACATCAAGGCGGACAGTGGCTCGCCAATTGCGGGCTGGCCGGAGGGCAAGATCATCCGGATGGCTCAGAATAAAAGTCGTGCGAATGTAGGAGCATCTTCGTGCCACTTCTTCCCAATGACCACCAAGAGTATGAAGCCATTCATGGGAGAGTTTCTCTTCCCCTTGTTTGCACCCTTACTGATTAGCTTCGGAATTGTGACCATCGGATGGCCGGGAGTTGGGAAGACTCCTCTGCTCATCATTCTCGCTCTGGCCATCGGCAGGTATCACATCAATCGCCTGGAACTGGAGGGAGTTTCTCCTGGGTGGAGGAGGGCCAAGGCCATGGATAACTTTAGGCATCGCAATGCACAGATCCACGAGGGCTTGATACTAGATGATCCCAACATGGACAAAATGGAGCCCGCGGATGTCAAATCGTGGCTAACTTCTGAGGAAGATCAGAACTGTTCGGGTCGGTACACGGATGTGAAGCTCGTCGCCAATGGCCTTCGGGCCTTAGCTGCAAACGACTTTGTACCTGAAGACGAACCACTCCCGGACAAGCACCATACCTCCATCGAGCCAAAAGAGTTCTTCAATCTCGTCAAGAAATTCTTCGTAGGCTACAAGGAGGCCGACATGATGGCTGTTTTGAAACGTTGCATCATGTTCATCTTCGGCAAGCGTGCAACCTATCTTCGTCTGCCTTCCCAGGATCGTAACGCCCTTATCCACTGCATTCGAGTAGATGACCTGCACGAAGATCTGTTCACACCGCGAGACAAGGACTTCTACGCCAAGTACAAAGTTGGCATCCATGAGCCGCCTCCTACATTCGAGGCAGACATTGCCAAGGAGCAGGAACTCCTGCTTCAGGGCATAGAGTCTATGCAGACGGCCGGTCGTCCAGAAACTTACATGGCCGAAATCAATCAAAAGATTGCGGACAAGATCGGCTCTTTGACTCGCGCATCCACTGCAGTGCATCTTCCTGCTTCGCCATCCACCGACGAGGAGACCGCAGTCCCAGTTCCTTTCCCAGAAGCTCTGCCTGTGGCTTGCGTCAATCCTCCTGGGCGAATGGGCCAGTTCCAATATCCTCCTCCAAAGCGTCGCCTCACCAGCAAGACTTCCATGACCTCCGAGATCGGGGAGAATTTGGAGACACCCACCCACATTGCGGGGGGCATGGCATCCTCGACGGTGGAACCTCCGGCAATGGCTCGCGATGACGATCCTGATGAGCAAGCAGCCCGTGACATGCACAACTGAGCCAGGTCGGATCTTCGTGCAGTGACTGTATGAAAGGCGGAAATGCAAACATCTTGCATATTAACAGCTTTAACACCATCCTGAATTAACTGTCTGAGTTTCATGAGAAGCTGCTGTCTGGGCAATCTCTGCATTCTGTTTCATCTGCATATGCCTCCAAGCAGATGTCCCGTAGCTGCTCTTCTGTTCCACGTGCCGTAGGCTCCCGTGTCGCCATGAAACGTCCGTCCGCCGCCACAAGCCGGAAACGTCCATCAGCCTTCGCTCGCAGCTCTCACCGGAAAGCTTGTGTCAAGGATCAAAAAGTTCTCAAGACCTACACCTTCCCTGGTGACGACTGCCCTATGTGCGGTAAGCGACTCTATGCCAGAACGGACAAGAACGTGAAGGCTATTCTCATTGGGGGAGAAACCATTGCGAATGTACAGACTGCGTCCAAGGTCTGTAACCGCTGCAGAAACACTGCACGTTACAACATGTTCACGATCGGCAAGGAGCTCCTGAATTGCCTCTCGCTCGACCAAATGAAGGATGCCGGTGTCCTCTTTATTACTTCCAAGACTGCCTTCACCATTCCGTATTTGGAGATGACCTACCTTCGTCTTTTACGAGGCAAACTCTCCCCGGGACAAGAAGGTGCTGTCATGCATTTGTATCATAAGACAGACAATCGGCTTCCGTCTTCCCGACGTCTGCGCGAGCTCCTATTGCGAGCACTGGAGGCATATGCAGTGGCACGACGATCTCCCTCGGTGCCTCTCCAGTTCAACCTCGGATACCCGGCCAGCCACATCGTGAAATTGAACAAAGTTTTGACCTTTCCTCCCACTCAGACTGTCAATGCCATCTCGTTCGACGGTCACTTCGGGCTCCACAGAAACCTTTCCAAATGCGATGCTCCACGGACAGTAAAGCTTAAAGGTCATCCCATGAAGCTCAAGCTGTTGAAGGACGACGAACGCAGTTGTTCTTGCAAGCGGAAGGATGTTGGTCGAGCAGCCCTACCTCAGCGGACCGCAGGTTGGCATTTCGCCGTCGACCCAGACTCAAGACGAGTGCTAGGAGCGGTAGAGCATGTACAGAACGAGTGCAATGCTGACAAAATCACTCTCCTGAAGCCAGTTCTGAGTATGCAGAATGTCACAGCCACTCTGCTGATCCATGATGACATGTGCCATTTTGAAACTTTCGCCAAGAAGCACCATGCGAAGCTTGTCGCAAATGTGCGGCATTTCGTGATCGATGCGTTTCATTGCCCCAACCACACGTGCGCAAAGCGGGTGTGGACAGCCGCCGAGAAAAAGCGGTGCAAGAATGTCTGGACCAATGTTTCTGAAAGCTTTAATGCATGGGTCCGCGGGCTCAATTTCTTTGTAAACAATCTTCGACCACTGTCACATAGGTTTTGGGTCGAGGAGATGTGTCGTTTCTACAACGACAATTTGCAGTCTGTGCCGATCAGGATCCGCAGACGGACTAATGTTTTGGGGCGGGCCCGCAAGGTGCTGAAGCGCCCGTCGGCTGTCCGTGCTCGAAAGAACAACTAGGTTCGCGACCAGAGCACAGAAGGATGATTTCGGGAAATCATCGCTGAAAGTGCTGCGACCCATGCATGCTGATAGGAACTGTCTTTGGCAAACATGTGTGACGAGTTGTTCGCTCTCGCTGTCCATCCAAGGACACATGGCTGCATCTGGATGGGTCTTGGCTCTTTTATGTTTTCAGGATAAGGTTTGGACTGTTTTATAGGGTTTGGACTGTTTCATGTCGTGTTCCCGTGTGGAACAAACAAGCGTCCACAGCGTCCTCCTCCCTAATTTTAACAACCACCCGTTTAGGTTTTTTTTAGGGGTTTAGGGGACCAACTGGATGAGAAAGCCCTTTCAGTCGAACCGGGGCGGCTACTTAAAGGATCATGGTACTTAGTAATTGGGGTCCTTAAGGGGTCCCTTGAAGGGGTCCATAGGGGTACTATAAGGGTTTAGGGTTTAGGGTCTACTTAAAGGATCATGGAACGTAGTAGTTGGGGTCATAAGTAAAGTAACTACAGTTATAATTGCCTATAGCCCCAATTAGGGTACTTATAACCCCACTTACTAAGTCCCATGATCCTCCAAGTAGACCCTAAACCCTAAACCCCTAAAGTACCCCTGAAAGGGACCCCTATAACCCCACTTACTAAGTCCCATGATCCTTAAACCCTAAACCCTTATGGTACCCGTTATAGATCCCTTCTAAGGAACCCTTTAAGGAGCCCCCACTTACTAAGTCCCATGATCCTCCATGTACTCTGGCGATTGCTTTCCGGAGGCCTCTTCTTTCGGCATTCACTGTGAACCACCAAAAATCCAAAAACCCGACTCTACTACCCTAAAACCCTAAAACCCTAAACCCTAAAACCTAAACCCTAAAAAGGCATTCTTTGTCTCAGCCCAGAGAACCCAATACCCCTTAATTAAGGAATATACCTTAAATCATAATATTTTTCGGCCTCTATAGTTTAAGGTATATTCCTTAATTGAGGGGTATTGGGTTCTTTGGCAGTCTTTCTGAGCAACAGGCTTCTTCATGGCCGTTAATGCGGCTGAGAAAAACTTAACCTACCTACCCAGAGACTCCAATATCCCTTAATTAAGGAATATACCTCAAATTATGGCAGGATCCCGAATATGATTTCAGGTATATTCCTTAATTAAGTGATGTTGGAGTCTCTGGGTAGAGGCTCTGTGGTACGGTTGGGGTCCCTTAAAAGGGATCTACAAGGGTGCCTTTAAGGGGCTCCTTTAAGGGATCTATGTGGGCTTTAGGGTTTAGGGCTTATGATATACATCCTGCATTGCCTTAATGACCCTAGACTATGGGATTTAGGGTATATTCCCGATTATGGATAATGCAGGATTTATATCATCAACCGTAGTTCTTTTTTTGGGGTTCATATCTAGAACCCTATAAGCTCATCCCAAAAAGGAACTACTGTGGGGCCTGTGGGTGGCAGCAGTCCCTCAACCTAGGAACCCTAAACCCTTTAAGCCCACTGAACCCTTCATAAACCCTTCACCCGCAAACTCCAGAGCCGCTAGCTTTGCCAGGTCTCTGCTTAATATTTGTTAACTCGGTAAGGGATCCCGAAGCTTCAAACTCCAAGACCCCAAAACAAGCCCTCAACCCTAAACCCCAAACCTCAAGCAGTACTTTGACTAGACCCACTTGAACTCACACTAGTTAGAGCTAACATTTCGTAGTGCTGATCATAGAATACTAGCAGCCGTAAGAGCGACGCTTACGTTCAATAGCTGAAAGCCCCCAAGCGTGGCCCTGCACACCTACCACCCCGGTCAAAAGAAACTGATGTGCATATTACACTGTAGGTCAACACAGAAGCCAGAGTGTCACAATCCTGCGCCGCCTAAAGGGTCCTAAGTACCTATATGGGGGATGCTTGCAAGTAATTCCTCTCATAGAAACCCTACACTCTACTATTATATAGGTACTCAGGACCCTTAAACTCTAAACCCTTATAGAAACCCCTTGAAAGAACCACAAGTGATTAGGACCCTTTGGACCCTAAACCCCCAAACCCCAAACCCAGAAACACTAAACCCTTAAACCCTAAACCCCTACGCCCTAAACCCGTAACACTAAACCCCTAAACCTAAAGCCATAAACTCTAAACCCTAAACCCCTAAACCCTAAACCCCTAAAAACTAAACCCTGCACCCTAAAACCCCAAACTCAGCAATGGACCGGGCGCGGCTTCCTTCATGGCATCAGCAACCTGCCAAACGGAGGGCCGACGCAAGGGCACCATGATAGAATTTAAGGCTCCCAGGGTTTAGGGTTCAGCGTTTAAGGGTTTAGGGTTTAGGGGAATTTCTTAAGGTTCCCTTTCAAGGGCTCTATATAAGGGCTACTATAAAGGGTCTACAAGGGCACCATAGGGGCCTTAATGACTAAGCTAGGTTTCGTTTTGAAAGGGGTTTATAAGAGTTACTTTAGGGACTACTAGGAGGACTTAGTGTAGCGGCCTCAATAATTAGAATAGTGTTTTGAGGCCACTGTACTAGAATAAGGACCCCCTCCCCCCAAAAAAATATAGGCAGTCATTTAAATTTAGGCCCCTATATTACGATGATAGGGTTCCTTACAGTTCCCTGAGGCTACGACAACAGAGCTCCTGAGGGTTCCTTGAAGGCATTCCCTACTGGTCGGGTATCATGGGGAACTAAAGGTTAACTTTCTTGGTTATATATGGATTATATAGGGACTATACTATCCAAAAAAGGTTAAAGGTTACCTAGACCATACTTTGTAATGAGGCTTTGGGGGTAGCTGGCCGATTCACGGTCCAAGTGCCTTCAGGGTAGCCTATTCGGCGGCAAGCATCATTAAGACGAGCATAGTATTCGGGCTGAAACGTATTCTTTTGGCATTTGGCGCTTCAAGTTTAGACTGTCTGGTGTCCAACAAGCATCTAAAGTTCACGGCTCGGCGATACGCGCCAGAATCTCGGGTTTCGGATTTACGGTGTCAGGGTTTTAGTGCTCTTGGGCATCTGTTGAGTTCAAATTCGCCTACAGATAACCTACGTACTCGTTGCAGGGTCCCTAGACTCGCGTTAGCGCTCCCTCCGAGGGTTAAGGGTATAATCGTATAACCCGTCACTAAATCCTTTTAAGCACTACTTACGAGCATCTGACTTTTGAGGCACAACCCGAAACCCTACACCATACAACCGACACTTGTGTTTTGCAACCCGGCCAAACACGGCCTCAACGCCTTGTGTAGCATAGTCTTTGGGTCTAGAAACCTTGTATGGAGCTGTAACCCTGCCGATCCAAAAAAGCGTTACGACATCCACATACCAGAGCACGAGGCAGCAACAAAACAAAAAACCTGAATTCGAACCCTGAACTCCTACAGCTTGACCCCGTATTAAACCCAATCAATGCCCATTTCCTGATTTATTTGGCTGTGCACCTCCTTAGCAGCTGCAGGAGCATCGGCCATGTCGGCGTGTTTCCCACCTTAGAGAGCGTTAGGCTTTCAGATAAGGTTTATTGGCTTATAAGCCCTATCTGAACCCTAAACCCTAAGCCCTACTTAGGGCTTAGGGTTCAGGGTTTAGGGTTGGTTTTGCAAGGTTTCATACGGGTTTCACAAGGGTTCTATAAACCCTGAAACAGGATCCCCAGGTGTCAGTTTCATTTACGGGATGCTAAGAATGGCCTTTTTCGGAGGTCACCTGGACAAGGGTGTGCCCCTCCTCCACATCCTCAGTCGCTCTGCAAGGAAAGCAAGCGATGCTGATCAGCATCCCCTTGAGCTGAAGCTTATTCAGTGTAGTCTGCTTAGGCCACACGAAGCACAACCTCACCGATATTCCTGAGAGCGCCTGTGTGTACGCGCGAAAACCCTTAACAGTCAACGTAAACCCTGCTTCACTAGCTTTAAATTATTATTGCACGTATACCGTTCATATCCTGGAAAGATCTTGCAAGGACGCCGTACAGCACTAATATACTCCTTGCTACATATAAGTACTTGGGATCCTCTGGTGGGGGAAACGTTTTGGTTTTGGAGGTGGTAGCAATACCGTGGAGTCTTTTCGCCCAAGGTGCTTTCTTCCTCATCCACCAGGCACTCTTCATCCCCACCTGAATGCCGTGTTTTCCCGCGGTTCCATCAGCTGTTCTAGAGTTCGGGTCGCAAAAGCTAACTGTTGCAAAAGCTTTCCAACGATACACAAAGCAATACAACAACTGTTTGGGGAATTAGATATAAAGCACCATGAAGTTCAAGTTCTGGATATACGAAGGTCCTCGGATGTCAATCATGCTGGCTGGTCTTTCGGTTCTTGTGTGGAATTGTCTGATTGAGCAGGCCGAATTCGGGCTGTAAGCAATGTAGCCTGATGTATCAAGCGCGGTTCACTGTGAAACCCAACCCCTGGCTTCTTTGCTGCGCTGGTTGAGCTTTGTTTCATAGAACATGCTGGCAATACGTTGCATCACCCGAGCGACAAAACCAACACAACAGAATGCAGGAAATTAGCAAGACGATCACCAAAGCTGTCCGAGGATCCACGGCGACGATGATCGATTAATGTGGTAGTCGGGATTTGATGCACCTATCCTGACATCCGAAAGCGAGTCAGGCGTACGAACAAGCATGAGCAGCATTACTCACGAGCAACGTCGGAGGAATGCTTTGCTTGGCTTGGGTACAATCGGTATGTAACCAGCGGAGCAGCAAAATCACTTTGGCAGAAACACTACAACACAAACCCCAAACCTTAACAACAGCATCGGCACTCGCCGCCACAAACACAAGTGAGCTTAGGTGCAATTGCCAAATCGTGGACACATGTACCCGAAGGCTTTGCACAAATCTTCCCTGCGCAACCCGATGTGAACCCTAAACCCAAACCTCCCAAACCCAAGTGCTCACCACCCGGTGCCAAACCGCCATACCCCACTGCATGCTCTGCTCTAACACCCGGGATTGCCGCAAGCATGCATTGCCGCTTGCATGCATCGTTCATTCTCAGGAGACCAGACTCAGTATTGAACCCCAAGCAAAACGTGGCCTATATCCGCGCCTAGGAACAAGAACAAACATGAACAAACCACACTCGAGAATGTCTGAGGTTGACAGAGGATTTAAATCCTACCTGTACCCCAATAGCGTACCTTTCCTCGGACGCATATAAGGAAATCATACGTTAGAACATAGTTTTGGGGGGTATGTTTTGGCATATGTAAATAGATCAGTGACTTCACGGAAAGACTGTTAGTAACTATTCCGAGTGTCCGGCTCGTTATTTCTGGCCGCAATACTAGGCATCAAAGGCGGGAGGCTTTATTAACCAGGCTCTGCAATGGCCATAAGCTTACAGATATGCAAGTGACAAGCAGAGTTGATGTACCTTGGTCGACCCTAAACGCTTGAAGATACTGTCTAGGGATTCAGGGTTTTAAGGCTTAGGGTTAAGGGTTTAAGGAAGATAAACATCCGAGTAGCATCCATTGTTGCGTCAACCAAAACACTCCCATACCGGTTGAAGCTTGAGGAGTTTGGGTCCGGGTTTAACTCCACAGCAAGGCCACATCATTCACAAGCCCCTGGAAGGAACCCGTCAAGGAGCCCCAATACCCCCGAAATCCCTAAACTCTGAAGCCCCCAACCCCAGTAGAAGTTGACACAGTGAGTTCCGAACCCTTTTAACTGGGTTGTGGTTTTGGGGCTCTGAAAAGGATTTATGAATAGGTACCTCTATTGGAACCATAAGGGAAATTAAAAAGTTTCCCAAGTTGCCACCTAGTCAAAGGATTGAAGGAAGGCCGCTTAGGAAAAGGAATCAGAAACAACAAGACTTCAAACCCTAAACCCCTATAAACCCCAAAAAACCCTTGCAACCCGAAATTCTTACCACAAACCCTCAAAACCCAAATTCCCTAAAACCTAAAACCTGAAAACCCCTGCACCCTTAAAACGCCCAAACTCTCTCTAAAAACCTCAACCCCAAAAACCCCTGCACCCTAAACCCCTAAACCCTAAACCTCAACCCTTAGCCTTAGCCTTAAACCCTAAACCCTAAACCCTAAAACCCTTGCACCCTGTTTAAAGCCCAAATTCTGCGGCCGAGCTGCACATCCAGCCGTCTCTCCGCTCGCAGAGCTCGGTGAAAGAGCAGGGCTCCGAGAGGTAGAGCACCGGCACGGAATCTGCGGGATGAGAGCTTTAGGGAGCTTAGGGTTCAGGGTTTAGGGTTTGGGGCCTTTTTAGCGGTTCCCTAATATGATTTCTTTATATAGAATCTGAGGGACGGTTGATGATATAAATCCTAGGGGTACCATTAAAGGGATCTATGAGGCTACCTTTAAGGGCTCTTTAAGGGATCTATAGTAGGGTTGTAGTGTTGAGGGACGGTTGATGATATAAATCCTGCATTGCCCATAATAAAGAATGTACCATGATTCCCATAGTTTAGAAACTTTAAGGTTTAGGGTTGAGGGGTTGAGGGTTTAAGGGTTTAGGGTTGAGGGGTTTAGGGTTTAGGGGTTTAGGGTTTAGCTAAAATAGGTACCATCTGAGGGATGACGGCTTTATGATGGGAGGCCAAAAAGGGCGGGGTTTAAGATTCTTGGGGTAGGGATTCCTCAATATGAACCCTATTATGGGAACCCTACGGTAGAGAATCTGAGGGATGAGGGCTTTAGGCGGCTGAGGGTTCAGTTTAGGGTTTGGGGTTTAGGTTGAGCACCGGGACGGAACCTGATGGATCAGCACTTTAGGTGGCTTAGGGTTTAGGGTTTGGGGTTTAGGCTGAGCACCGGGACAGAATCTGAGGGATCAGCACTTTAAGGGGCTTAGGGTTTAGGGTTTGGGGTTTAGGTTGAGCACCGGAACGAAATCTGAGGCTTTTACTGATGGGAGCAATAACTTCTTAATAGTAACAATGTTAATAATCATGCTAATTATATTGGCAGTCATAGTGGCTAATACTAATATCTGACGGATGAGGTTAGTGTTTAGCCCAGGATTTGCTTGCTGCTGAGGGTTGCGGCTTCCGGGTTCAGGGCTCGGGGTTTAGAGGGACGGTTGATGATATAAATCCTGCATTACCCATAATAAGGAATATACCATAATTCCCATAGCTTAGGGCCCTTAATCTTTAATTAAGGGGTCATAACCTACTATTTTGTAGGGTTTGGGGATACAGGTCTAGTTTAGGGCTCAGGAGTGTGGGTTTTTGAGGCTAAAGACTCCGGAGCTCTAAACCCTAAAAAGTTTAGGGTCTAGGGCGCGGGAGTTGAGGGCATGGGTTCACAGTTTGGAGCTTAAGTGTGTTGGAGGTTTAGGGTCAAGCAAACGTGGGGTTTCAAACTGAAGCCGTGCTTGGGGCAATTCTCGGGACGTCCGTAGTTGCAGCACCACGCAATCCAGAGCAAGGATCAAAACAAGTACGTGGCTGTCATGTGACTGCATAAGGAACAGCCTGGCAACCAGCGAGCACCGGCCATTTCACGGCCAATTTGGGCTTTGGGTGTGAGACTGTCTATGCGGCTTTCAACTGCGACGCCTGCCTTCGTGCAGGTGCCCGAAACTCACAGCAACCTTAATTAAGGGTATCGGGCTCTCTGGGGGGCACATCGCCCAGAAGGACCGCAACAGCAGTTGCCACACTCCACAGAAGTGGTGGTGCCATGGTGCGACATGGGAGCTTCCGAAAATCAGGACCCTGCTATAGTACCCATAAATAATAAGATCCTTATTATAAGGACCCCAAAATAAGGTACCCCTAATTTTCGGAAACTCCCACATGTGTTCTTGCATCTCATCAGGCACTACCGCACTCGCTCGCGCACAGTTGGAACCACCAGCACTGACAAACACATCAGCCACACAACCGCCGTAAGAACATCAATCTCTCGGCCACTGGCATCATGCTCGCCGCAAATGGCACGCCAGCCCGTGTGCATCATGGAGGATGATTGACTGCTCACCTTCTGGTGGCGCAAGCTGTCAACGAACCTACTTAAAGGGTCATGGGACTGAGTAATTGGGGTTATAAGTAAGGTAACAACAGCTAAAAGTACTTATAACCCCAATTAAAATACTTATAACCCTACTTAGTAAGTCCCATGATCCTCCAAGTAGACTACCGGGCCTCTCGCGGGGCTGCTGCATAGGAGCTGAACACTCCCATCGTCAGCCATCCAGCCCAAACCAAGCTTAGAGTTCTGTAAACCCTGAACTCTAAGCCCTATTTTGCTATTAGGTTAAAAACTCTAAACCCTATACCCTAAACCTCTATTGGGGCTTAAGGTTTAGTAAACCCTTATATAACCCTATCAGGGTGTAGAGTGTAGGGTTTAAGGACTGAGGCCTTTCAGGTCTGGGAACCTTTTTTGGTGGATCGGTCGCCTGGGGCTGGATGTACTACCCTCGATTATATCCCAAATACCCTCTATCAGGGGGTCGATTACCCAGACCCGCGGGAGGATCCAAAAAGTAGATCCCTTAATGCGGGTTCCTATAAAGTACCCTTAGTAGTATATAGGGCCCCAAATTAGGGGATCTACTTTCTAGATCCTCCCGGGGGTCTGGGTAGAGGGCACTTGGGGGGTTAGGGTAAAACACCCTTGTTCTCTTCTTGGAAACTGTACTGAATTCTGCAGGAATTTCAGGAAATGAGGGACCCTGCACAAAACCCTGACCTAGAAATTACCCAAATAGCAGCATCATTGTAAAGAACCCAGAGAGCATTGTACTCTGGAGAAGAAACCCGAGGCTGAACTCAATCCGCTCAAACTGAAGCCTTACGAATCAGAGATTCCCAAACCCCGTGACTAAGAAACGTACCTTAACGCAGAAGAAGAACCCTTCTATAATTCACCTTAGATTCTTAAACGATGGGATTCGGAGTCTGTGGGTTAATTTGCCGGTTAACCATGACTTGATAATGCCTTCGGCCTTCAGCTTGCCCGTCCAGTATGCGAAGGGAACCTAAAGCCGAACCCCAAAACCCCTACTCGGAGGGTCGGGGGACTTAGTGACTCGTTGCATTACAGACTTATAATAAGTATCATAACCCCAATCCAACGAGGGCCCCTTTCTGGGGCATTTATAAGTCTATAGGGTAACGACTATAACGACTATGACTATAACTCTATAAAGTAACTACTTACTACGTCCCATCCTAATTTAAACCCTAAACCATGATTCTCCAGATAACCCCTTGCCTGGGAACCCGACCCGAAGGGTCCACGTACCCAAATAGTATATATTTAGGCCCCAAAGTACCTTTTTTGGGACTCCTTTAAGGCCAAAGTATCTACAATTTGGGTACATGGACCCTTGCAAAGCCTCGATTTCGAGTGCCCGTCGCCCGGCCCGCCTAAGACTGCGTTGAGCACAGCACCGCTCGCGAGGTCACAGGCCTCCAGCCTGGGTTCAGGGTTTATGTCCTTCAGGTTATATGTTAGGTACGGCCCCCATACAGTAAGAGTCTATAATAGGGCTACTATTAAGGTCCTAACATACCTATATTATCAATATCACTCAACTATTACTGAGTGGGGCCGTACCCAAGTTATATGGATGGTTGTCAAAATTAGGGTCGCTTTTTGGGTACCTTAAACAGTATGTGCCGGATTATACGAGGGACCCAAAAGAGAGACATAATTTTGACAACCACCCATATAAGTGAAGAAGTGAAGAAGAAGTTAGGGATCTGGGTTTAGGGTATACAGTTGAATCAGGGGTTGGGGTTGAGGGTTTGGGTGAGGTTTGGTATGCTGACCCGAATAAGACTACCAGGATGCGAGGCGTTCTTCCTGAAGAAGTGACTATGGTGCAGTACCTTTTTGCTTGGCATAGCTTCCTATTTTACCATAGCACACGTTACAAAAGGTAATCCGTTCGACTTTGCCACATCACTGAGGATACCCCAAACCGCCTACACAAGAAACACCACATAGGACCTTTGATCTAACGGAACATAGCTGTTGCATATCATGTCTCGCCTTTTTTCAGAAAACTCTGCAAACGATTGCAGAAGCACCACTGAAATCCCGAAAGGAAGGACACTTAGCAGATGTGTCAGCCGACCGACAAGCAGGGCACTGCTCTAGAGTCGGAGAATCCGGGACTAACGGTTAGGGTCTTCCAGGGTTTCAGATAAAGGGGTGCAGTGTTTAAGGCCTTTCAGGCTGTAAGATTTAGGGTTTAGATCTTACGTGTTTAGGCCTCTTAAATCCCTTTAGAGTTTAAGATTTAGGGCCCTTTAGGGTTTTAGATGTTGGGTTCAGGTCTTAGGGTGGACTGGCCTCTCAGCACCAATTCCAGGGCCGACCAGAAGTCAGAACAGGGTCGAGTACATAACAGGTTAGGGCTTATTACTAAAATGATCATGGGACTTAGTATTTGTTGTTACAAGCAAGGTAACTACAGTTATGATTACTTATAACTCCAATTGAGGTACCTACAACCCTAAGTCCCATGATCCTCCAAGCAAGGCTCGGTGTATGTAGCCTGGAGCTCGGTACCCGTGCCCATGCATCAGACCAAGTTATGGGAGTTTCCGAAAATAGGGGGCCCTAATGTAGTACCCTAAATAGTAGGATCCTTATTATACGGACCCCCAAGTAAGGTACCCCTAATTTTCGGAAAGCCCCTTATACCATAACCATCAGAGTCCCGGGGGCGTCTTGTCGCCCGGAAGCGGGTAGTTCTCTTTGAGCAGCTGCTGCACCTCTGGACCCGTCAGCGGCGGAGTGTGGCTACTTAGAGGATCATGGGACTTAGTAACTTAGTACTTGGGGTTTTATAAGTAAGGTAACCTTGGCTAACTTCTCAAGCCTTCCCCAGAGTCTACTTTTTTGCCTCCTTACTATAGTTCATATAGAAACGCCAAAAGTTGAAGTCTTATATAAGAGCCAACTGGCAACTGCTAACTACAGTTACAATTGCTTACAGCCCCCAAGTTGATTAAGGTACTTATAACCCTCCTTACTAGGCCCCGTGATCCCCCCAAGTACTTGCATGTCTAGAGGCAGTAGAAGGTGAGTCCAGAAGTGCAGGACTGGACCAAGACCTATTTAGGTAGTTCTCTAAATGTGGGTCCCTAAGCATGCCCCCGAAATAGTACGGCATGCAATTGGAGAAGGAGAGGGGCCCTCGTTTAGAGAACTACCCAATTTCATCCGATGAAGGAGCCGCGTGAAAGCCCTCTAACTTGAAGAAGAAAGTGCATTCCTAAACCCTAAGCCCTACACCCTGAACCCTAAACCCTTGAAAAGCCTGAACTCAGTCTTCAAGAGTTGGGAAAACAGGGCTGATATGGAATCTGACCTGATCGTGAAAAAGACTCCGTACAGCTATCTTACAGTTAAAATGGTATATTATAATTCTGGTTAATATTATTATTACTATTATTATTGTTATTGTTACTATTAGATAATGTGTATTTATATATTTCTATACATACAGTACATACATATGTGCATATAGCTGTCATTTATTGCTGCCCGTACAGTAAACACTCCCAAGGCGCACGGCTGGAACCCTTAAGTTCAGGAGTTCACCAATGCTATGTTGGAAGATCCTGACGAAGCTTAGGGTGACTGAGGTTTAGGGTGTAGGGTTTAGGGTTTAGTTGAAGGCAGCTGTATTTGATGAATACTTTTGCTAGGTCCTAGGATTCAAAAGGGCTCCCTTTTTTGGTACTGGGCAACTGTATAAGGAACCTAGGACTACAAAAAGGGAATAGGGGTACTACTGGGCATCCTAGTTTGGAACCGGAACCACCCTAACCCTATACCCTAAACCCTAAACCCCTAAACCCCTAAACCCTAAACCCGACTGAAGCCCGAGACCATGAGCTGTTAGGGCAAGCCTGGCCAGCAGTTGCCAGCAGGGCAGAGTAGCCAGCGGTCAAGCGTCCAAGAAAACCCAAGACTTGCACAAAAAGCGTAAACCCACGCCTGTAACAAAAAACGCTTTGCTGGGCCTCCCCGTCGCACAATTTCCGGGTGATGGTAAACTGAGTTTATAAAGGGCGTAGGGAAGCGGTTTGGGTTTTGGGGAGTGGGGTTTAGTAGGGGCTTCTATACTAAACTTAGAACCCTAGCAAAAATCATAGTTTTAGCTGTTTCTTAGGGATTAGAATAACCAAAAATAAAAAAAAATCTAAGTACCCCTAAGGCTTAAGGTTTCAAGTTTTCAGGGCTTTTTCGGATCAGGGTTGCTAGGTGCAAGGAAGAATCCCTGAGCCCTACACCGAGTTGCAGATTGGAGGCCTCCGAATTCTGCACAAAGATGAAGGCGAGAGACTCCAATACCCCTTAATTAAGGAATATACCTTAAATCATATTAGGGATCCTACCATAATTTTAGGTATATTCCTTAATTGAGGGATATTGGAGGCTCTGGGAAGGCGAGAAGGCACATCAACGTGTATCTGAATATCAGTAGCACCTATACCCATAGGGTTCAGGGGGTAGGGTTTAGGGTTCAGGGTTTAGGGTTTAGAGTTTAGGGTTCAGGGTTTGGGTTTGGGGTTTAGGGTTTAGGAGGCCCCAAAGTACTTCCTTTTGGGGATTACCTGATAGGATTGTATATACGAACGCCCCAAAAGGAACTACTTTGGGGCCTTAGGGTAGTGAGGCTGGGAAACCCGGCACCCCAAGCCTCTGCGCATGAAACCCTAAAGAGCCCCAAGCCTACCATAGAAGCCTAAGTGGAACGGATATGTTGAGCTGTCATAGTAACCCTTGCAGTAACAGTAACACTTCCGGTGACCGTTGCTGTATCATTGAGGGAACCCTACACCACCAATTGCACATGGCGGCACACGCTGAGAGGTGCACCACTTTACCCTTCTGCAAGCCTTCCTTGAGGATGGCCTTGCGGACTTTGCCGGAATTTAACGGGCTAACATAAAAACTGGGTTCTTGTTAGGGGATTTAGTTTACGTTGCCAAAATAAGGGAAGCACATTATTTACGATGGATTCCTGGTAACTTGAATTAAATCCTTTAACAAGAACTCAGAAAACAAAACGTGTTGCTGCATCTTGCGCTGTTTGGGTTTGGCGTTAGGGTAGAACTTGTGTTTGATGGATCTCAGCACGTGCTTTATTTGGAAGATAACGGGACTTAGTAAGTAGGGTGATAAGTACCTTACTTGGGGTTATAAGGATTTACTTGGAGGGGCAGGGGACTTAGAAAGTAGGTCATAAGTGGGGTTATAATTGGGGTAACTCCATTTTATGGTACTTATAACTCTACTTATAAACCTTCTTGCTGAGTCGAAGCTAAACCCTAAGAAAGGGAATAAGGGCCTACTCTGGGTCCAAGAGTACTAGGTGCCGATTTCAACATTCGCCACAAGTACGTATAATTGGGGCTCTGTATTAAATCAGGGAAACCAAAAACCATCCCACATCGATACCTATGTTAAGCTGGAGGATTTTGGCAAAGGAGCCTTACAGTAGGGCTTTTACGGTTCCGAGCTTACGGTTTGGGGCCACAGATCACCAGATCCCCAGAATACTTGGAGGGGCAGGGGACTTAGTAAGTAGGTTATAAGTAGAGTTATAAATACCCTAAATGGAGTTACCCCAAATGTAACCCTACTTATAACCTACTTACTAAGTCCCCGGCCCCTCCAAGTAGACCCTCAACCCTCAACCCCATAGATCCCTTCAAGGAACCCTATAGATCCCTTTAAGGAGCCCTTTAAGAACCCTTACTAGGTCCCCCGCCCCTTCAAGTAGGCTTTAGTTACGGACCGGAATCGCCAAACCAACGCCACCCAATGAAGGGATCGGAACGATGAGTCATAGGGTTTAGGGTTTAGGGGTTTAGGGGTTTAGGGTTTAGGGGTTTAGGGTTTAGGGGTTTAGGGGTTTAGGGGTTTCGGGTTTAGGGGTTTAGAGTTTGGGGGTTTAGGGCTTAGGGTCTAGAGTTTAGGGGTTAGGGCTTAGGGTTTAGGGTGATAGTATCTCCTTATAGCCCTCATACAAGTATATAGTATCGTATCCCTCAAAACCCTACTCTAATTATTCTACGGCCCTTACAGTAAACCCGGGATCATGCCTTGAAACCTTCCACCGTGATGTTCGAAGACCTCGGCACAGACAGTAATGACGATGAGGGACCTTAACAAGTAGACTAGGGCTCCTTTGAGGGTTCCTTTGTAGGGGCTTTAATAGTTCGGGGGTTCTTATGGAATAGATGTATTAAGAAACCGCCAGGACGAATAAACCCCTCACCAAAAACCTTGAAACCCAAATCTCGTCACCCCAAAACACTAAAACAACCGACACCACCAAACGCTGACCCTAGACCCTACACCACGTAGAAGGCGTGAAGCATAACTGGAACCTATAAAACCTACCCTGCCAAGGACTTTATATCGGCAACGCATAGCAAGGAGCCCTAAAACTAGGTATGTTATTTGGTATCTCCAAACAAGCACTAGGAGGTGCTTTTGAAGCCTTTGAAACATATCAGTAGGTAAGATCCTCTTAAGCCCAATAAGAGCAAATATAAAATGTCCCAAAGCCCTACCTAGAGCATGATAGGAAACTGGAAATGGCTTCAGGGTTTTGGCTGAGGGATTTGGTGGTTTCAGGGCTGTGGAGTCTGGGCTTTTCAGCATTGGGCCTCTGGGGTTTCAGGCTTTCTTATAGGATCCTTAAGGGAGGGGGGTTCAAGGGGGGAGGGTACTAGGGAACCTTAGGGAGCCTTAGGGAACCTTAGGGAGTACTAGGGAGAAAAAGGAACTATTGGGTTATATACCCCCCTTGGACCCCCCTCCCTTAAGGATCAGTAACCTAGGAATAAAAAGGGCTCCGTTTTTGGAGCTGTCACGGCTCAGGTGCTGTGGCGTGGCCACCTGGTCTACCGTAGGTGTAAACTTCCGCGTAGTGGTAGCTGTCCACTCAGGAGCAGATGAGGCTAATATACACCTTTGCTTGTGTCGTTAATGTTGCTTTCTTGTTATGCTTAGGGGCTGCTCACCCTAGAGCTTGGGCTTATAGGTGGTTGGATGGTGAGGGGTTTTCTTTTGATTACTCCCGGAGTGTCGTAGGCCAGCCTGGCCTAACCATGGCAGCCAAGCGATGTGCGTGGGAGACCAGACATGATATCTGTGGGGTCACTTTGTCTGATCCGGCTGAGTTGTCTCTTGTTACAGGGGCAACATGCTCGGGTATGGCTTCCATTCCTGCAGCTCAGATCAACGAGACTTCAGAGGGACTTGCCTTCGTGACCCATGCAAGATTGCAAGAGCTCTCAACGATACGAACCAGCCGACCGTGCGCTCTGATTCTCAAAGGGTTCATCTCCCAGAAGATTGTCAGCCTCGGTATCGCATCGAACCGCGTGCATCAGATAGTTCTTACGTTGTGGGATGGCGTAGCTTCTTTAGTAGAGGCTCGCGCTGTATCCTTGGTGAACCTTGCCGTTGATGAAATGGATTTCATCAACAAAACCCATTCAGATGATGAACTTGCGTTGCGTGATGAGTCAAAGCTGCCAGTTTTGTTTGAGATGCGTCAAGCAGAGGCGGCTTCTTCTGATTGGAAGGCATACGGAACAGTGGCAGCGTTCAACGTGTACGTTGAGTCGTTACTGAAGTCCTTGGGTCTCTTGAGTCAGTCCATCCTGCACAAGACTACTGAGAAGCAAGACTACTTTGTGCGCAGAGTTCAGATTCCATCCGGTTCTCGCGATGCCGTTTACCAGCGTTCAGGTGCATGCTCAGTTCAGTGCCGTGCAATTCGGGGACCACGGGATCCACAAGAAATCGGTCTAGAGGTTATGAAAGTGCACGGTGAGCGAAACCTCGCGGAGTTCTTCAAGTTTGGAGAAGGTCTTGAAGGGCACTTGGGAGTATTTGCCTCGCAAGGCGCAACGTATGTTAGGATTGCTGATTCTCATCTAGCGGCTGCCCGTGCACACTGGTTTCCTGGCGATGAAAGGTTCAACGAGGCTAACTCCGCAGTCAAGTGCTCCATGACGTTCCGCATACAAGGACTCCCCGCAGGCTCATCAATGAATGACGTGATCACCGCGGCTAAGACGTTTGACTGGGATATAGTGCCCATTCGAATTTACCACTATCAAGAGTTAGCTTCAGCCATCGTTGCAGCACAGGTTGAGCCGAAGCAGACCCGTGTTGCTACCAGTCTTGGCACTCTTCTCGTCACCGAGGAAGTACGACAGTACCGGAAGGCCAACAGAAAGGATCCGTCGCAATCGCAGCCCCAAGGAGAGTCTCTAACACCATCCTCAACTTCTTCGGGTTCCGCAGCCGTCAGAGCCCTCAACTTCTCCACACGTCGGCCAGGTCCGTCGTTGTTGCCTCCCCCCGATGCGGTCATCCATGGCAGAGTGGATGCTCTAGAGAAGCAGTTGGGGCAAGCAGTTAAAGATATTGAGGCTTTACGAAGTGATCAAATCGACACCAAAGAACAGCTGAGGGACTTGAAAAGTTCTCAAGATGTAGGTTTTAGAGACCTTCTTATGGCGATTCAAGAGCTCAAAGCTGGCAGCTTCGCATCAAACAGCTCTCCGGCGCACGCCGTTTCTCCACCTTCCAAGCAACAGCGAGTTTAATACTCGCGAGATCAATCTGGAGAGCCGTTGATGTGTTGAGCTTCCTCTCATCCGCGACTTTGAGAGACGCTCGCATTGCCTGTATCGTAATCGCATATGTTTGCTTGGTGCTTATGGTCCTTCACATTAAGATTTGGCTTTGCGGGCTTCTTTTGGTGGTTATCCTCGTGTACTGGAGGTTTCCTTATGGGGTGTTCAAGTCCAAGGTTAAACAAGTCAGGGTGAGACGAGTTTTGCGGACTAAAGTGCTGTCTGTCACCATGGCTTTGTTTATCTCTTGCTCCTATTGCCCGTTTTATGTTAATGATGCTGTGCCCTTGTTTAACATGGGTCATGGTACAGTCACAGTTACTGAAAGCGTGAATCAACGCGACTTAATTCATGTACACAGTGTTAATCAACACTTCGTTTGCAACTTCAGGTGCGAAGCACCAATCGTAAAGGCTGGCCCCATCCGTGGGGATTTTTGTCAAAGCTGTTATGGGACGATTAAAGACTTCTTCAGTCTACATTCTGTTTCGCCGAGCCCGATCTCTTGGGAAGTGTTTGTTCCGTGTAAAGGGTACAAGGGTGAAGGGCCTTTAACCATCGTATCTGCCAACGTGACTTCATGTGTCAAAAATTTTGCGCGCATCGCCACCATAGATGCCCACATCAGCGATGAGGGCGGTGTGAGTTGCATGTTCCTGCAAGAGAGCAGAATCCCACAATCGCAAATTACGAACCTCGCGCGACGGTTTGAAAAAAAGGGTTGGAAGTTAACTGCAGGGTCACAGCCCAGCACTAGGAAACTGAAAGGCGGACAGGTGGCGAGATACCGTCAACCTACAGGTGGGGTGGCAGTAGTGTCAAAACCGCACTGTGTCACGATCCCAGTCTCTATTCCTGATTCCTACTCTTCTATTCAAAGCTGTTGCCAAGTTGTTTGGGTGTCGGTTGGGTGTTTCGGTTTTTACGTGTTTAATGTGTATTTGCCTACAGGGAAAGCTGCTGCTGCAGACAGGAACGACCTTATGGATCACATCTTCAGCTTCGCAGCTTCTCTTGGTCATCACCCAGTAGTGTGTTGCGGGGACTTTCAAAGCCCGCCGGAAAGCAATGCATCCATTGTCACGTCGTTCGTGGCTGACGAGTGGTTTGATGTATATGCTGAACAGCAACAGGCACTGGGGTTACAAATCGAACACACCTTCCAAAAATCCAACTCGCCTCATCCCAATCAAGAGTTTGGCAAGACTAGGATCGACTATTTCTTGTTGAACAGGCTTGCCTTACCCCTCTTTCAGTCTGCTTCGGTTCTTCGGGGCGCCGGTTTCCCTAATCATTCGCCGTGCACGCTTACCCTAAACATTGAACCGTTTCAAACCAGCATCCTTGTCGTCAAGCCTCACCCTAAATGGTCACTTGAACCCCTGCCCTGTAAAGAGTCCGAGTGGGAAGAGCGTGAGAGCGCAATCAAACCAATACTTGATGAGTTTATGCCCTCCCTTATTCAACATGCTGAGTGCTGTGATGTTGAGGCCTTGTGGACCACTGCATGTGCCGCAGTTACCAGTATGATTAACACAATCACGCAACAATCTGTTCCTCCAACTAGAGGTAAGATTCCTTCGTTTAGGAAGGCTCCGTTATTCAAGCGCGACATCCAGAAACGCTCTTCCAGCTGCTTTAACACTGCTCTTAGATTGGTGCATGAGATTCGGTGCAAGGCTAGAGCATGGAAAGATGGCGCGTCTTCAGCGTGGATCTCACAACTGTATGCTACTATCTCCAACGCCTCTAATGTTGCAGCGAAATGCGGAGTTCATGCACTGTTCAACACAATGTCACCCTTACAGCTGCAAGCCTCATGTGCTTCCATTGAACAAGAGTTGGTGAGTGCTTTTGATGTTTGCGAGACTTCTCGGAAACTGCAGCTGATCGATCAGTGGAAGAATAAGCTAAAGTTGTCTGCGCGAGGCAATAAGTCCAGGGTCCACAGATGGTTGAAAGGTGAACGTGTTGGTCAACCCAGGTTTTTCCGACGTGATGACAATAGCATTACAACTGATCCTAACGAAATGTTGGAAATGATATCTGACCACATGGAGTCTATCTACAACTATCATGCTGACAAAGATGTAGATAGAATGGAGAGTCATTTTTATGAAAAATACCAAACCGCTATCGATAACATAGCAGCTGACGCCGTTGTCCCAAGTATTGTCCACGACGACTTGTTTCGGTTGTTTCAAAAAAAGAGTAGTTTTAAAGCCTCGGGTTTAGACGGTTGGAAGGTTTCGGAGCTTCAGCAGTTACCACCGTCTGGATGGATCCCGTTTGCTCTTGTCATGAAGCTAGCTGAAGCCACGGGCATATGGCCAGAAGCGCTTAAGCTTGTTAGCATTGCTTCAATTTCCAAGGGTGTAGATATGTCTACCCCTAAGAACATTAGGTGTATTGGCATCGCCTCTGTCATTTATTCCTTGTGGTCCTCGTTGCGTTATCGTCATCTTGCACAGTGGCAAGCTTCAGTATTTCCCCCAAGTTTAATCGGAGGCATTTGCGGACGCAACGGTGATGAATCGGAATGGCTGTTATCAATGGATCTACATAGTGAGCATACCGACACCATGGCACTGTTTTTGGATCGGTTCAAATGTTTCGACATGGTCATACCGCAGGTTTCTTTGGGTATTGCCAGACGTCTTGGGTTGCCAGACCACATTCATAGGGCTGCCTTGGGCTTTTATGCGAACCAAACCAAGTTCTTCAAATTAGGCTGTGCTTTCGGTAGGAGGGTTCTTTCCAGTAACTCGGCTGTGCAAGGCTGTAGCTTGTCCATTGTCATGGTTAATTCAGCATACGCAGTTTTTGCAACCGTCTTGAGCACTTTATGCCCTACTATTTCACTGAGATCGTTTATTGATGATGCCAAATTTTGGACCCCAGAAAACAACCATGCTGAACTGGCTAATGCTTTATGCTGTGTTGAGCAGTTTGACCAAAGCATCGGGCAAGTTCTCAATCCGGAGAAGACAACGCTAATGACAAAACGCAAGGCAAAAGCTGACAGGTTTCTTCGTGAAGTTGGTCGTCAAAACTTTAGTCGTAAGAAAACTGTTAAATCTCTAGGCTTTACACAGTCGTGCAAACTCAAAGGCAGCGTTGCTATTCAGAATAGTCGGGCCGCTAAGGCTCGTCAGATGTTGCAGAAGATCGCCGTCTTACCTTTGTCGCAACAACAGAAAGAAATCCACATTCACTCCAATGCTCATTCCAAGTGGGTGTATGGCTCTGAAATACAAGCCCCTTCTGCGCGCGTCCTTCATAGCATCCGCTCAGCCGTTGTGGCTTGTTTGTTTAAAAAGAACCATGTTCGGTGTCCGTTTTTGAGTATGGCTACGCGAGCTGATCCTTTTCTTGACCCTTTTGGCAAATGGGTGTTACATGTGTTTTCGAAGCTTCGCAAAATGACCCGTAGCAACCCAGCTTTAGCAGTCAGAGTTTTGCAAGACGCTCAAAGGCTCGTCGGTAAGGTGCAACATACCAGCAATGGCGTTGCAGCAGTCTTTGCTTTTCTCTGTCAGGAGTTGCAATGGTCCTTTGTTGATGTCGACAACTTCGTCATTAAAACCCCGCAGCGCGGAGAAATCTGCTTAGCAGCGGGTAGCACACAATTCTTCAGAGAGGAGTTAGGCGTTGCGGTTCGAACTTACTTGCTACGCAAAGCTTCGATTCGGCATGACTGCCAGCTTCCGGCTAACATTCCGGACATGGACATTTTCTTGACCAGGTTTTTGATTGAGTCAGACTTCCGGTCTGATGAGGACTTCCAGTTCTTGAAGCCCTTTTTGCAGCGGTTGCCCTCCAATCATGCCCACACTCGGGCTATTCTTGAGTCGTTTATCACAGGCGGCATCTATACCGGACCGCGACTCAAAGCTGCTGGTATGACTCAATCGGATGAGTGTTGTTGCAAACAGCACGCGGAGACTCATCAACATTTGTTTATGGAGTGTCCACTATACGCAGCTACCAGGCCAATCAGGGGTGAAGAGAATGCCGTCTCTTGGACAGCCGGCATTTTCTTCTCCCCGAGAGATGCATTTGCTTCGGAAAGGTCACGTGACCACTTGCTTGAGTTCCCCGAGATCTCCGAGACCTTCTCAGTTGACGAGCCAGTCTTTCTGGACGGGTCTGCTTTTCATGAAAAGTGGCAAGCGTTACGCTCCGCGGCATGTGCTGTCGTCGTTCCTGGTAAGTTTGAAATGTCGGTGCTCTTGCCAGGCAGGGATCTCACATCCCAGCGTGCTGAATTGTATGCCGCTGTTTTGGCCCTTAAGCTTACCCATGGTTCGGTTACATTGGTCAGCGATTGCGCAGGGGTTGTCGACAGGGCGACATCTCTGAAGCAACATGGCTATCGGTTTGAGGATATTGTCAAGTTTGATAACCACGATTTGTGGACAGCTTTTCTTGAAGAGGTCCACAAAAGACCGAACTGCAATATTTCCTTCGTCAAAGTGAAGGCCCATGTTCCACGAGGTCACACAGGACAACCTGCATACTTGACGCGGGGCAATGAGCTTGCCGATCGGTGTGCCAAACGGAAAGCGCATGATGCTTTCGTCAAGAACTTGCAAGAGCTCAAGCCTTTTATCCAGAGAGCTGTTGACATTCAAACTCACGCTGTGTCAACACTGGTTTCAAGGAGAGCCGAGTCCGAAATAGATATGGCTCCAGACTGCACTGTGCCTGCGCCTTTTCGGGATACCGTGATGTCTTGCAATTGTTTGTGTCGCCCTTCAACTCGGGTGATAGGCAAGTTGAAACCTGTATGTACTGGGTGTTGTATTATGCAAGTTGGGGGTTTGGAAGAGGCTCTTGTCGATAGTGTTTGTAATAGGAGTCGCTTCGACGACACAATCTCCGAGAGACTTTGGTCTCTCCATCCGGTATTCCGAAGAGTTGTGTTTTTCAACGGCATTCTCAGTCCTCCTGTTCAACCCGTCGACTGCGGTGTCATTAAGATTAGGAAGGCTCCTATATCTTCAGCAGCATGTCAAGCATTCTGTAGTTTCATATGTGATGGTCGATGGAAGTGGGGGACTAAGCATACGCAAGATAGGACCTGCTGGGTTGCTCTTGCAGTTGAGTTTGTAGCGTCCTTTGGCCTGTTTCCAGGACTGTGTGATCAGGAAATGTCTGTAGGAATCCTTGTCCGTAGGTTCAAGGATGTGTTTCTTCAAATCATCGACAAGCATCATGTCAATGCTGATCACATAGTCGGCATTAGGCACATGAAGTCATTTGGGTTCGGAAATCAGTCCGGCCTCTCGTGTTCGAGGCAGTTTCGTCATCATGATAAGCTTTTGGCTTGGATTCTGAAGGTTTCTAGGGATATTTCCTGTTTAGACCGTACCGTCAAGATGAAGCCTCTTGCTTCCATAGTTCCATGCTGGGATGGCATAACCCCCGGCAATTGATGTCCCAATAACAGCGCGTTTCCTCCTTTCCCATTTCCATCCTTCGGCTTGCACGCTGATACCAGCGAAGATTGGTCCAATTCGAATCGCAGGAGGCTCGTGAGGCCGATTGCAGTAATGCCCAAAAAAAAAGGGCTCCGTTTTTGGTATTGGGGAACTTTATAAGGAACCTGGGACTACAGAAGGAGAAGAAGGGTACTACTGGGCATCCTAGTTCGGGATCAGGCAAAAGCTGCGGCCAAAGTGTTGGCAAGGGGCCCGAGTACGCTGCTTTATGGGAAGATGCCGGCCGTTTGCTGTTTCATCTCGTTTGGCAGGCTCTTGTATCGTCTAGTTTGGCGGCTCTTGTACAGAGTTTTATGTGGGCGGCGTTCCCGGTGGTCGGCTATAGGGGCTTTGTTGAATTTGGGGTTTAGAGGTTCAGGGATTAGGACCCCCCGCACTGTAGAGCTCAGGTCACATCACAGATCGTAGCAGTGGCAGCTACAAAGAACCATTGTTAGCAAACTTTGCAGCTCTAAGGCACCTTGTCAACACACATCAGATTTCAAGCAAGCGTCGAGGAGAAGTATGATGTTGAAGGGCACATACAAAGAGCCGCCTAATTGGTCATCGTCGTCGCAGCAGTAGTAGCAGTAGTTTTGAGTGGTGGCGCTGGTAGAAGTTAGGTGAGGGGGAGGGAGTTAAACCCTACATGACATGCAACACCTAGAACCACTGAGCCCTTGTCTACAAGACCCGTGGCCGTATTGAAAAATACCCCTTTAGACCCTACTTGGAGGATCATGGGACTCAGACAGTAAGTTTATAAGTGCCTCAATTGGGGTTATAAGCGATTATAGCTGTAGTTACCTTTCCTATAACCCTACTTACTAAGTCCCATGACCCTCCAAATACTGTAAGCGCAAGCCTACTATAGGGACCCAAAAATCACATAAAAACACTTTATGGGGATATCCCTACCTTCATGGGCTTCAGTATAAGGGGGTTTTAATGGGCTTCATTATAAGGGGGTTTTAATGGGCTTCATTATAAGGGGGTTTAGATGGGATATCCCTATCCTAATTGTTGCTTATGTGCTTTGTTGGGGCGCTAAAAAATATTGCTATTATATACCTATTATATAGCCCATTATAGGGACCCAGGGGTCCCCATTAAGGGTCCCTCCTTGTCCCCTTTGCCCTATACAAAACTTTGTCTAGGATACCCAGTAACCTAAGAATAAAAAGGCCTCTCTTTTCGGTATTGGGTAACTTTATAAGGAACCTAGGACTGCAAAAAGGGAATAAGGGTACTACTGGGCATCCTAGTTGTCGCCAGTGCACACGGTTGCCGTCTTCAGGAGCTCTCCAGATGCGGCATAGTTCACAGTGATGGTCAGGTCCTGCTTTTTGGCTCCCAGAGACTCCAATACCCCTTAATGAAGGAATATTCCCTAAATTATATTAGGGATCCTATTATAATTTAAGGCATATCCCTTAATTAATGGGTTTTGGAGTCTCTGGGCTACTATAATTTAAGGTATATTCCTTAATCAAGGGCTATTGGAGGCTCTGGGCTCTGCGTTTTTGTCATGGTTTAAGGTGTATTCCTCAATTAAGGGGTATTGGGCTCTTTGGGCACATGGTCCCCTAAGGCTCTTCGGACTCAGATGCAAAAGGTCTTAAGGTTCGCGTTTGAAGGTCGTGTAAGGGCCCCATTGAAAACTTTTGGGTCTTCCTTTCGAGAGCTTTGTAGGGCATCGATCTATGTATGCATGTGTGTATCTACATAGGATGTAGGTAGATACACACCTAGGTTCAATGTATGTAGGTGGGTGGGTATTGAATGTATGTATGTACATGCGCATGCATGCATTCTCGGCCGTTGCTGGTTGTGGCACCATCTCTCGTGCCATAGAGCACGCTCGACCTCTCAAATCAGAGCCTTAATAACTAGAATTGGGTTTGGGGGCCCCTTTAATCCAATCATCAAAAGGACGCCCCCCCGAAAAACTAGTATTGAGCATTATTTAGGCCTGAAAGTACTTGGAGGATCATGGGACATAGTAAGTAGGCTTATAAGTGCCTCAATTGGGGTTATAAGTAACTATAGCTGTAGTTACCTTACCTATAACCCTACTTACTAAGTCCCATGACCCTCCAAGTACTGTAAGCGCAAGCCTACTAAACTTTGTCGCCAATGCACACGGTTGTAAATAGCATTGGTAATTAGTTACAGGCCCCTATATTACCCAAAGGCTCCATGTACCGTACCTTCATAGTAGGCACTTAAGCCTTAAAGTGGTCCCTAGATAGGCACTTTAAGGCCTAAGTATATACTATAAGGGTACATGGAGCCTTAGGGTTAGTCAATCGAGCATGGATCGCTGGATCTGTGGCGCTGTCGCGCAGCCATGTTGACGCACGTATCCTGTGCTTAAAGGATCATGGGACTTAGTAAATAGGTTATAATTGGGGTTATAAGTCCCCTAAGTGGGGTTATCCTAATTATAACCTACTTATAACCTTACTTACTAAGTCCCATGAGCCTTCAAGTGGTGGCTCGTTGGTCCGACACGGATCGCTTGGATCTACGTCACGTCTTGCTTGCTGGGTGCGTTTCTCCGTCGCTTGCGAGGCAGTGCACGCGTCTCCAAGCCAAACCGCTCCGCAAGACAATTGCACTGCGAACAGAAGATTCACTACCCTACCTAAACCCTATAGCCTGTAACCATAAAGACGAAAACCCTAAACCTTAAACCCTCAAGCCTGAAACAAAAAAACGTTCAAGGCCCAAAATCATGAACTATAAACGCTCGAACCCCATACAACCCCCAAAATTGTATACCAATTTATAATATACATCTCATATTTAATGGAGGATCAGTGGACTTAGTTGTAGAATTTGTTTGTAGGCTCATACAAAGGTTCTGCCGGGTTTGCATAAGGCCTCTATTGGGTGTCGGGATTTAGGGAACTTGAAAGGTAGGGTCAAGTATCGTTAGGGTTAGAAGCAGCTTACTTAGAGGCTCCATAGTCGTTCGTTTTAAGGGTTCATATTCAGAACTCTATAAGGTAACCCCGAAAAGGAACTACTATGGAGCCTATGGGTACTTACCTTCCTAAGTCCCACGGTCCCTTATGGTCCATAAGTGGAGCTATTGTTCCCTAAACCCTGCATTCCTTGTACTAGGTGTCGATTTCAACAGCCCCCAAAGTTACTCATAATTAGGGCTGTTTCTTTTAAGCAATACGGGAAACTAGCGATTATCCGAAACGATACCCTGTAGTACAGTTGCTGACCCCTGTAAAGAAACCTTGACGTAGGGTTCCCAAACCCGGGGTTTAGGGTTCATCGTTGTAGGGTTTTAGGCTTAGGGCTTCGGGACCTGGAACCCAAGTAACCTACTTCTTTGATTCTCCTACTTGTCGGGCATCATGGTGACTAAAGGTTAACCTTTCTGGTTTTCTAGGGATTATATAGGGACTCTACTACCCCAAAAAAGTTAAAGGTTACCTCCTCGACTACTAGGTACTATTAGGGCCTTATTAATTAGTATAGGGTTTAGGGATATCTGTTTACGGTTTAGGGTTTCAGGTTACCTACGGTTCTTTGAGGACTTATAAAAGGAACTCAGACTGGGGAGCCCTAAAACAAGAGTTCTTTACAGGGTCCAGGTAAGCCCTCAACCCAAAACCCTCACATCCTGACCTTTAATTCCAAAACCGACACGAAGGAACATGACTTGAATCAGATTGGCAGATATATCTTAAACCCCCGTGGCCTGTATAAGCTGCGTATAGTCTCAGTCGAAAAACCACCTGAAACCAGCCCACAAAGCATTTACAACAAACCCAGCAAAGCCCCATTCTCCATGGGTAAAAGGACGGACCCTTAATAAGGACCCCTAGGTATATACCCTTAAAATAGCTATTATATACCCATTATATAGCCCCATTATGGGGACCCCATTAAGGGTCCATCCTTTTCCCCTTTGACATTCGTCTTCCTTGTGTAACGGCTCTGAGGCTCTCTAAGCCCCAAGCGCTTACAGAAGTTGTAGTTAAATCCTTAAGGGTCCGTGTACCATGAGAGTTTCCGAAAATTAGGGGTACCTTATTTGGGGTCCTTATAATAAGGATCCTGAGGGTTTAGGGTTTAGGGATACTTTGGCCCTTAAGTAGACCAGTGTATCTACCATTACTATTTTGATACAGGGACCGCTATACGGGAGAACACTAAACCCTAAGATTCCACGTGCCCGTATAGGGATACATGAGCCCCAAAGTACCTATATAGAGACTACATTAAGGCCAATGTATATACTACATGAGTACATGGACCCTTAGGGAAAGATTCAAGCCCATCCGCTTGACCAACCTTGGCAGCCGGAGCTTTCGCCACGGGCTCACCTTCCCAAGAGGGTCCCCACGTCAGGGTACCATGACGGTGCTATACGGGCAGTTCTCCAAATTAGGGTCCCATTTTGGGGTTATGCAGAAGCCCCCTCTCTGGAGAATGAAGAAGGAGCATTCAACATCAATCCGAGAACCAAAAGCCCTGAGTCCTACAAGAAGCTTGAACCGCAAACCAGAACCTCTCAACCAAAGTGCAAACTGCAAACTTGTAGAACTCAGAAAGCTGTCATCACATCAACAGCCGTTAGAGCGAGTACGTCTTCAGGCTTCTGTATCGAAGCCTCGACGGTTCAGGGTTTACGGTTTAGACTCATAGCTGAACCCAAACCCTGAAACCCCTTAACATACGCAAACTTCCAAAGCTCATAAAAACCCGATGCTATCTCAGAGCCCTTAAAGGAACCCTTGAATCATCCGGGGCAGCACGTTTTTTTGATATCATGTTGATCAGGGTTCCAGCATCCCGTCCAAACCGCATCCATCGTCACAAGCCCTGCGACCTCTTGCAGAAGGCCTGCATCTGGGTTTAGGGTTTAGGGTTTAGGGTTTAGGGTTTAGGGTTTAGGGTTTAGGGTTTAGGCTTCGCAAGCGCTTTCTGGAAGTCGCTTGGCCCTTCGCCGACTGTTCCTCGTAAGACGGCGCTTCCGCCATGGATGCCTTCGCCAAGCTTTAACTCTCTCTTCTACCATAACCAGCCCAAAATGTCAAACTTCCCAAAATAGACCAAATATGTAAGGCCACAATGCTTAATTGGCTGAATAACTTAAACGAACGCAGGAAGGCACCTTCAATAATCATGTAAACGAAGCATAACCCCCAAACCCTTAACCCGTAAAAACCCAAACCCTAAACCCCAAACCCCAAAAATCGAAACCCTCATACGAAACCCTCCAAGGAACCTTGAACAGAACCTAATTAAGAACCTGTACACCCTACCACAAAACCCAACAAGGATCCTCGAAAAGAACCCAGCGCCACCCACCCTAGGGCTCCACCCTTATGGTGTAAACTTAGGCCTTAAAGTACCTATATAGGGACCCCTTTAAGGCTTCAGTACCTACTATTTGGGTACCATAGACCCTTTTCTATAGCCTCAACCCTATAGAACCCTTTGACGGAATCTTAGGCTTACGTATCTACCATAAAGGTACATGGAGCCCTTGGGGGAATCCCTAAACCCTAATCCCTGAACCCTCTTGAAGGTAAAGCAATCCCTTGAAGCGCCACCCAGCCTTCGGGCTTGTAGCCTGCGCTTCGCTTCTCGGGTCCGCCAAGCAGAGCACGGCATGCGGCGTTCTTGCAGACCTCCAGTACTTGGAGGATCACGGGACGCAGTACCCGTGGGTCCAACGGACCCAATAATTAGGTACTCGGTTTTAGGATAGTAGTTATGTAGGCGAGGATGTTGGAGAGTATATGATTGTTGGGTATTTGGACCCTTGGGGCTCACCTCAAAAGGGATCTATAAGGGGATTCTATGAGGGTTTCTATAAGGGTACTATGGGGATATTTGGCGAATCATGGGACTTGGTAAGTAGGCTTTTAGGAGGGGTCCCTTGAAGGGATCCATAGGGGTACTATACGGCTTAGGCTTGTCGGGCTCCCATCTTGCATGATGTAGCTCAGGGTTAAAGTAAAAGCCAGAAAGTTGGAATATGATTATCCTAAACCCTTTATGGTAAATTACAAGGTATCCTACCCTGAAACCATATTCCAACTTTCTGGAGTTCCCTTTAAGGGTTTAGGGGCAGCAAAAAATGCATTGCCCCCCTCTTAATCTGATCACACCTGGAGTCCCTGAGCAGGCAAGCCTCAAACCACGAAGCCCCAAAACCCAGAACCCGACAGAAAGGTTAAAGAACTTAGGGTTCAGGATTTTTAAGGTTTAATTAGGGTTTTGGGACCCAACCCTCCGGAAACCCTACACAAAGGTACGAAACTCTGAGAGATCTATGACATCCAAAAACGAAAAAACAAAGGAATACCTTTGAAGGAACCACAAAGGAATATCTTTGAAGGAACCCCAAAAGTGCGCTTCAAGCAACCCATGATATCTGTTAAAGAACCCAAAAGCCTGAAACCCGGCCTGCAAAGGCGTGCGCCCATCCTTTCGCAACGGGGTACTACTACTGCTACTACTACTACCACTACTACTACTACTACTACTACTACTACTACTACTACTACTACTACTACTACTACGACTACTGCCACGGTTTAGGGTTTAGGTTAGGGTTCAGGTTCAGGATGGGTTTTCGGATTCGGGAGTTAGGGTCTGAGAGGTTTGCGCATGAGGTTTAGGGTTTAGGGTTTCGGTTTAGGGTTTAGGGTTTAGGGCTTAGGGCTTAAGGGCTTAGGGTTTAGGGGTTTAGGGGTTTAGGGTTTAAGGGTTTAGGGTTTAGGGTTTAGGGCTTAAGGGCTTAGGGTTTGGGGTTTCGGTGTGGAGGATTTGGGATTTTGGGCTGAGAGTTTCGGGCGCGTTCCGGGCTCCTCGGAGGAGTCATGTCATGAGGGCTCTCAATGGTAGTTCGCCACATTAGTAGAGTCCCATTCAAGCCCCCCCCAAAAAAAATGCGGCACCGTTGTCAAAAGGACCCTACACGTACGGGACCCTACTTTAGAGAACTACTTTTTTGATCTACAGGGGTTCTGGAAGGCAGATTTGATCGAGGGCTTAGGGTTTAATATACTTGGAGGTTCACGGGTAGTTCTAAGTCGGGTTTTAAAGTAGGGTAACTACAGATATGACCCATTTAGGGAGTTAATAACTCCACTTAAAGCTACCTATGTACCTCCATCTAGGGTTTAATATACAGGAGTCTTGGTAGCGGTGAGTTTTTAATGGCTTGGGGCTTAATCAGAGGCTCCAAAGTAGTTCCTTTTTGGGTTACCTTATAGGATTCTGAATATGAACCCTAAAAAGGAACTACTACGTTTAATGATACAAATCCTGCACAACCCATGATAAGGAATATACCATACGTCCCATAGCTTAGGGACCTAAAGGTGGTGCAGGATTTATACCATCAACCGCATGAACCCTAAAAAGAAACTACTACGGAGCCTTAGGGTAATAATGTCTGAAGGCTTACTGGTTCTACATGGGTTTCGGGCGAGGCCTTTATGGGCCAAACGAGTGTCGGTTTAGGGTTTAAGGGTTTAGGGTTTGGGGGTTTAGAGGTTTAGGGGTTTCGGGTTTAGGGGTTTAGAGGTTTAGGGTCGTTGCGGGACTTTGCTACAACTACACAAGGACTATGTAAGGGCATATTGCGACTATAGCAAGTATACTGTCCAGGTTCATGTCAGTGGGTTACGAGGTTTAGGGCTTCGCACTGGATTAAGGCTTCATGGTTTGGTGAGTTTAGGATTGAGCTTCAGGTTTCACGGTTCATGACTTGCAAACAGATGTCGGGCCCTGTGTCTTACGTAGTTGTCCAGCGCATTTGCAGCTCCTGAGGCAAAGTAAAGGACAAGTCTTGGTTTTTGGGAGCGGTATTGAGGACATGGAGCTTCGGATGATGCTCACGACACTGTCCACAGATGGTCAAGCTAGGGTTAATTACTTACTCAACTAAACAACAGCAATTGCCCAAGTGCAAACCATTTTCGCTGGATGTCTAACGTGAGCGTAAACTTCGCCGCAATCTGCATTGGCACCAATACACGATGACCTACACCCTAAAGCCTAAACCTGCAAACCCTGCATGTATCTCGGTCTCGGACTTTCTATGGGCTCGCATAACTGTGGGACTTTCCCGACACATTTAGACACCAAAGTAGCCTGATCCATGATACAAGGACCCCTTAACAAAGCTGCCTTGAATAGAAACCATATCAACATGACCCTAGCCCCTAAACCCTAAACCCAAACCCTAAACCCCAAAACCCTAACCCCTAAACCCACACCCGAAACCCCAAAACCCTAACCCCTAAACCCACACCCGAAACCCTAAAACCAAACCCTAAAGGCCGCAAGTTGTTGGATCCCTAAGCCTTACGACTCCAAGCCTACGAATACCTTCCGGAATCTGATGTCCATGAGTTTATTAACCTCTCCGCGGTACTTGCTATTCGGCTGTTTGGTCTATTAAAGAGTATTGCTCCTTGTACATTACCCCAAGGGTCCAAAAGACCCACTAATTAGGTACTCGGCTTTGGGGTAGTAGTTCTGTAGGTTAGATTTTGGAGAGTATATGATTATGGGGTACTTGGACCCTTGGGGTTACACTGTAGTTACACCGGTATCGCCTTGCAACAGTACAGACAGCATGCGCTTGGTACATACGGCTGATGATATAAATCCTGCATTACCTTGAGGAACCTCAACTATGGGAATTATGGTATACTCCTTTTTGTTGCTGATGCAGGATTCATATCATCAACCGTATATCCGCAGTGTATCAGCATAACGAAACCCCAAGACAAAACCGCAGCATCACATGGCTTGTGAGAGAAATCCGACCTTCACCCGTAAACCCTAAACCTACAGTAACCGCTAACTAAGGAAACGCTGTAGCCCAGATCTACAAGCAACATACTTTCTCAGCTAGCCCGTTTATTAGGGAAACCGATACGGAACCTTCATTTGAATCGTCAAAGCGTATATATAGGTACTTCAGGGCGAAGGTTACGGAACTAGAACCCACCCTAAAGGAACCCTCACATCAACTTAGAGGAGCCCTTACAGGAACTGTTGAAAACGCTCCAGCATGTCAGTGATCAGCACTTGTAGTTTGCAGTTGTGGCTAGCTTTCAGGGCCCTTGTATAGCTGCTAGGTACCTGTAGTCTGCAAGTGTTTGTGCGCTGTTATGCTTCGGCTCGTAGGGGAAGGCTACGAAAGGTAAGCCTCTTGAGCCATGTGTACTGTAACCAACAACTTGTAAAGCTGTACTGGTCGTTTGTTGGTTTGTCGGTTCTCTTGTTGCTTCGTTGAGATCGTGAGTCGCCTCTGCGCCCAGCCATAGAAAACATTCTGCGTGAGCTTCGCTGCAGGGTATGGCCACCCAGGGTGAACACCTTCAACAGGTGATGAGCCCAACGCCTGGGCCAGAAGCAACCGGAGCGGTGGCTTCTCCGGCCTCTCTGCCTGGTGTGCGGGGAGGCGGGGATGCACCGCAGACTACAGTGAATGGTACAACCGCCGGAGTTGGAGTGCCATCGCCCTCTGGGCTTGCGCAGCCTATTGGGGATGGAATCCAGCAAACTATGATGGATGCGTCGTCGGGGCCATCGACTTCCACAGCTGGTCCAGTGCCATCCCCTCAGCTGCCACAAGAAACTGTTGGAACAGCCGGCCGACCGAGAGTTTCAGCAGTCGGTAGGACAGGAGGCGATGGAACACTAGGCCAGGTTGGAGGCTTGGGTACAGCTGGCGTTACGTATGAAGCAGTATCTACCGCGGAGGTCGCTGATGCGAGTGGGGTGCATGGAGATGCAACTGCAGTGACTCAGGGTTTCAGTGTGGCCACCGAAAGTGGAATGGCTAGCGCTCAGATCAATGTTGCCGCAGGCGTCTCAGGGTACAACCCATCTGCAGCGAATCCTGGAAGTAGTGCTGAGGGCTTTGAAACGCCCAGATCAACGGCGTACGGGGCGTCAGCGGTCATGCAGACTGGGGCTCAGGCTTTTGCTAGTCAGTTGCTAGGAAGAGTGCAGTCTCTGTTTGGTGGCGCGGCGAACGTACAGCCACTGCCGCAAGGGTGGGCTCCCAGTCCACTGACTTCTCCTCCAAGGCCGTCGCGACCACTACAGCCCCTCGAGAGAGGAGGCCGCGTCCTGCAAGATGAGTGTCAAGTGCCGATGCCGTTGTTCACTGGTGCCAACGCGCAGCAGCTTGCTGCCATGGAGCAAAGGGCTCCCTTGCTCTACGGGTCTCCAGACAGGCATCCCCACACCGAGTCCTCATCTATTCCGCATGATGCGATTCAGGCAGAAGTGGCGCCACAGCTTGAAGGGTTGAAGCAGCGCTTGCGAAAGGAACAGGAGAAAACCGGTCGTGCTGAGGCTGAAGTCTGGAGGATTCAGTCTCAGCAGGCTGGTGGATATGAGGCGCCGGCGTTGCAGCAGGTGGGTGCTGAGGAGGTGAGTTTTAGTAGGTTTGGTGATAGTGGGCTTGGTTCGCGCACTGCTACAACGTCCGGGGATGCACTGACCCCTGTCCCTTCCTCAACTCCTCCTCCTCCTCCTCCTCCTCCTGCCGCTGAGCCTCAGGGTTTAACTGGTTTGTTGTTAGGGTTGTTAGGTGCCGGCACTCGGTCCTCTAGCTCTGGACACCAGAGTAGCTCGAATGAGGAGGAGCAGGACAAGCTGCAGTTTGCAGCTGGCACTGGCAGGAGATTACAGCCGGGAGCAATCCCAGGCCGTCAAGACTTACTGCAAGCGTTGGCGACTGTGTTTCAGGCTGCGCTTCAGGTCGTGCAGGCAACACAGCACGCTTCGCACGCTTCAGGTCCCCAAGCTTCTCATCATTCCCTCCAGCTTTCAACCCAGGAGGAGCAGCCATCATCGCAGCTTCAACTCGCACTGCCAAGTGCCCCAACGCAAGACTCAACAACTGTTTCGCCCCAGGTTCTTCAAGGCATTTGTCAGGCAGTTGCCGCGCTGCCAACCAATCAGTTGTTTGATGCATGAGGTCCGCGCTCAAATGATGGTGCAGTTTAGAGGGAGTGCAGCCACCCTAAGGGTAGGCCGTGTGTTGAAGCCTTTTGCTTCAGCCACGCTGTTTTGAAAAGCAAGTAGTGCCGCTCAAGCCAAAGAGAGCATATGTGCACTTGGCCCTGTGTTAATTCAGAGGTACAAGCCCAGGAGGAGCTGTCGTGATGAGCCAACTCCTTGCAGCAGCGAAAGCCGGTCCCCTGTCAGACCTTAACTGGTTTGGGTGACCCGAATTAATAGGTACTCGTAGTCCCGAACCTGTGTGCAGAAGGCCTGTAGCACTCGCTTGTGTGCTGGGGGTAAACCAGCCAGGCCACTCGAAACCCTAATTTGTACCCTACGTGCACTTCTATGTACAGTCTTGGATATCCTCGAGAAAGTTTTGTTTATTACTTATGCAAAACGGCAAACTGGACTGATCACCCAGCTAGCCTCTAGATCAGACTTGTTGGGTGTTTAAGGCGTAATACACCCTTAACCACCCGCAACTTGCGCGTCTGCAGAGACCGCCACCGCACAGGTCTCTAAACACGCTGAGGTGCCAGAAGGTTCGAGGTCAGGCGAAGATGACATGCTGTAAATACGCAGCTTGTGGCGTCGCCCTGACGAGCGAGCCAAGGAGGAGTGTTGAAAACGCTCCAGCATGTCAGTGATCAGCACTTGTAGTTTGCAGTTGTGGCTAGCTTTCAGGGCCCTTGTATAGCTGCTAGGTACCTGTAGTCTGCAAGTGTTTGTGCGCTGTTATGCTTCGGCTCGTAGGGGAAGGCTACGAAAGGTAAGCCTCTTGAGCCATGTGTACTGTAACCAACAACTTGTAAAGCTGTACTGGTCGTTTGTTGGTTTGTCGGTTCTCTTGTTGCTTCGTTGAGATCGTGAGTCGCCTCTGCGCCCAGCCATAGAAAACATTCTGCGTGAGCTTCGCTGCAGGGTATGGCCACCCAGGGTGAACACCTTCAACAGGAACCCTTAAGGAAGCAGGGTGTTAGGCGTTAGGTACCAATACACGATTCAGATCAAGGGCTCAGGACCCAACACCCTTCTACAGTATTTGAGGGTTTCCGAAAAATAGGGGTACCTTATTTGGGGTCCTTATAACAAGGATCCTAGTATTTAGGGTACTATTTTAGGGTCCCCTATTTTTGGAAACTCGTGGAGACTTAGATCCACTGGATTTCTTGCAACAAACCATAAACACCTTTAATCAAGAAGCCAACGCCTGGCCTTGGTCTTCACGTTTTTGTCTGCCCCGTGGTCCAGGAGGAATTTGACCACTGCCTCTTCCCCTCGCCGTTTAAAGAAGGGCTTTAGGGGCTGAGGGTACTGTAATCCTCCACCCTAAGCCAGTTGCTTTCTTTTGCCAGGGCCCTGCGCGCACTTGCTGTGCTAAGCAGCATTTACAAAACATGAAGAGACTGAGTTACCCCTAAGGGTCCATGTGCCCAAATAGTAGTTACTTTGGCCTCAAAGTAGTCCCTAAAAGGAACCTTCGGGCCTAAGTATATACTATCTGGGTACATGGACCCTTAGGCCTTAGGGTATGTCAAGCCAGCAGCTTCTTGCTCAGTTTACCTTGGGTAGTGCCCCCCACCTTGTGACAGTCTGTATTCGGGGTCATATTGAAGGCTATATTCGGGTTATATTCTATGTAGTTCTGTTTTGAATATTTTTTGCTGTTACAGAGTGGGGGTAGTGGTCAAAGTTTACCAACAACTGTGGAAGTTCTTGGTATCTCCGAAAAACCTAATAAAGTTTCCGGATACGACCTGCATAATCACAATAGCATGCTTCAAAACCCTTTTGCTGACCTTTTCAATCTATACTTTTGCAGAACAGAGTTGCGTTAGTCTGTGAATTCCAATCCAAAGGATGCGCAACCTCAACTTCAATGACAGCCGGATAGCCCATGGTTCACGTTTTGACGCTTAAACGTTACCACAATGGCTACGACTACGATACGGATTTATTCTAGGAGCCTGAATAGTTACCAATCCTATTTTGGGGGTTCCTTATGAGACTTGTCATAGTATCCCCAACTGCGTCGTCAGACAACTCAGACTTTGGTTCGCCGCACACACCGTTGACAAACGCACCTACTTATATTCAATATGGGAGTTTCCGAAAATTAGGGGTACCTTGTTTGGGGGTCCTTATAATGAGGATCCTACTATTTAGGGTACTGCACTAGGGTCCCCTATTTTCGGAAACTCCCATATGCACATACATACTACATATGTACATACCTAGCTACATTGTAGCAAGCCCTGACTCCCTAATCCCTGAGGTGCTCATATACAACCATAATAAGAAACACATATGTTTGATATTCACGTGGGTTTAATATTAACGAACAAAAACAAAAATAATTTCTAAGGAGACTATAGTATAGTATATACTTTGGCCCTCAAGTGCCTGGATAGGGACTACTTTAGGGCCAAAGTATATACCGACCATTCGGCCATTTATCAGAACCCTTTTTGGGAAACCCTGTATAGTCGGGTTTCGGGATGCTTGGCGGAGGGCTTTTATGCAACAACCCCAAGCCCTAAACCCCTAAACCCTAAACCCCTTAACCCTAAACCCCTAAACCCTAAAACCCTAAACCCCTGAACCCTAAACCTGCCTCAGCCCTGAGCCTGAGCCTTAATTCCCGGAAGCCTGAATCAGTCTTGAGCTTTTACTTTTAGAAGTGCCTTATAAGAACCAGACTGCATTTTCAGGACCCCTTGGAGTTTCATTCTTATATGTATATTTATTACGCCGCTCAAGTTTTCTTAGAACAGAACAAGAAAAAGACGATAACCACCTCAAGCCCTAAGCCCTAAACTGTCTTAACTTGGCGGACTTCTGAACCCCTCCTAAAAGTTAAACTTTTAGCCTCCTTATTATAGTTTATATAGAGACACAAAAAGTTAAAGTTAAAGTCTAAAGAGCCAGCCAGAAGAACGCCAAGTTAAGAGTACTACAGTTTAGCCAGCAAGACCCCTGGCCTGCTTCTGCCGCTTGGTGCAGCGCCGACCAACCTGGGCTGAACAAAGAAACCGAAGAGGCTTCCTTTAAAGGGGGTTCAGGGCTCAGGCTTCCTTTAAAAGGGGTTCAGGGCTCGGGCTTCCTTTAAAGGGGGTCCTTTATTCAAAGGGGCTAGGATTCCTTTAAAAGGGATCCTTTAAAGGGGGTTCAGGGCCCAGGGGGCCTTTAAAGGGGGTCTAGGCTTTAGGGATGCTTTTAGGATGGTTTAAAGATTGGGGTTTAGGGAGAGGCCTTGAAAATAGAGATCATATCAAACAGGTTCAGTCGAGGGCGTTTAAGATTTCAAAAAAAAGGCTCAGTCTAGGGCTTAACCCAGAGGCTCCAAAGTAGTTCCTTTCTAGGGTTACCTTATAGGATTCTAAATATGAACCCTAAAAAGGAACTACTATGGAGCCTCAGGGAACAAGGTTTTGGGTTTCAGGCTTTAGGGCTTAGACTTTGGGCACGCCGGGACATGTTTCAGAGACCCAAAGCCCGCACACACACACACACACACAGACAGACACGCACAAAGTCAGACACACCCTAAACCTCAAACCCTGGACCCCAACCCCCTCACGCCCCAACAAACATCCTTCACTTTTCGAATCTCCCAAATGGCAACCATGAAACAACTATGCAGCTAGGGTTTGAGGCTTTAGGCTTTAGAATTTATAGGGCTTTAGGGTTTCCAAGTCTTCGGTTTGGGGTTTCATGCTTGGGAAGTAGGGTTTCTCCCGAATTTGACTTCCATGGAGCCGCAACGTTGGGGACCAAGATCTTATGCTTGGCCAAATAAACGAGGTTCCGAAATTAGGGGTACCTTTTCTGGGCGCCTTATAATAAGGATATATAAGGGTCCTACTATTTGGGGTACTATCTTAGAGTCCCCTATTCTCGGAAACTCCCATATTGCTATTCTCTCTAGTACGGGACGGTTTACAACAGATCTAAGACATTGAAGACTCGGGAGTTCTTGCCCGAAGGCTTTGAATTGAACAGATCTTATTGTCTTTTCAACAGCAGTGTAGCAGCACGTCGTGGTATATCACCATTTGTTGCCATGATGACTAGTATGAGTAATACTACTGCTGCTGTTCATGCTGTTGTTAGAACCCATATATACATATATATATATATATATATATATATATACACACCCACACACATGGCATGCGTTCATTCTTGGGTCCGAAGCTCTTAAAACGTGGCTCCTCAGAGCTTTGAGGTTAAGACTTGACTAGGGATGGGCTGTAGAGTCTTGAGAGACGTCGGCTCCTTGGCTGTTTCTGTAAACCTCCCACAGGACTTTAGTCCTTTAGTAGGACGCGAAGACCTAGACCTAGACCTAAACCCTAAAACCTTTAACCCGGTCCCTATACCCCTAAGGGTCCATGTACCTAAATACTATATACATCGGCCTTAAAGTAATCCCTATATAGGTACATTGGGGCCAAAATATATCTATTTGGGTACATGGACCCTTAGGGCACCATAAACCTTTTAAATCCTTTTAACACCTTAAGCCCTAACCAAATGTCGGGTCGCCCAACTGAGGGACAACAACGAGAAAGTCAGCTCCCCTGATGGCGGCTGTATGAAATCGCCAGAGATGCGTTTTGCTGTTGCGAATACAGGCGACAGGCCAATGACGAAGCTCTATAGGCCACAGACCATAGGGGCCCCCAAGAGCACGTAAGCATAAGCATTTTATAGGGATATCCCTACCTTAGTCTGCTTCATTATAAGAGGGCTTATATGGGATATCCCTATCCTAATTTTTGCTTATGTGCTTTTTTGGGGCCCTATGACAAGCACACAAACTTCAGTTGCACGTCAGGTGGAGACCTTGCGAACAGTTCTCCTTCGGAAAGCCTTCGGCTATGCTGCGAAGGCCCTGCAAGGAGATTCACCTGCGCAGCCCACCAAACCAGGCGGCGGTCCTTCACGAAACGAGGTGGTAAGTGAGTCCCGGCTCCAGCGCAGGGCCCGGAATGGATGATCACTGCCTGATCCGGAGGGGTTGCAACTTGCCAGAACTGCTGAGACGCCGCAAATCGCCCTGGTCCACGAGCGAAGACAGTCGCTGCATTCTTGACCGTTAGCAACTAGGTGGCCATGCGCTCGAGAATTCTGAGCATTTAGACTGTAAACCTCCAAACTCCTGAAAGCTCTAAAGCACCACATCCTCGATTCACCTCAAGGCTTTTCCCTGCAACGATTGAAAAACACCCGAAACTGTGATCTTCCAAGCCGATATAATGCCTGCATGTCGTAAGCCCAAAACCTTAAACGAAATGTCCCATAATCCAACCTTAATCCGGAATAACCTTCCTTCTGACTAAGGACATATATGGGAGTTTCCGAACATAGGGGGTACCTTATTTTGGGGGTCCTTATAATAAGGATCCTAGTATTCAGGGTACGATATTAAGGTCCCCTATTTTCGGAAACTCCCAAAAAACTCGGAAATCAGACGGAGGGTTCCTGAAAAGTTAGGCTTGTCAGGGTCAAGGTAAACCCTATGTCCGCAACCGTAACTAGACCTAAGAGTTACCTAAACAAATAAAAAGGGTGCCCTTTTTGGTTTCAAAGGGCTTATAAGGGAACCTGAACCCCAAAAAAGGGAATAAGGGCCTACTCTAGGTCCTAGCTAAAAACCCTACAGCAACTCCAAAAAGTTGGAAACCTAGTTAAGGACAAATAGTGCTGAGATCCCCTATACTTTACTCTTAGGGATTGGAAGCCAAAAACCGAAAACGAAATGTTAACTTACTTCCCCAATAAGCCACAGAAATAAAAGCCGTTCACCTTTCGGATTACTACTAAACTAAAAGAGCCCAACAAGTTTAAAGGTTGGGTAGTGGGGAACCGAGAAAAACCTAACCCCTAAAGCCCTAGACCCCTAAACCCTACACCCTAAGCCCCTAAACCCCTCAACCCTAAACCCTACACCCTAAACCCCTTAACCACTGGGTATTGGGAACTAAGTCAAGGCGCGTCCAGCTGGCTGCACGTTGACGAGGCCTGGCTGAGCCTGCAGTTTGCAACCCGAAAACCGAATGGTCCTAAAGGGGTTCCTTTAAGGGGTCCTTTGAAGGGGTCCTTTCAGGGGTTCTACAAGGGTTCTATAGGGTTTAGGGTATAAGGCTCCAGGGTACCCATATAGTATAGACTTAGGCCTTAAAGTACCCGTATAGGGACCCCTTTAATGCTTAAGTATCTACTATAAAGGTACATGGAGCCTTTGGGAAATGTGGCCTTGGGTTTAGGGTTCACAGGGGGGTTTGACTGGAGAATGGGGGTTTTGGGAAATTTCTGGTAAGATTTATATCGGAGTTTCCGAAAATAAGGGGTACCATATTTTGGGACCCGTATAATAAGGATCCTACTATTTAGGGTACTATATTAGGGCCATTAGGGTCCCCTATTTCCGGAAAGTCCCATATAAGCGTCTTGTAGGGTTATAGAAAGGTTGAGGGTTGAGGGTTTTACGGTCCAGTCTAGCTTGAATTCAGGGGAGCTAGCAGACTGTAGCTATACAGGAACTATATGGGCCATGCTATGTACAGAGCTCAATCTGACACGCATATACTGGTCAACGGTTGTAAATCGAAGATGGTTTCGGGCTGTACGTGAACACAAAAGGCAGCCGGTTGTTGAGAAGATCCTTTGACGGAAAAAAAGTTTAGACATACCGAAAGTCTTAACAAGGTTCAAGACTGACCCCTACTCAACCCCAGCTTATTGCACCCAACATGCCACCCTTTCACTGTGCTGAAGCATCTGCTGGCCAAGTTGGGAAATTTGTTGGGAAGGCAGCGCCTGCCGTCAACCCTAAACCCTAAACATGGGTCACTTGTAGCTAAGGTTGCGATGGACGTCCAGGGGTTTCGGGTCCAAAGAGTTTAGGCCTATAGTAGAAGCCCAAAAGTTGGAAACCCAATAGCCTCAATCCTTAAGAATCAAAAACAGGTAATATCAGCACGAAATGGCCCTGATCCGATCTCCAACTTTTTTTGGCATTCAGGATGTAAGCCTTACCAGGGCCAATGGGTTGAGGCCTGAAGCAGGGTAGCGTGTACTTGGAGGTTCATGAGGCTTAGTAAGTAGGGTTATAAGTACCTTTATAAGGTTATATGCAAGTTACCTTACTTACAACCCCAAATACTAAGTCCCATGATCCTTCAAGTATCGATTGTAAAAAGAACAATGCAGCTACTTGGCCCAATGTAGCCCCAATTCATTCACCCACCAATGTAGCTGCATGTATCTCGTGAAACTCTTGTACTTGTGTTCTCCAATCTTAAGGCAACAGTAGTACACATGTGACTCTAGCTACTCAGTAGCTCTCTGTCTGTCAACATACATCGGGCTGGATGCAGGGGAAGGCACACTCCTATGAAGACAAGGTGCTGTGACCATATCCTTCACGGCCACGAAATTGTAGCTCTTCGCCTGCCGTGGACAACTCCATTAGGAACCAAAACTTCACTAGGATGCCCAGTAACCGGGGAATAAAAAGGGCTCCCTCTTTGGTACTGGGTAACGTTATAAGGAACCTGTAACCAAAAAATGGAAAAAGGGCCCACGCGGAGACCTCGAAACACAGGCTGAGGCTTTTGGTGCATTCGGGGTTGAGGTTGTAGAGTTTTGGAGTTCTGCCACTCAAAACCCCAACCTAAGTACTAACCCGAACAATCCAAACCGTAAAACACGTCAAACAGCTAAGCCCTACAGACCCTCTGACAGCCAAAAACCCAAGACAGAACCCTAAACAAAAATCGAAAACCCCCAGGAAGCCCTAACACCTGGAGTTCTAAGCCCGAACCCTAAACTAAACTCGACCCCCCCCCTATAGCCCTAGACCCTCTGACAGCAGCCTAAACAGAACTCGAAAACCCCCTATACCCCCAAAAACCATCCAAAGCCAGAAACCCAGGCGCCTGGTCAAGAAATGCGTGCTGTGTGGCCACCGGAATCTCCTGAGACGGGACTGCAATAGCACGGCATTTCAGATTTAGGGTGGCTGTTCAAAATTATGGTGCCTTTTCGAGTCCTTGTTTTGATACCGCACCTAATATCTGGGGTACCCAAAAAGAGACGCTAATTTTGACAACTACCCATTTAAGGTTTAGGGTTTCAGTCCCCGCATATTGTAGCCCAGCAGCGGTGTTTTCGATAGTCAACAATGTACACCAATCCGGTCTTCTATATCTTACGGCACCTGTATTGAATCATACAGAAACCCTTCTCCACTCCTCCGGACCATCGTCAGCAACGTCCATCTCGTCCCCCATGTTGTCGAACCTCCGCAGAAGGAACCAAGACTTCGGGAAAGCAACAAATATTCCGATACCACTTCTTAAAGCTTTCCTGTAAAGGTTCCTGTAGGGATGCCGTTTGGGGTGGTCCTTTGAGGTTCTTTCAAAGGTTTCTGAGGCACATCTAAGTTTACAGGATTTAGGTTTATGAGTTTACCCCAAGGGTCCAAAGGATCCAATAATTAGGTGTTCGGTTTTAGGATAGTAGTTATGAAGGTTAGGTTTTTGGAGAGTATATGGTTATTGGGTACTTGGACCCTTGGGGGAAAGGCCACGGCACTTAGGGGTCGGAGCTGTTAGATGCCCAAAGACTCCAACATGGCTTACTTCAGGGGTATACTTTAAACCACACTAAAGGGTGCCTACATACCAAAAACTATATTTCGGATCCGAACAATTACAACTTAAGGATACTTCAGGTATATTATTCAACTGGTGGGGCTTTCGAGTCTCGGTAAATTAGCACTCAACTGGACTTGGACGGTTCCGGGGCTAGTCCCTGAAGAAAGAGGCATGAAGCTGTAAATACTCTGAACAGGGGGGGTGGTTTGAATTTTGCTGCGCAGGCTTTTTGAATTTTGAGTGTACTTTATCAGAGCTTCCTAGGGTTTTGTAGGGTAGAAAAGGCCTTCTGATGGTGTTATACAGGTTGTATACGGTGTTTCATTGTATTAGGGGTAGGGGTTTGTAATGGGGTGTTAAGGCCCAGGGCATACATTGAGCTACCCAGAAACTAAAAGTTCCCTTAATTAAGGAATATACGTTCAATTATGGCAGGATCCCGAATATGATGTAAGGAAAATTCCTTTTAGCTCAGGGACATTGGGGTCTCTCAGCTCCTCCAAACAGCGACGGCTTTGCAAGCTACGCCTCAAGGATGGTGGTTGCGCCCATTACCTCGACCCCTACTTCAAGGATCATGAGACTTGGTAATTGGGGTTATAAGTAAGGTAACTACAGTTATAATAACTATTAACCCCAATTAAGGTACTTATAACCCTACTTACTAAGTCCCATGATCCTCCAAGTATCCATTGGGTACTGCCTCCATCCTGTAACAACCAATTTTCGGGGCCATATATGATTGTACTACCAATATTATCTAGAATCTAGTTGCTACAGAGTGGGCGTAGTGCCCAACCTATCCATCCCGAAACCCTCAATCCCTAAACCCTCAAACCACCCTAAACCCTCAAACCCTAACCCCTGAAACCAGAAACCCTAAACCCCTAAACCCCTAACCCTTAAACCCTAAACCACAAACCCTCAAACCCTTAAACCCCTTCACCCCTCAGCCCTTAACTCTAGCCTGCTCCAGCCCTGAAGATCGAGATCTCGTTTTTCCGGTGTTACTACGGAGATGCTGAGCCCTAAGCTCCCTAGACCCTAAACCTTCAACCCTAATCATCCCTAAAACAACCCTAAACCCCAAACCCTCAACCCTAAACCTCAAAGCCCTAACTTTCATGAGGCCTCGCCCTGCCCTGCCTTCCCCTGCTCCTCTTTCAGCCCGCAAGATCCCCGGCCGCGCTTTTGAGCCCAAACGCAGGTTTTGGGGTGGTGGCCACCTGGACCCCAAAAGCCCAAAGGCTCCATGTAGCTTTATAGTAAATACTTAAGCCTAAAAGGGGCCTTTAAGGGTTCCTTTAAAGGGTTCTATAGGGTTGAAGGTACCCAAACAGTAGATACTTAAGCCTAAAAGGGGTCCCTATATAGGCACTTTAAGGCGTAAGTCTATACTATATGGGTACATGGAGCCTTAGGGAAGTATGTAGAGAGCAACACTTACACGGGGTTATCGAGATTCGTTCAGCTCTGGGGGATCTTGTGAGGATTGTCAAGCGTTTAGAGATACCCAAACAGAAACCCACCCAGAGACTGCAATATCCCCTAATTAGAGAACATTCCTTAAAGCATATTTAGGATCCTACTATAATTTAAAGTACTGGTAGGTTTTAGGGTGGTGGTCAGGGAACTAAGGGCAAGGATTGTGAACGGGTTTGGTCGAAGATGAGTGGTGTTGAATGGTCTCGCGAGTCTAAGGCTTAAGATGTGGGGGGCGGCAGTCTACTGTTGGGATTGACCTTGAAATGATAACATTCCATTCCCAAGAGTCCTAGTCCTAGTGCCTACCGATAGTCACATATTCTCCCAAACACCCTAAACCCTAAATCCTAAACATTAAACCCGACCTACTGGTAATCGCAAAACTCGTAAGTACCCACGTACCGAACTATTTTGTGATTGTGAGGATCGACTTCGGGGTTCGAGAGCTGAGACGAAAAGGTTTCGGGTTTAGGGGTTTAGGGTTCAGCGGGCTGGGGAGTTTAGAGATTCGGGTATAGGGATTTAGGGTTTAGGGTTCAGAGGATTAGGGGTCAGGGCACGGGGGGTTCAAATCCCAAGTCCCCGAAGCCTGAAACCGATAAGCCTTAACTCCCGAAAGGCCAAACAAACCCCCTTAAACGCTGAACATAGAGGTTTAGATGGGATCTGCTGTTTAGGTGTTGTCTGCTGTTTTTTCCTGCAGTACGTATAGGGTTTAGGGATGTTTAGGGCAAGTCGTGTATACAGGTTCTGAACTCAGAGAGCCCAATGTACATGGGGTTATCGAAATTCATGCGGCTTTCGGTGATCTTGTAAGGATTGTCAACGTGTTGACTTACACAAACAGAAAACCACCTTAAATCCGTAAAAGGATCGCCCTACAACTCAAGACGTTTTCCTGAGTGAAGGGGTGTTGGGCGTCCTGGGAAATCCCAGTCTGTGAACCATGAAAGCAGCTGCCCCCACACCCTGAACCCTCAAACGCTAGAAACCCCATAGACCCCGACGCCTTTCAAGAGCCCAAGAGCACAGGCTCCGAGATACCGTTATGGTGGATACTCCCCTAAATCATAGTAGTAACTCCTAATATAGAAACCCTACATTCTACTGTACGAGTACTCAGGGGCCTTAAACCCTAAACCCTTACAGATACCCTTAAAGGAACCCTTTCAGGGGACCCTTATACTTGGAGGATCACGGTAGGGTTATAAGTACTTCAATTGGGGTTATAAGTAGTTCTAACTGTAGTTACTTATTAAAGTCCCATGATCTTTTAAGTAGGACCCTTTGGGAAGAGCAATCCCTTCTGCTGCCTTCCGCCCCTTCCCGGGATCGAGCCCTGGCTCGGAGAAGCTCAAGGGATATTTTAGGGCTTAGGGTTCCATCATGGGGTCCTTCCACGGTCATTACTATAAGGTTCCATACTAGGGTCCCCTGCAGAGTAGAGTTTAGGGTTCAAGGGTCCATGTACCCATACAGTATATAGTCAAAGGCCTTGAAGGCATCCCTATATCTGTTGTAGGGCACGTATTTCGGTAGATGGACCCTTATGTCCTGAACCTGAAGCCGCCATGGTACCCTTACCGTTAAGGGATCCTTTAAGGGATCGCTGAAGGAATTTGCAGGGTTCCTTTAAAGGTGCATGAGAGTTTCCGAACCCAACAGCAGGATCCTGACAGTAATGACCCCAAAACAAGGTTCACGTCATTTTCGGAAACTCTTACATGGACCCTTAGGGTCCGGATTTTAGGGTTTTTTAAGGTTTAAGATTTAGGGTACGATTTAGCGTTTAGGGTGTTAGGGTTTTTGGGTTGTGAGTTCGAGGGTATTCGCTCTTGAGTGCTGGATGGTTTCAAGGTTCAAGGCTGTAAGCCTTGAGGGCTTTAGGTTTGTGGTCCTAGGGTTGAGGACGTTAGGGTTTAGGGTTTTGCGGCTTGGAGCTTCGGATTTAGGATGTTGGGTTGTACGGCTCCAGGGCTTTAGGGCTTAAGGCGAAGAGGCTCTGGGTGTCAGGTTTTTATTGTCTTAGAACCAAGCTTTCTAAGGCTGTGCGGTCGTGGACGGTTTGGGCTTTCTGTGTGCAGCAAATTCGCGGCAATGGCGGCATCTTTGCCTGCTGTTCCTGACTTTGTCAGGATGCAAGCCCGACAGCAATTGTCTGTGGGCATCCTTGAACTGTTCGTAGGGGGATGCTCGCTCTGACAGCGGTCGCTTGGGCCTTGTCTTCGATGTTCTCAATGTTCTCCTCCTCGTCGATGTACTTAATGCAGAGAGGGTCTTGGTCGCGTCGTGTGCCACAATCATTGCAGGTCAGCTCGACCGCCTGCATATCGTACTCGAGCTGCCGCACTCTCGGCATAAAATGTTGCCCTGGGTGTACCGTTGCGTCATAGCGCCGAGGGAGTTGAAGGGGCACGAGCGAAAGCTGGCAAATTTGAGGCAAGAGCTCGCTTGAGGTTTACGAGTGTAGAATGTGGCTAGCTCAAAGGCACGAGGGTTTAGGGGTCATAGAGGCTAGAGTCGAAGCCTAAATTCTTTATGCAGACACCCGACTTCTCTGTGGCAAATCTCTTCGCTTGCTCACACTGTGGGTTTCACTCTAAACTCTAAACCGCAAACTGTTGTAGGAGTTCGGAGAGCCTTGCAAAACCGAAACCCGACAGTGCCTCCAATCTGATATAGTGGCCTCAATAATTAGAATACGGTTTTGGGGTTATTACATTGTACTGTAATTAGATCAAGGAACCCCGAAAATGGTATAGGTAATTCTTGAGGCCAATTAAGGCCCCTATATTAGGATATACTGTGGCCATCAAGTAGTCCCCATATAATGGTTACTTTAGCGCCAAAATCTGTACCATTTGGGTAGGTGGACCCTTATAACCTAAAGCCTAAGCCCTTAAAGAATCCCTCAAAACAACAGCTTAAAATTCTATAAGCCCTGAGGGAATAAAGGCTTGATATCACTTGAAAGGTCCCGACCGCATCCCGAAGACTTGGAGGCTGAATATCCTAACCAACCTAAAACCTAAACCATAAACCTTTTCGTCATATGGGGTTTAGGCTTTAGGGTTTAGAATACCAAGTAGGCCTTACTTAATCATTAGACAAGTAGTGGAGGTCAAGAATGGAAGCAGACTAAAGCAGTGTGCAGGATGCATGTATGTACACCTACACCACCTCGTATACAAGCTGATAACCCTTAGAATCAAGTATGGTAGGATTGTATGAACCCTTAAAAAGGTTAAAGGTGACCTACTCAGCTACTGAGAAATCCCAGAGTCGAAGCAAGACGGTTTAGGGGGTCGTAGGGTTGAGGGTTTAGGGGTCTAGGGTTTTCAGGGTTTACAAGGGTTTAGGGTTTTTGGAATGTTTTTAAGGTTTTGGGCTTAGGGTTAAAGGCTTAGGGGTTTAGGGGCTTCAGGGTTTAGGGAGGGCAAGGTAAAATGGACCGCAAAAACATTTCTAATTACAGTAAACTCCATAAAGTTGGAAACCGGATGAAGGCCAAATAGTGCTGGGCTTCCCTATAAATTGCTCTTAAGGATTGAGGCTATTGGGCTTCCAACTTTTGGGCTTCTACTGTATTAAGGCCGCTATATGAGGGTTTCTTTGGTAGGGGTGTACTGTTCCTTGACAGGTTAGATCCGGTGTAAAGGGGTTTTAGAGATTTGGGATCGAGGGTTTTCTTGATGCAGTTTCTTAAAGTTTCGGATGCTTGATTATCTTGGGTTCTTAACTTGCAATAGCTAATGGGATTTTGGGACTTGGGTCTGGGACTAAGCTCGTAGACCCCTAGCCCCTAAACCCCCTCAACACCTTCCTTGCGTGCATCTCGCCCCGATCGTCCGCAGTGACTGCTTGCATAAATCCCCCAAAACAGTATAGGTAATTCTTAGAAGGCCCCTATACTACAAAACTCCCCAGAAGGCCTGGAGGCGGCGGCACCTCGGATGGGCTTATTTGAAGGATCATGGGACTTAGTAATTGGGGTTATAAGTAAGGTAGCTACAGCTACAAATACCTTGAGCTACCAAACCCGAAACCCTAAACCCTAAAACCCACAGGCCCGGTATCTTCTATGGAGAAGCACTGGGCGGATCGTCGGGTCCTCCCAAATCCTAGTCTCGTGAATTGTTTTTTAGGCTTTAGGGTTTAGGGTTTGGGGTTTAGGGTTCTTTGAAGGGTCGTGGTCGATGACTGCGATTTGTCTTGCCGTTGCCCTTCGTCGCTGTTCCGCCGCTGCGGCTTGGCTACACCACGCAAAGCCCCTTGATTTCATCATCGAAATGGTTGTCTAAACCCTAAACCCTAAACTGATTTGTTGTTTGCGGCTTTGTCCTGACTGGGATTCACGGCAGCTTTGCAAGGTCAAGTTGTAGGGTTTAGGGCTTAGGGTTTAGGGCTTCGGGTTTAGGGCTTTGGGTTTGGGCTTCGGGCTGAGGGTACTGTAGCGTCAGGATCCTTATGTAAAAGCCGTCCTGACTGTTCCTCGGAAGTCGGAAATCTCACTCCACGCAACACAATGTACTGGAATGAAGAAGCGTTTTGAAAAGCGTGGGCCAGGTACAGGGTCGGCATTCCGGGATTGCATGAGCAACCAGAAACTCGGAACATAGAAAGTCGATGTATGTTCATCGGTAGTTTCTGCGATCTGTTGGTTTTACTTCAGTCAACGTGACTCAGGATACCTCTACAATCTACAGCTTAAGTAATGGCCTTTCCCTAAGAGCCCCAAGGACCCAAATAACAGGGTGTTAGGTGCCGAACACAATTCAGAGAATGGCACTTGGGACCCCAAACCCTGCCAAGGAGTACTGGGACGTTTGACTTCATGTTAAAGGGTCACCGAACCTGCTCTTACGGTCATGGGGTTCAGAATCGGTACTTAAAGGATCATGGGACTTAGTAATTGGGGTTATAAGTACGGTAACTACACTTAGAGTTACTGATAAACCCAATTAAGGTACTTATACCCCTACTTACTGAGTCCCATGATCCTCCAAGTAGGGCTACTCGCTCACTTATACCCTCGTATGAACCCCTATTCGGTGTCCCGGCAGTCCCCTACTTTGGCGCCTTATTATCGAGGGTGCCTTTGTTGTACTTTCCTATTGTTCTGCCCAGACGCCGCTCCGAAGGGCTCGTAGCGAAAGTTGCCGGGAGGCTGGGCAAGGATGTTTGTTTCGGGGAGGTTTGGGGTTCGCAGGGTGCTCGGGGTTCGGATTTAAATCGTGGGGCTTTTGGGGTTTAGGGTTGTCCGGGATGGGGGCTTGGGGTTAAGGGCCTAGATTTCCTTTTGAGGGTTCTGGGCTTACGGTTTGGGGTTTAGGGCTTTGTATTGGGTTGACGGTTTAGTTCGGTGTTTTCGGGAAGCTCAGGGTTCAGAGTTGCAAGTTTTTTTTCGAAGGATACCACCAGCATGGACATGAGCATAAGCCTCTTACAGGAATATCCTTCCTTACAGGGTTTGATCTTTACAGGTGCGGATTTACATGCAATGTGCCTATCATGCGTTTTGCTTGTGTGTGCTTTTTGTGCAAGGGCACGGGTGGGAGTGTGGGGGTGTGCCCTAAACCCTAAACCCCTAAACCCTAAACAAATAAACCTTAAACTTAAACCCTAAACCCTTTGTGTGTTGGTGGTGTTAATTTAGGGCCTGGGGCTTCAATCTTCGGCGTTGTTTGGGATCTCGGTCGCGGTATTGGCCTTACATTCTTCTCCTTGGCTTCTCAAGATGATGTAATACAATCATAGCCCCTGTTTATCAACACATGTATGCGTGTATATATATATATACACACACATACACGTATATTCATACATACGGAATGGCTTCTGTTGGCGGATGCTCTTAAGCAAGGGGCAGAAGACCTAACTTTAGTGTCACATTCATGGAGTGTTTCAACCGTGCCGTACTACTTCCGGCAACATGTGGGAGTTTCCGAGAATAGGGGCCCTAATATAATACGCTAAATAGTAGGATCCTTATTATAAGCACCCCAAAATACGGTACCCCTAATTTTCGGAAACTCCCATGTTACCCTGCCTTTCAACAACTGCGTGTGGAGCTCCAAAGGCCACGAATGTGAAGTTCGTCAAGGGTGCATGCACCTATAAAGTACTTGGAGGATCATGGGACTTAGTATGCAGAGTGATAATACCTGAACTGGAGTTATAAATATACCTGTAGTTACTTTACTTATAACACCAATTACTATCTCCCCTGACCCTCTAAGTACAGCATAGACTTTGCCCCGAAAAGGAGTTCTGAAAGGGGCTCCTGTGTCTGTTTAAGCACTACAAACCCGAAATACATCCTCTAAACCACGAACCCAAAGAATCATAAACATTATAACAACCTCCTCAACCCTAAGCCCTAAACCCTGAACCCTAAACCCTTGAACCCTAAGTTAAGTTGACGGAGCCTTTACCCTAAAACCCTAAACCCCAAACCCCTAAGCCCTAAGTTAAGTTAACGGAGCCTTTACCGTAAAACCCTAAACCCCAAACCCCTAAACCTTATAAACCCTAAGTTAAGTTAACGGAGCCTTTACCTTAAACCCCTAAACCCTTAAACCCTAGACCCCTAAATCCTAAACGCTAAGTTGAGCTAACGGGGCCTTTACTTACAGAAGCGTCTTTGGGCTAAGCCCCAAGCCGCAAGCAAGCCCTGAAGTGTACCAGCACCCCCCCCCCCAAGAGCCCTTGAATAGAGCTTTTTGTAGTCTTACGGTTGATGATATAAATCTGCATGACCTTAAGGACCCTAAACTATGGGCATAATGGTATATTCCTTATTATGGGTAATGCAGGGTTATATCATCAACAGTATGGTCCTGAATATTTGGGGTAGAATAAAGGCTAGTTGGGGGGTCCAGGTACCAGAGTGGTGGCCTAAATATTTAGACGGAGGGGCTGAATACCGTAGCCCCCTAGGAACAAAAAGGGCTCCCTTTTTGGTATTGAGTAACTTTGTAAGGAACCTAGGACTACAAAAAGGGAATAAGATGCGAGAGAGCTCGGAAGACGAAAATGCATGTTGTTCGGGCCGCCGACGATGTTGGATCTGTGTGGCACATCCCTCGCAGACGGTTTGTCCGCAAGGTGTGAATGCACAGATGCTCTCCTCCGCCTCCTGCTCTCAAGCGGCGGCGACTGCAGCACATGAGCCACCTGTCTCTTGTCTGCCATTGCCTCCAGGCAGACAGGGCAGGGACTGGCAAGTTTCGCCCCGAAGAGGCGCACCTGAGTGTGAGATGAATATGACGTTTGCAAGGCTAGATACATCGCTCGGGCCGAAGCCACGGCGCAGTCCGAGAAACGGCAAGATGGGCAAGAGGGCATGGCGTCGCTAGCCGAGTGTAGGGGAGCACGCTAAGACACAGCTACCTCGCTAGAGCCACACCCCATGAGCGCATTTGACTCCGATCGCGTTAGGTTCTGTATCCTGATTCATCAACTTTTGTGTTACGTCGTTACATGTTTGTGTCTTCTTTTGTTTTCTGCCGTTCGTCTAGTTGCTTGTCTATTATTGTAGTTTGCTTAGTCAACGTGTGGTGTACTTTGAGTCGGGAGCCTCGGGCAACCAGGCTTGGGCTAAGTGTAACGTTGTCTCGGAGTATGCGGACGCTACGACTTTGGAGCTTTGAGTGATGCTTCAGAGCCCCGTGAACACAAGCATTCATTATGGAAGTTTCGTAACTAGCCTGGAATAGGTCTCGTTAAGCCCTGCTTCTGACTTTTGCGAACACTCGCACGTGTTGCCGCGGTACTCGGAAGTTCAGCCGAGAAGATTCGGCCTGGGTGTGATTCGAGCAATGGTCGGAGTAGCAATCGGAAAGGGGCGGAAAAGCTGCAAATGCATGTCCCGCCAAGCTGAGCTACTGGCTTCATATAGATCCTCGACCTCAGGACCGAGCGAAGCAACAGCATGACCGAAGACGAAACCATCTCATGAACGAACAGCACGGTCGTCAACTTTTTCTATATTTGCCGCTGCCATTTGCGAGAGGCCGTGGCTTGCCCACGTAACCTCAAAACGCGCCGATGGGAGTGGCAACAAATCTCGTGGCCGTGGTTTGCCCACGTACGGCCCTCAGTTGCGGCCGGCGGTGGCCTGAGAAATGGGTCCATGCAAACGGTTTTACACTGCCAGTTCGCGAGCCACAGCCGAGAGCAAGGCATCCTCCCGGGGCACGACGTCCAGTATGACGATGTCGATGTAGCGTGCCCCGTCCTATGATTTGAGTTTCATGCTACAAGGAATTCGTTACAAAGGGATTGCAAGACGCTGTCCTTCTTGAGTTGCACCTTCTGGGGCGGGGTCCGTCCATCCGTGCAGGTCATTGCCTCACATGGATCTCAATGCAGGGTCCTGCGTTTGATTTACTTCGACAATGCTCAGCTAACAGCCTGCACAGAGGAGGAGGACCGTGTCGCCCCAGTGAAGTTGCTCCTCGTCCCATAGGCGCCCTTAGTCCATGCATCGTGGCTGACTCTTTTGCCATTTGCATAACATGAAACTTCGGCAGAATGTAGGAGAGAATCTGTCGCATTTATTGCAGATATGGCGCACAGGTGGTGGTCGAAGGTCCTCCTGCCTCCAAAACCGTGTCCCCAGGCTGGGTAGGCCCGGGGAACGGTCATCCCCGCCAGCCTCCCGGCCTTGTCCTTCCAGGAGGGAGGCCTGCCCGGTGTTTTCAACCAATGCGCGAAAAACAACAAAAAATGCGCACGATGCTAGCTGCCTGGACGGGGCAGAGGCACGAGTCCGATATAACCAGCGTGGCTCCCCACTCCTTCAAATATTTCGAAAGCAAGAGTTGCTACTTCCGATAGCATGACGAAGTGTAACGGTAGCGTTGCAAGGTCAGTCCTGCATGGCCTCTTGGACGATTGGGGCCATTCAGGCGAATCCGAGCACGTTCAGGTGGTAAGTACTGGGCATCCTGGAAAAAGGTTAACCTTTTCCTACTTGTCGGGTATCATGGGGAGCTAAAGGTGAACCTTTTTGGTTGTATAGGGATTGTATGGGTGCTATACTATCCAAAAAAAGGTTAAAGGTTAACTAATAATCTACCACTAGGTTTTCAATTATGGTAGGATTATACAAACCCCAAAAAGCTAAGGGTTAACTACTCAGCTACCAAGCAGAATACTGTAGGGGTTCCTTTAAGGGTTCTGTACGGGAATAGGGTTTCGGGGTATGTTGTAGTGTGTTCGCTATCCTCTTGAAGGTCTATCCCTTCAACTGCCGGACGCTTGCAGAGGTTCGCCCAGGCCAGCGAAGTAGCGTTGTAGCCGGAGGTCCTTTCCACAAGATCTCTGGCTTCCCGGGCCTCCTGTATCCACAGGTAAATCGAGTCGCTCTAATTTGAGAAAGCCAGGCAATAGTATTGGTAAACATGTAGGCTGCTATGTGCATCATGGGCATTAAGGTTTAGGCTCTAGCGATTTAGGGCTTCAGGGCGATAGGTTCAGGGCTCAGGGACTTTTTTGGGGGAGCTAGCTTAACACGAGCGCTTCTGGCGTTAAGGGTCTAACGAAGACAGCACCAATAGAGACCCTAAACCCTAACCCCAAGGGTCCAAAGGACGCAATAATTAAGAACTCGGTTTTAGGATAGTAGTTATGTAGGTTAGCATTTTGGTGAGTGTATGATTTTTAAGTACTTGGACCCTTGGGGGAACCCTGAAACCCTTAAACCCCAAACCCGAAATAAATATTCAGGCCCTGGGGTAACTTTGGTCTATGGAGTCCATAGGGTATATCAAATCCCTGTAGACGAAGCCCCAAATCCTAAACCCTAAACCCCTAAACCCTAACCGCCGGCCTCATGGGGAGGCATCCCCCATCCCTCAGTAGCGGCTGAGAACCAGTTCTGATGCTCGTGCGGTTCAGGGTTCCCAGAGACTCCAATATCCTTACTTCAAGGAATATACCTTAAACTCTGGTAGGGTCCCTAATTATATTATGTAGGGAATACTCCTTGATTAAGGGATATTGGGGTCTCTGGGTTTCCAGTGTAAGGAAGCTCGTGGTTTCTGAGGATTGGGAGGTTAAGTGCTGTTAGGGGTCGGGTCTGTCCAGGTAAGTTAAACTTATTATCTATTGACTACAGCCCACGACCGTAGCAATGATGAGGGTATGTTTGTAGGGTTCAGTTTCGAGAAGGAATTCCTATAACAAGAAGGGTAAACTGCTACTTCAAGGATGGTGGGACTTAGTAACTAGGGTTGTGACATGTTTATACCGTAGATACAACTACATCTATTCCCAACTAAGGACCATACAACCTCACTCACTAAGTCCCCTAAACCCTGAACGCTATGGTTTCGTCTTCACGGGCTGTTATAGGGCCCAAAAAAGCACATAAGCAAAATTAGGATAGGGATATCCATGTAAACCCCCTTATAATGAAGCCCATTAAGGTAAGGATATCCCTAAACAAATGCTTATGCTGGTGTGCTTCTTTTGGCCCCTTCTGATAGAAAGAACTTTTACAGAACTCGAAGGACTGCTTGCTTGAAGGCTCATGGGACTTAGTAAGTAAGGTTATAAGTAGGTTCTACTTAGGATAACCCCACTTAGGGGACTTATAACTCTACTTATAACCTACTTACTAAGTCCCCTGCCCCTCCAAGTAGACCCTAAACCCTAAACCCCATAGATCCCTTTAAGAAGAACCCTATAGATCCCTTTAAGGAGCCCTTTAAGAACCCTTACGAAGTCCCCTGCCCCTCCAAGTGGAGGCCTTGGAACTGCAACACACCCCTAGACAAGGCCGCGGCAGGAGGAGGGCCATGCCCCGGCGGGGGCGCATAGTGGGGCCCTGGGATTTCCCTAAGGGTCCATGTGGGGGCTGTTCTAAATTATGGTCCATTTTTGGGCCCTATAGTAGTATAGTCCTTATTATATAGGGTACCCAAAAAGGGACCATAATTTAGAACAGCCCCCATGTACCCAAATGATAGATACTTCGGCCTTAAAGTAGTCTCCAAAAAGGTAGTTTGGGGCATAAGTGTATACTATTTGGGTACATGGTCCCTTTGGGTTTGGGAGTTTCCGAAAATGAGGGGTACCTTATTTGGGGGTCCTTACAATAAGGATCCTAGTATTTAAGAGTACCATATGAAGTCCCCTGTTTTCGGAAACTCACATTTTGCTTAAATTAAAGGGTCATGGGACCTAGCAATTGGGGGGTTATAAGGACGGCAACTACAGTTATCTTTACTTAAAACTCCTATTTGAAGTACTTATAACCCTACTTCGCTGAACCCTAAACCCTAAACACACACATACACACATCCTAAACCCTAAACCCTATTATAACTCAGTACCATGATCCTCCAAGTGGTGTGTGGCGGCTCAGGGTTCATAGGGTTTACTCCCTGGTGCCTTGGCAGGGAATGGGGTAACGGATCCCTATAGCAGTCCTTTAATAGTCTCCAAAATCCATTCCCCCATTCCCTACTATATAGCAGGGGTTTTGGGCTTCAGGGGTTTAAGGTTTCGGGACTGCCCAGCGGCACATTGACCCCTGCTCCTCTCCACTAGTTGTCTGCAGATTCGGTTTAGGTTTAGGGGTTAGGGTTGTTTTTGAGATTCTCCGACAATGCCTCGAAACCGTTTAGGTTTAGGGTTGAGGGTACATGTTGTCTGGAGATTCCCCAATGACGTCTGGAAAAAATAGGAACGATGCTAGCCAGAGATAGATAAATCAACCGCATCGGCGGCTGCGGCTTCTCAGAAAGCCGCGGCTCCCCAATGTCCCCTTGACCCTAAATATTCGATCCGGAGTGATGCAGCGGCCTGCGCATAGCTAGAGTACGGTTATGTAACCTGTTGTGCTATGAATATATTGTGGACTACGAGGGGATGACATTGGAGTACTCCGACCGTCCATGATAGCCCTTCATGGAGTGGTTCAAAGTTCGGTCGATGTGCAGAGAGATCCTTTGTGCGACCCTTGTGCGACCAGATAAAATACCGATGAACTATGGGCACTGTGCCCTCAACGCTTGTGGCCTGATGCTAACCCAATTCCAGTTTCTGCAAATACGGGTCCTTGTATTATCACGCAGAGCGTGTCTTCTGAAACTCCCGTTGCAAATGTCGGAACGCCATGACGCAACACCAAATCCTTGACCCTAAACCGTACTGTCCCAGACCCTAGAAGCCTACAGCCTATAGCGCCTAAACCCTAGACCCTAGAAAACATAGCCTGACACTTCCTGTTTTCCACGCAAGGCAGGGCGGTGGACAATTGGCACATCTAAAGAATCTGACAGCTTGTGCTTCCCAGAGACCTCGAAAACTGTTTGCCTTGTTCTTGCTAGGGTTTGGGTTTAAGGGGGATTTGGAGATTCCGAAAATGGGGGACCCTAATATAGTACCCTAAATAGTAAGATCCTCATTATAATAAGGACCCCCAAGTAAGGTACCCCTTAGTTTCGGAAACTCCCATATTCCTCCACTAAAAGTTTTTGAAGTCCCTGCTTAGCCATCCTGAGCAGACAGGATGCAGAGTTTGCTGCTACGGGTTTAGGGTTTAGGATTTTAGGGTTCAGGGTTTAGAGTTCAGGGTTTAGGCTTTATGGTTTAGGCTTTAGGGTTCGAACTGTATTTTCCTCTCGCGGTATGTCGGCACGAAACAAACGGTTAAACTTGTGTCGGCCCCCTTTCAGTGATAGTTGAATACTATCCATAATATAGATCTATTAGGAGCCTAATAGCAGCCCTACTAGACTCTTACTGTATGGGAGCCGTACCTACGGCTAAACTTTCATCATCGCGCTAGGGGCTGAAATGTTGGGGAGGGTGTTTAGGGGGAGCTTTGGCTGCAGGGCTTGTGCTTAGCCATCAATAGGTTCCCACGTGGTATCAAGCAAAAGATCGCCAACACAGCCCAATGCATAAAGCTACTTGGAGGGGCAGGGGACTTAGTAAGTAGGTTACAAGTGGAGTTATAAGTACCCTAATTGGAGTTACCCCAAGTATAACCCTACTTACAACCCTACTTACTAAGTCCCTTGCCCCTCCAAGTACTGAACTCTCAGCAACCCTATAGCCAAAACCCTAATCCATAAACTCTCAACCTAGACTATTGAGGACCATAAGGGCTCCATTAAAGGGCCATTGGGGGGTCCTGAAACAACCCTAAACCTTTGCTCCTTGAAAGCCAAATCCGAAACTCTGAGCCCCGGAATTTCAGGCAAATCCCTGCTCAACAAACCCGCATCCCTGAGCTTTGTTTAAGAACTGCGGTTCTTCGCATTCAACTGCTATTAGTAGGGGACGGTTTCGGGATTAGGGTATGCGTAACTCAGGATCGGGATCAGGGGCCAGAATTAAGCTCGGTAAAGACCCTGAACAAGCCTTATGGTTACAAAGAAACTTACTTTGTAAAATGATCAAAACTCTAAACCTTAATTCAATGATTAATTGCGACCTCCAAAATAAGTCTGGGGTTCTCTACACTCCCAACACCGGCCTATCTGACGACTTTGGGCTGTCGGGGTTCTTGGTTTCAGGTTTCAACTGGACTTCGGAGTAACCAGGGGGAAAAAGGTATAGACTTTGACCAAAAACAATGTTCACGTATGGTACTCCAAACCCAGCTCAAGGTTCATGGTTTAAGTGGGGCCTTCGGGCGGAAGCTCTTGGCGGTGGGATGCCGCCGGGCTCATAGTGATTAGGTTTAAGGTTTTGGGTTTAGGGTTATACTGATATAGAAAGAAGCTGCATGCAAGTAACCCTGAGGGTCCAAAGGACCCAATAATTAGGTACTCGGTTTTAGGATAGTAGTTATGTAGGTTAGGATTTTGGAAAGTATATGCTTATTACGTACTTGGACCCTTGGAATACGGTGCTACATGGCGTAGACCCCGCTGGTACACTGCCCCAGTACACGAGGCAACAAAAGGTTAAACATTTCCAACATTACATCTTCGCGATCCTGTATTCTGCCGCTAGTTACGGCCTGTATGGCGCCCAAGTCTGACGTGACCTAAACCCCGCTAAACCCTGCACCGCTCAAACTACCCCTGAACTTTGTTCAGGCCGTCTTCATCGTCGTCGAACTCAATGAAGCGACCAAACCGCTTCACCAGATCTACCTCCAGTTTAGGGTTTCAGGTTAAAGGCCTTCGTGGGTTTCAAGTAGCCAGGGGGAAACAGTGTAAGCTTTACTTCATAATTCTAAGGGTAAAAGGAGGGACCCTTAACAAGGACCCTTAGGTATATACCCTTTAGATAACTACTATATACCCATTATATGGGTGGTTGTCATATTTAGGGGCCCTTTTTGGGTCCCTATTATAATACGGCACCTAATATACCCTAATTTTGACAACCACCCAAACAGCCCATTATAAGGTAGGGGTCCCCATTAAGGGTCCCTCCTCTTCCCCTTTGAATAATGGCTCTCCGGGGCTCCTTTCAGGAACAGGTCTACACAATTTAGTGAAGTAGGGGTTTAGGGTTTAGGGTATTGTACTCTAGAACCCGTATGGTACCCTTATAGTACAGACCCTTACAGTACCCATATAATAAAGAACCTTTATGGAACCGAGTTTTGAACCCTTATACTAGACTTAGCCCTAAATCCCTGAACCCAGTTATCGAACCCATATCGAACCTTTATAGAACCCTAAACCCTTATCGAACCCTTAAAGAACCCTTGTAGAACCCACTTCTAGAACCCTTCTAGTACCCACTTATAGAACCCGAAACCCTAAACCCTAAACCCGAAACCATATACCCTATACCCTAAACCCCAATCGATCTTCGTTTAAGGAAGGCTCGCCTCACGGATGCGGCTGCAGCCGCTGAGCTCCAGCGACTGGATCGGTAGCGCATTGCCTTTTGCATTTGGGGTTTAGGAGTTTGGGGTTTAGGGGTTTAGGTTTCCGGGTCCTAGGTTTTAGGAGTGTGGGGTTTAGGTTTCCGGGGTCTAGGTTTTAGGAGTGTGGGGTTTAGGTTTTTGGGGTTTAGGTTTTAGGAGTGTGGGGTTTAGGTTTTCGGGGTTTAGATATTAGGAGCGCGGGGTTTAGGTTTCCGGGGTTTAGGTTTTTGGAGTGTGGGGTTTAGGTTTTCGGGGTTTGGATATTAGGAGTGCGGGGTTGAGGTTTCCAGGGTTGAGGGTTTAAGGTTTACGGAATAAAGGCTTAAGATGGCCAGGACCCCCTAATTACCTACTAGGGGTCGAGGGGCTTAAGGTTCAGATTTAGGATTGAGATCAGTTTCACAGAGTCTTATACCGTGGTGTATAGGAGCTATCGAGAATAATGCACCTTAACATAGCACCCTAAACAGTAGGATCCGTTTTGTGAGGATGCCAAAATCAGGTACCCCTAACCTTCCAGAAAACCACGTCATGGGGGCCTGCGTTTTTGTTTACATATTGTGTACTCTAACCTTCGGCAACTCTATAATCTTGTAGCGCGCTTTAAGAGAAGCCTCATATTCGGGTTTAGGGTTTATAGGGTTTACCTAAACCAAAAAGGGCAAAAGGGCACTACTCAAGAACCTAGTCAAGTAGCTATAGGTTGCTGTATAAAGGGTTTTAAGAAATGTTGACGGGGTCTTATCGACTTTTGCTGGGGTTAAAAACTCTGTGGGATGACAACTCAAGGAATGTACCTTAAAACATACTGGTATCCGTGATATGAATTCAGGGTACATTCTGCGAACAAAGGAATACTACAGTGTACCATGCTTCTTTGAGCACACCCTTATATGGCCTTTAATTGTTGGTATTTGGAAGGTCTATGAAGGGTTTTGCGGGTTTAGCGTTTAGAGTTTAGGGCTAGAGATTATAGGGAGTTTCGAGTTTGTGGGCTTTTCGGTTGGGTGTTTTGGGTTCGTAGTGTTTAGGGTTGAGTGTAGTGTGCTGCGCAGTTGACCAAGACTTTCTTTTGGCAGCACCTAGTCCCGCTAATGTAAAGGAACCAGGTTCTATAAAGCCCCCCCCCCAAAAATCAAACAAACAAACAAACAAACAAACAACAACAAGTTATAGTGCGCTAGAAATGAGGAACCCAGTGGCGCCTATAAGGCTATATAAGGGTTTAGGGTCTAGGTGATGGGAGGCCAAAAGGGGGGTTTAAGATTCTTGGGGGTAGGGATTCATTGATACACCTTTTGGCCTCCTATGAAACACTGAACCATGGGCCGCCCGCGCCAGGCGGCGGCCGGTACCACTGAACGCTACCGCTTCGAGATCTGCTTGCTTTGCCAAGCAGATCGAGTCTTCCATACCTGATTTGGAAATGCTAGCCATGGGGCACCGTATATAATGGAGTTACCCTTAGCGCGCGACCCCGGCGGGCCTCCTTACGGGACTCCCTTACGGGACGGAGAGGCTGGGACGGAGGCGTTTACGGGACGAGCGTCCTTACGGGACGGAGGCGCTTACGGGACGAGCCTCCTTACGGGACGGAGGCGCTTAGGCCCTTGCGGGACGACGAGCCTCCGCACGGGACGGCTTTTTACAGGGGAAGGCGCTTACTACGGGACGAGCGTCCTTGCGGGATGGAGGCGCTACGGGACGAGCCTCCTTTTGCGGGACGGAGGCGCTTGCAGGACGAGCGTCCTTACTGGACGGAGGCGCTTACGGGACGAGTCTCCTTACGGGAGTTTCTTTTGCGGGACGGAGGCGCTTACGGGCCAAGCGTCCTTACGGAGGGAGGGCCCCTTACCGAACGGAGGCGCTTACGGGACGAGTCCCTTTTACGGGACGGAGAGGCTGACGAGCCTCCTTACGGGACTTCTTTTTTGCGGGACGGAGGCACTTACGGGACGAGCCCCTTGTACGGGACATTTTTTACGGGACGCAGGCGCTCACGGGACGAGGATCCTTGAGGGACGGAGTTGCTTGCGGGACAACCTCCTCACGCGACGGAGGCACTTATGGGACCTTACGGGACTTCTTTTTACGGGACGAGAGCGCTTACGGGACGAGCGTCTTTACGGGACGGAGAGGCATGGGACGGGGGGCGCTTGCGGGACGAGCGTCCTTACGGGACGGAGGCGCTTACGGGACGGAGGCGCTTACGGGACGGAGGGCTTACGGGACGAGCCTCCTTACAGGACGCCTTTTTACAGGGGGAGGCGCTTACAGGACGAGCGTCCTTACGGGACGGAGGCGCTTACGGGACGAGCCTCCTTTTGCGGGACAAGGCGCTTACAGGACGAGCGTCCTTGCGGGACGGAGGCGCTTACGGGACGAGCCTCCTTACGGGACGGAGGCGCTTACAGGACGAGCCTCCTTTTGCGCGGAGGCGCTTACAGGACGAGCGTCCTGACGGGACGGAGGCGCTTACAGAATGATCCTCCTTCTGCGGCACAAGGCGCTTACAGGACGAGCGTCCTTACGGGACGGAGGCGCTTACGGGACGAACCTCCTTACGGGACGGACGAGTGTCCTTACGGGACGGAGGCGGAAGAGCCTCCTTTTGCGGGACGGAAGCGCTTACGGGACGAGCGTCCTATTCTGGGACGAGGGCGTTTACGGGACGAGCCTCTTTATACGGGACGGAGGCGCTTATGGGACGAGCCTCCTCGCAGGACTCCTTTTGCGGGACGGAGGCGCTTACGGGACGAGCGTCCTCACGGGACGGAGGCGCTTACGGGACGCGCCCCTTGCGGGACGGAGGCGCTTACGGGACGAGCCTTACACGGACTTCTTTTTACGGCACGGAGGCGATTACGGGACGAGCGTCGTATACGGGACGGAGACGCTGACGAGCCTCCTTACGCGACTTCTTTTTTGCGGGACGGAGGCGCTTACAGACCTTACGGGACGGAGGTGCTTACGGGACGAGCCTCACGGGACGGAGGCGCTTACGGGACGAGCCTATACGGGACTTCCTTTTGCGGGACGGAGGCGCTTGCGTTACGAGCGTCCTTACGGGACGCCTCTTTACAGGGGGAGGCGCTTACAGGACGAGCGTCCTTACGGGACGGAGGCGCTTACGGGACCAGCCTCCTTTTGCGGGACAAAGCGCTTACAGGACGAGCGTCCTTACGGGACGGAGGCGCTTACGGGACGAGCCTCCTTACGGGACGGAGGCGCTTACGGGACGAGCCTCACGGGACGGAGGCGCTTACGGGACGAGCCTCTTTACGGGACTTCCTTTTGCGGGACGGAGGCGCTTGCGGGACGAGCGTCCTTACGGGACGGAGGCGCTTGCGGGACAAACGTCCTTACGGAGGGAGGGTTCACGGGACGAGCTCCACGGAACGGAGGCGCTTACGGGACGAGTCCCTTACGGGACGAGAGCGCTTACGGGACGAGCGTCCTTACGGGACGGAGAGGCATGGGACGGGGGGCGCTTACGGGACGAGCGTCCTTACGGGACGGAGGCGCTTACGGGACGAGCCTCCTTGCAGGACGCCTCTTTGCAGGGGAGGCGCTTACAGGACGAGCGTCCGTACGGGACGGAGGCGCTTACGGGACGCGCCTCCTTTTGCGGGACAAGGCGCTTACAGGACGAGCGTCCTTACGGGACGGAGGCGCTTACGGGACGAGCCTCCTTACAAGACGGAGGCGCTTACGGGGACGGAGGCGCTTACGGGACGAATCTCCTTACGGGATGGAGGCGCTTACGGGACGAGCCTCCATACGGAGAGGCGCTTGCGAACGAGCCTCGAGACTCATGTATTACGAGACGGAGCGTGCCTACGGGACGAGCATCCTTACGCACTCGTTTGCTTCGTCGTCCTTCTCTCTGAAGAATGTGCTGACGACGGGACGACTCTTACGGGACGAGCGTCCTTACGGGACGGAGGCGCTTACAGATTGTCCCAACTGACTGCAGTGGTGCAGCAAACTGAAAATGTTTTAAACCCGCGATAAAATTACTTCGGGTGGTTGGGGTGGGATCCGCTGCACTGAAGCGGCCCGACTGGCACGGGGTCGGGACGCGGCACTGAAACACACCCTAAACCCTAAATAAACCCTAAATCCTAAGCCCTAAACCCTAAGACTAGGGTTCGGGGTTTTGGGTTGCCAACAACAAACATGACTTAGCAGGCTGGTGCGCGGCATCAAGACCCAAAGAACCCAGTACCCCTTCATTAATAAGGAATATACCTTAAATTAGGGTTTAGGGTTTATAGGGGTTCAGGGGTTTGGGGTTTATAGGGGCCTTAAACATATCATGTAAGGAATAATTCCTGAATTCGGGGGTATTGGGATCTCTGGGAATTGGGTTTCCTTTTGTGCCAAGCTCTTCTGGGTTCGGGATCCAACGAAGTCAGGAAGGAACGAAGAAGACAATACCAGTTGCCCTGACGAGGACGAACAGACGAAAGACGAAGCCACACCAGCACATCACTGCTCACCACGTGTCTACACGAACACTCCGCGAAGTGAAACTTCGCAAACTGCCGGGTAGTTGGATGCTCGCCAAACTCTGGTCAAACTCATCGCCAAACGTCAAACTTTGCAGGCTGCTGGGTAGCTGGATGTCCTGCAAGCTCTGGTCGAACTCGTCGCCAAACGTCAAACTTTGCAGGCTGCTGGGTAGTTGGATGCCCCCCAAGCTCTGGTTGAACTTGAAGCCAAACGTCAAGCTCTGCAGGCTGCTGGGTAGTTGGATGCCCTCCAAGCTCTGGTTGAACTCGCGGCCAAATATCAAAATCTGCAGGCTGCTGGGTAGTTGGATGCCCTCCAAGCTCTGGTTGAAATTGAAGCCAAACGTCAAACTCTGCAGGCTGCTGGGTAGCTGGATGCCCCCCAAGCTCTGGTTGAAAAGGTAGCCAAACGTCAAGCTCTGCAGGCTGCTGGGTAGCTGGATGCCCCCCAAGCTCTGGTTGAAATTGAAGCCAAACGTCAAACTCTGCAGGCTGCTGGGTAGCTGGATGCCCCCCAAGCTCTGGTTGAAATGGTCGCCAAACGTCACACTCTGCAGGCGGCTGGGTAGCTGGATGCCCTCCAAGCTCTGATTGAATCTGTCGCCAAACGTCAAACTCTGCACGCTGCTGGGTAGATGGATGTCCTGCAAGCTCTGGTCGAACTCGTCGCCAAACGTCAAACTCTGCAGCGTCAAACTCTGCAGGCTGCTGGGCAGTTGGATGCCCACCACGCTCTGGATGAAAAGGTCGCGAAACGTCAAACTCTGCAAGCTGCTGGGTAGTTGGATGCCCTGCAAGCTCTGGTTGACCTGGAAGCCAAACGTCAAGCTCTGCAGGCTGCTGGGTAGCTGGATGCCCTCCAAGCTCTGGTTGAAATCGTGGCCAAACGTCAAACTCTGCAGGCTGCTGGGTAGCTGGATGCCCCCCAAGCTCTGGTTGAAAAGGTAGCCAAACGTCAAGCTCTGCAGGCTGCTGGGTAGTTGGATGCCCCCCAAGCTCTGACTCTGGTTGAAATGGTCGCCAAACGTCACACTCTGCAGGCGGCTGGGTAGCTGGATGCCCTCCAAGCTCTGATTGAATCTGTCGCCAAACGTCAAGCTCTGCAGGCTGCTGGGTAGTTGGATGCCCTCCAAGCTCTGGTTGAACTCGCGGCCAAATATCAAAATCTGCAGGCTGCTGGGTAGTTGGATGCCCTGCAAACTCTGGTTGAACAGGGCGCCAAACTTCAGACTCTGCAGGCTGCTGGGTAGTTCGATGCCCTCCAAGCTCTGGTTGAACTCGCGGCCAAACGTCAAACTCTGCAGGCTGCTGGGTAGCTGGATGCCCCCCAAGCTCTGGTTGAACATGGTGCCAAACGTCAAACTCTGCAGGCTGCTGGGTAGCTGGATGCCCCCCAAGCTCTGGTTGAAATTGAAGCCAAACGTCAAACTCTGCAGGCTGCTGGGTAGCTGGATGCCCTCCAAGCTCTGTTGAAATCGCGCCAAACGTCAAGCTCTGCAGGCTGCTGGGTAGTTGGATGCCCTCCAAGCTCTGGTTGAACTCGCGGCCAAATATCAAAATCTGCAGGCTGCTGGGTAGTTGGATGCCCTCCAAGCTCTGGTTGAACTCGCGGCCAAACGTCAAACTCTGCAGGCTGCTGGGTAGCTGGATGCCCCCCAAGCTCTGGTTGAACATGGTGCCAAACGTCAAACTCTGCAGGCTGCTGGGTAGCTGGATGCCCCACAAGCTCTGGTTGAAAAGGTAGCCAAACGTCAAGCTCTGCAGGCTGCTGGGTAGTTGGATGCCCTCCAAGCTCTGGTTGAACTCGCGGCCAAATATCAAAATCTGCAGGCTGCTGGGTAGTTGGATGCCCTCCAAGCTCTGGTTGAACTCGCGGCCAAACGTCAAACTCTGCAGGCTGCTGGGTAGCTGGATGCCCCCCAAGCTCTGGTTGAACATGGTGCCAAACGTCAAACTCTGCAGGCTGCTGGGTAGCTGGATGCCCCCCAAGCTCTGGTTGAAATTGAAGCCAAACGTAAGTGACATCGTTTCGTTCAGGGCAGCTACATCAGACACAGTCTCCTCCTCGAGTAGGTGCTCCCAGAGCATCGCGACAAGACCCGCGCCAAGTCTGCGCACCACGTACCAGATCTCGTCGTGCTGCACTTGATGCAGCAGCAGCTGGCACTGATCGATGACGCAGCCACTGGATGTCAGAACAAGTAAACCCGCAGGGTGGCCAACTGCGGCAGCGATGCGTTCGGCTACTTCGCGCCCTGTTTCGGCAGAATCGACTTCCAGCTCAAAGCTGGAACCTGCCAGGCAACGAACGCTCACGGTCCGCTTGGCCCTGTCCGCCGGAACGGCCTCTGCAGGCTGCGGATGCATGTGATCGGCCATTGCGTTGGGGGGCGCTTCCCTGAGGCGCTAAGATCAGAAGCCTGGGAGCTCGCAGTCACTGATGCCTGGACCCTTTCTGTACAGCTTTCTTTGTCTATTGGTTACCGTCTTCAGAACTCAAGTTAAGAGTTTACGGATGTTTATGGCCTAATTTTCTTTGGCTCCTGTATTCCCCGTATTGCATTGAAGGGTCCAAGTCGAAAAGCTGGTGAACCAAGAAAAGGAACTGCGCTGAAGGGCTCTAAACCCTAAGCCTTGAGTCCTGAAGAATCAACCCTAAACCTGATATCCCTAAACCCTAAACCCTCCCTAAGCGTCCTTGTGCCCAAATAGTTTTGTTGGGGTGTCGAACCCGGCTTTGATCGGGTGTCAGCTTCGTGGTTGTGTCCCTACTTGAAGGATCATGGGACTTAGTAATTGGGGCTATAAGCAAGGTAACTGCACTTATAACTACTTATAACCCCGATTAAGGTACTTATAACCCTACTTACTAAGTCCCATGATCCTCCCAGTAGAAACAACCCTAAACCCTAAACCGTAAACCCCGGAAGGCTACTGATGTTGCCAGAGGGCAGAGTCATTGCTGCTACGGTTGATGATGTAAATCCTGCATTACCCATAATAAGGAATATACCATAATTCCCTAGACCTTAAACCGTTTAGGGTCCTTGAGGTAATGCAGGATTTGTATCATCAGCAGTAGTGTTATTCCCGACCTCAAACTCCGAGTCACGAAGCGACAGCACACTAATGTAGGGGCCTTAGTAATTGAAAGGGCTCCTTTTCAAGGGGTCTATTAGGGCTATTTTAAGGATGTAGTATCAGGGCCTTAATAATTAGGATAGGGGTTTGGGGGTTCCATGTATTATCATTATGGTATAGTAAAACCCCCAAACCCTATTCTAACGGTTTAGGGTCTTAAGGCCCCTATACTACCTTTGTCCATGTCCCGTCATGACAACGGCCATCGTTTCCGCTAGGCTTGGCAAGCGGGAGGGGGCTGAACCTGAACCCTAAACACTCCAAACAAACTGCCCAGAGACTCCAATATCCCTTAATTAAGTAATATAAACCTTAAATTATAGTGTGATCCCTAATATGACTTGAGGAATATTCCTGCAAAAAGGGGTTCTTGGCGTCTCCTAAGACCTAAATTACTAAACTCTACAGGTAGATTTCTGATAGGAACCTTTAAAGGAACCCTTATAGTACATCCCTTTGAAGGGACCCCCACTTCTAAGTGTCCCTTGCCGAGCAGCACAATTTCTCCACGCCGTCTGCCGTAATCGCCGGCATGCAAGACAGGTTCAGCGCCGTGACCTGGGCAATACTTGGAAGATCATGGGACTTAGTTAGTAAGTAGGGTTAAGGGGTTCCTTTCAAGGGATCTATAGGGGTACTTGGAGGATCATGGGACTTAGTAAGCAGGGTTAAGGGGTTCCTTTTAAGGGATCTATAGGGGTACTTGGAGGATCATGGGACTTAGTAAGTAGGGTTAAAGGGTTCCTTTTAAGGGATCTATAGGGGTACTTGGAGGATCATGGGACTTAGTAAAGGGTTAAGGGGTTCCTTTTAAGGGATCTATAGGGGTACTTGGAGGATCATGGGACTTAGTAAGCAGGGTTATAAGTACCTTAATTGGGGTTATAAGCAATTATAACTGTTTACAGGGTATTTGGAGGGTCTAAGTATATACCATAATGATATTTGGACGCTTTGGGACTCCCACCGGTTTAGCGCTAGCATGATGAGGAAGACCCCTTAAAGGGTACCCCTTCCGAACCCTACTTCTGGCTCTCTTAAAAGGGACCTTATTGAGAGGGTCTATATCCCCGAGGGTGTTTAGGTTAACCAAAATAGCCTAGGCGGCCATGCGCCCGAACAGTATACTAGGTTGGCCCCTTAAAGCCTCTGAAAAATATTCGTAAATAGGGTCCTACTGAGCCCAATAAGGGAAAATATAAAATGTCCCAAAGGCCTACCTAGTATATACTTTGGCCCCAATGTACCTACTTTGAGACTACCCCCAAGGGGCCCAAGGGTCCCCAAAGGACCCAATAATTAGGTACTCGGGTTTAGGATGGTAGTTATGTAGGTTAGGATTTGGGAGAGTCTATGATTATTAGGTACTTGGGCCCTTGGGGTACTTTAAGGCCGAAGTTTATACTTTTTGGGCACAGGGACCCTGAGAGAAATAGGCTCCTCGACGCCCTCGTTCACGTTTTTTCCGTGTAAACCTGTAATATTGGTGTCTGATAAAGGGTCCCTTATCTACGGGAGATTGGAATTTCTGGATACTCCAAAGCACGAAGAAGCTCACACGATCCCTAAACCCACACTATTCTGAATCTGAAACCCTCAACATGGCACAAATTCAATTTGCCACCGCGAGCCCAAAGGCTCCATATACCTTTATAGTAGCTACTTAAGCCTTAAAGGGGTCCCTATATAGGTACTGTCAGGCCTAAGTATATACTATATGGGCACATGCAGCCTTAGGGGAGCGGAAGTACTTGCAAACCAGCTGGCCAACCGTATTTAAATATCCAGCGGCACCTTGTGAACCCCGAGTACGAAGTCTTGCAGCTCATCCCGCGGATTGTGGGGCTATGTTAGCAAGGGCTTTGCAGGTTTCTAAGGGTGTTGCGGTGTTGTAGGGTTTCGTAAGACTTAACGTAAGAAGGCCCTTGATTACGAAAGCCCCCGGGCTTTAATACGAGGATGTCACTGTAATTACGTTGACTATTAATAAGAAAAGCTGGGTTGTTGCTGGCTGGGTCTAGCGTAATTCAATGCTTCTTGCGGCTATGGCACTTGGCAAGACTTTGGCAGTTGTGGAGGCGATGCTTACGAAGCTCGCAACAGACAAACAAGGGCATGTCTGCTTCAACAGTTGTAAACTTTACATGTTCTTACCACAGGCTACCAGCAATAGCAGCAGCTGCTGTAGTAAAGCTGCACCATCAGCACCAGCAGCGCCAAAGGCTAACATCAACACCAGCAACGCTAACAACAAAAACACCACCACCTACGACATCCTCCTCCTCCACCACCGCCAGCACCAGCACCAACATTAAGTACAACCGAGCTGCTGTTGGACAGGCCAGCACCTGGAGGAGCCCAGCATCCGTGACTTGGCGGCAGTTGCAAAGATTCACCTGCCAGGGTCCCGGAAAAAATCCAGCCCAGCTTGTTGCAAAGGTGAGGATGCCAGGGTTGAGGGTTTGTGCACATCCACGCCTCAGGAGTTTAGCATATTGTTTACGCTGCTGCGCGTAGTAGTCGTCGCCGTAGTGGCAGTTCTTACATCCAATCAAGGGAATTGAGTGCAATCTCGCAAAACAGATTGGCCCTACTATAGCAAGCTTGTAACAGAGAGAGACGGAGACAGAGAGAGAGAGAGAGGGAGATAAAGAGATAGATGGAGAGAGAGAGAGAGAGAGATAAAGAGATAGATGGAGAGAGAGAGAGAGAGAGAGAGAGAGAGAGAGAGAGAGAGAGAGAGAGAGAGAGAGAGAGAGAGAGAGAGACAGAGAAAGAGAGACCGAGGGCGGCTGAGAAACTGGATCCATCCTCGCTGTAGACTGCAAAAGTTCCATAAACACGGTTTAGGGGTTTCGCGGTTTCAGGATTTAGGCTGGTTTAGGGGATCTTAGGGGTCTAGGGCTTTGGGGTCTTGGGGTTTAGGGTTATGAACGACGCGGCGAAGCGAAGTCGCCTGATCCAGTTGCTTGCAGTGGGGAAGAAGTGAAGCCAGCACGGCGTCATCCACGCGAGAAGCATAGGGCGCTAAAGACCTGAGCGAGCTTGATTTGGTGCTGGCAAAAGCCGTAATGTGGTGGGCCTTCACAAATAGAATCTTCCTAAACGTCTCGTACTGCAAAGCAGGTATGAAGTAGGGTGTTGCTGCGAGTATCCTCGTAGGGTTTAAGGTGAGGCACGTGGGATTAGGGTTCAGAGGCTCCGGTGGATTGTGGCACTGCGGTGGCATGACGCTAGGAAATGCAGGGGCCTTGAATAAGTAGAATAGGGTTGTGGGGCCCATTCTACCATTCTATAAACAAGGAACGCCCCCCAACAAATTGAATTTGTAAGTTTGGGTGCCTATAGAAGGGGTCTTGCGGTTTGATAGATCCACTTTTAGGATGCGAGGCACCAATCCTAAATCATCTTGGGTTTAGGGTTTAGGCGTAGGGTTTACCAGGACCCCCCAATGGCCCTCTCACAGAGCCCTTACGGTCCTTAATAGTGGGTATTTCGGGTATAATAGAGGGTAGCTGGGGGTTCTAGGTAGGGTTCCTTCATGAGTTGCCCTTTACTTGGAGGGGCAGGGGACTTAGTAAGTAGGTTATAAGTCGAATTGGGGTAGCTCCATTTAGGGTGCGTATAACTCTACTCATCACCTACTTACTAAGTCCCCTTTAAAGAACCCTATAGATCCCTTTAAGGAGCCCTTTAAGAACCCCTACTAAGTCCCCTGTCCCTCCAAGTAGGGTTCCTTGAAGGGGTCTACCGGGCTTACGCGGGTTTGTCTTCTACTTGGAGGATCATGGGACTTAGTAAGTAGGGTTATAGGGGTCCCATTAAAGGGATCTATAGGGGTACTATAGGGGTTTAGGGTTTAGGGTCTACTTGGAGGATCATGGGACTTAGTAAGTAGGGTTATAAGTACCTTAATTGGGGCTAGAAGTACTTATAAGTGTAGTTACCTGACTTATATCCCCAATTACTAGGTCCCATGATCCTTTGAGTAAGCAAAGAGGTTGGAGTGCCGTGAAACCCTGAACCCGAAAGCCCTGGGTTTAGGTGCCCCAAACCCAAAGCCTGCAACCAGTTTAGGGGTTTAGGGTTTAGGGGTTTGGGGGCTTAGGGTTATAGGGTTTGGGGTTTAGGGTTCATAGGGTTTAGGGTTTAGGGTTCATAGGGTTTAGGGTTTCGGGTTTAGGATGCCAAGTTGTGAACCCAAGCCTGCAACCGTATCTGGAACATCAGGGGGCTTTGTAAGTACGGTTATAAGTACCTGGAGTGGTAAAAATGACTGTAGTTACCTTGCTTATAACCCAAATTACTACTGTAAGTCCCATGATGTCATGAACCTGTAACTTAAGTACCCTTGAACCTTTACATATCAGCTAAAGACTCAACATGTACGCTCACCAGTATTCCTAAGCAGCCCTACAATGCCCTACAACAGTCGTCCAAATCCTCAAGTAATATCAACCTACATCGGTATGGAGACTACAGAGAATGGGCCTCTACATGCGTGGGGGATTGATCTCGACTAGGTTGCTGCTCTCCCCACCAGAGCTGTAATGAATGTAGGTGTGGCTGGCTTGCACTCTCCACAGACTGGACCCTGTCTCTCTCTCACTTCCACACGTGCAATCCTATGCAGGCAGAACCGGCGGCCGTTCCTTTTGCACTCACTGCCGGCGGCGGTTCGTCTGTGCAACGGGATAGCTCTGATTGCTCAGGATAGAAGACACTTATAGCACTTAGCTATGGGCATTGACTTGAGCCAAACGTTGCGTGGGCGGTCACATAGAAAGGTAAAGACGAGGGACGCGTAGCGTGCCCCCTTAGAGTCGAGGGACGCGTAGCGTGCCCCCTTCTCTTGCACTTTACACGGTCTGCTCACAGCTCTTATAGTGACACCTTAGAACTTGACAAGGCATCGCAGTCCGTTCGCACCCCCCATGAGTTGCGTCTCCGACGCTGCTCACCCGGAAGATGGCACGATAGGACAACAGAAAATGTTCCGCCGCAACGTTGACATTGAAAATCAGAGCTTTGCATCCCAATTAGAAACGTTGTGACACTCATCTACGTCAGTAACGATCCCCTGAAATGGCAAACGAATCAGGCGTCACCGAAGAAAGAAGCATTCGCGATGGCATTCCATGGGCGAAGCTCAGAGGTCACGAACTGATAGGCGAGGAAGACCAAGCGTTGATTCATCTCCATCTTCGCGTGGTCGCAGGATCGCGGTCCCAGGGCCGGAGGTTTTCCTCTGGATACTGTTCCCTTTGCTTTCCTTTGTCCTTGCCTTTGTTTCGGCCTTTGCCGGCGGTGTAGTCATAGTAGGTGTTGGCGTTCCAGCCTCCATGCTGTTCACCTCCGGTTCTCTCACGCCCTTTTGAAGGTCCCTTGGCCGAAGAAGCGCTTGCACGTTCCTCCGTAGTGACAGGCGTGTCCAGGATGGAAGTACCACCTGGAGGGAGATAGTCAGCGGCCGAAATGTGATGTAGGGCTTCAGTACGTTTGGTCGTCGGGTTTTGCTGTCTCTCAGCCTTGGATCTGACCAATCTGTCCATGAAATGCGCAGGCATTTGCACATTGTGGTCCACCAGCAATCCAATGGTCTGGACTGAATGATCGGCATGAGTCAGCAGGATACCGACGGGGTCGATGTACAAGAAGTCCACCGGTCCAGTTGGCGTTGGTCGTAGCACTGAGAATTGTTGGTGTCCTGTCACCATCGGAATCACCTCGCACAGGACGTTCAGGCAACAGAAGTGCATAGCCTTCACATCTTCATCCCTGTTGCTCTTCAAGTACGTAGTAGGGTTGAAGTTGTCCCTGCCAATTCCCATCATGTTGGCTCCCCGTGTAAGCAACGAAAGCATCTGATTCGTCCGGAAGCGCTTCAAAGTGTAAGTCCCGTTGGGATCGTACTGCTTGAGGTTCTCAGGCTCCTTGGCAAAGCGAATGATCTCCTCATCAGTCACATCCCTGCTCACACCCGTCTCTCTGTCCACTACAGCCAAAGATCCCCACTTTCCCAGCACATCATAGCGTTGGCCAAGTGCGAAATTCTCCTTCATCTGAAACAACGGCATAGTAGCCCACTTCGCGAATCCTGACCAAGCCTTGTAGATGGTCCTGCATACCACGAAAGCCATATACGAAAGAGCGACCATGTTGGCGTCAATGCAATGGGCATTTCGCTTCCCTGAGTAGTAGGATGGCTGCATGGCGGTACGTGCGAGTTGTAGTTCAGGATCGATGTTCAAAGACTGGCCGGCGATGAGGACGGGACGTCGTTCCTGTGCAACTGCATCTGGTACTGCGTCATCAAAGTCCTCTCCTGGCTCTGTGTCCATTTCTTCATCAGGTTCCTGTTCTGGATCGTCCTCCGCGATGACAGATGGTTCTGGGATTTCCTCAGGTTCCGCAACGGTCTCTACCTCCATGGCTTCCTGCTCCTCTTCGGGCGCCTCAGGCACTGCTGCTGCCGCGGCTTCCATTGTCTGAGCAATGAAGTCACTGGGGATCTCCGTAGGAGTCTCCCGTTGTGGAGAACCTTGGTAATATCCGCTAGAAACGAACTGTGACCAGCAAGACGTGCATCGGGAGAAGCATGCTGGAACGATGTTGTAGCATGCCGGGCACACCCTCATTCTCCTTCCATCCTCGTCTCTGCGTAGGTCTTCGGGTCGCCAATTCTTGATGACAAACTTGATCCCTTTGTCCATGTAGTGATGCCGAACCGTGTTCTCCCTGTGGGACTCCAGGACAGTCGTAAGGTCTCGAATGATCTGCTCCTTGCTGGTGTCGTGGGGTCCAGGAGGCATCTCGCAAAGCAATTCCATGATCTTGCTTGGCGTTCGGTATCTCTCGAACTCAGGGAGCAAAGGTGATGCATTGTAGTCCAACACCATCTCTTTCTCCAACCGTTCATCGTAGATCTTTTCCACCAGAGCGAAAGAGTGTGTATCTTGAGGATTCGGGACGCAAAACCATACCTCCTTGACGAACTGGAACGGTATCGTTCGGCCAACGATCATGATGCCGCTGTCTGTGATACGTCCATCTTCTCGTGCAAGGTCCTGCGATGGGACATGGAGGACCGCCAGCGGCATGTGCTTGGCATCTCGTCCATGTACCCGCATCTTGGTCGTCGCATTCCGGTGATCGAACGGTGCAAACACCCCCCAATAGCTGTGGAGTCTGCCGCCTTGGTTGCCTCGAAATTGGCGCCTATGGTCGAAGTCCCCGTCGGGGTCCTCCGAACCAGGCATGATGCCTTGCGTGACAATGGAATCCAGGTTGCGGCATGCCGTAGCGTGGAACGCGCCTCCAAGACGTTGCAAGAGGGTCATAGATGGAGATATTGCGAACCTGTTCTTGTCCAACTGAAGCAAATTGTTCTGGGGATCTGAGTGCGCAGAGTGACCACTTGTAGCCCGAACTGCCCATGGCTTCACCCAGCCGTTGCAAACGTTCAGGTACCTCTGGCTGTGCCGGCAACGATCATTGTTCTGGATCTCTGTGATCTGGTCAGGAATCGATACCAACATGTTCGAACCTGCGGATCCAAGAGTTTCCACGCCGGGGTCCTTCACTCTCACTCCCAGGAACTGCAACCGAATCTTGGCCTTGTGGCGTCTCGTGGCTGCGAGCATGTTCCCTTGGAACAATAGCTGAAGTCTTTCATTGTACACTCTCTTCCTCTGTTGCTCATCGGTCCTTGAGACCGCTTCGGTGATGCGTCTGCTGTCATGGGTCCATAGTTGCTCATGCCTCACCAAATCCTCGATCAGCACCCACCCTCCTTCATCACATCGAATGACGCTGCTGAATGCCACCTGGCACCTGTTGTCAAGCCATTCCGAGCCTGGGCGCCTGGCAATTCTGTGACGCAGGTCAGATTGAATGCATGATAGCGCCCAATCCGCGTTCCTTCTGCGATGATGGGTGATGTTGCGAAGGACAACTTCGTTCACGATGTCCCATCGATTGTGGATGAAGCTTGCACCCTTGGTTGGGATCAGGTCGAGAATCCCGCACCGGATTGGCCTTCCGCCGCCGATGCATTCGTAGCCTGCATTGGTGTAGCCCTGAATAGTATCATCATATTCAAAGCTAGGACGGTCTCCTCGTTGAGGTAGGCGTCGGTCGCGATGGTCCGAAAGCTGCTCAATGAGGTCCACCACCCGCTGGCTATTCTCTGGTCCCGATTCCTGCAGTGGTACGCCACAAGCATCATGTAGGCCCCGACGGTTCTCCACATCCGTGCAGAGATTGTGTTTGTTCTCATAACGGATCAAGACCACATCACCCCGTACGGCTTCGCCTCCGCGTCGCGGTCGGGCTTTGGCCTTGGGTCGTCGGTCCGAGGATGCAACACTCACATGGTCTGTGGTGTCAACGTCCATTGGCTCAGCCTCTTGTGGAGGTACTCGACGTGGATATCGAAGAAGGCTTTCCTTGATGATCTGGATGCCTCGAAGTACCAGATCCCGGGTCGCAGCATTTTCCGTGCAATTGGACAGATGGTGTTGATCACTGCCACAAGCGATACAGAACGTGAGGCGATCGTTTCCGACCGACATTTCGCCCTGAGCGAGTACTCCCACATAGTCCTGAAGCTGCGCGACAAATCCTTCACGAATCATCTGCCTGGGATCAGGGCCTTCTGCACCTTGTTCTTCTTCGGGTTGCGCATCCACATCTACATCCTGTGCAGGTATTGGTGGAGCAACGGAGAACCCTGGATCGTCCGTGACGTTGTCAGCGGCCTGTGTCTCGTCGGTTCTCGCAATCTCTACGGGGTAGATATCACCATCGACGATCACTGTGAAATCAATCACGAGGTCAGCGGACATGTTGTTGACGATCTCAGCGACTGCTTCATTCTTCTTGGGCGGTGTCCTTTTGCGTGGGGAGTCAACCGTGATCAGCTCGATAGCTTCGGCCGACGCGTAGCGGAAGAATGATCTTTCGATTCCCCTCACGCACGCATTTGCTCCCTCAAGGCCACCCCAATTCGGAAAATGACTTGGGTGTCTCATTGCAATTGTAAGAAGCCCGAGCCCAGCTCCACCGTGTCACCCAGGAGTTCCTCCTTGGGCAAGGCTGACCCTCTGTAGCATTCTTGGCGCTCTTCCGGAGTCAAAAGCATTCTCATGAAACCAGCATAAGCGCAGTTCCCGGCATCGTAGTAGCAGATGTAGCATGTCTTGCCTTCGGAGTCGTATCCTCTGTCCCATGCCAACTGTTTGGCCTTTCCCCATGCCGCGTACTCGATGGCCTGACTGGCTGTGATTCGGAGACCACCGTAGTGAGAAACCGTCTTGCCAATGTCTTCGTAGACCACTTCCGCACAAGCTTTGAGGAACTCCTTGATGTCCATGCGAGGGTCCACAAATTGAAGCCTCAGGTCATAAAGGTGCTTTGCGCAAGCCAAGGTGTACTTCTGGGACGCGACTAAGTCATTGAAGGAGCCGATTTGATGCTGCATCTTCAAGGCTGAAGTATGCGCGCACCCAATGCAGTGTCCAGGATACCCGTTTCCAGTCGGCTTGAAGAAGGCCTGTGCGTAGCACTCAGCCAACTTCATTGCATCACATCCAGGGCAATAGAACGTTCTCCCTTTGACATAGCCGGTGTTCGGGGTCGCGTAGGTGTCGATCCGGAACCAGTAGTGCCTGTTGTCGTAGTAGGCTTCGGGGACGGTCATGGCGATGTCAAAGTCCTGCCAGGTGACTGTGGACGATTCAGCGACCGTGTCACCCTGGGCACCCGACCTGATCTGTTGCTGCTGTTCTCCCGTGAACCATGTCTGCGAAATCTTGGTGGACGTCTTGACTTCACTCTTGTCCTCCCAAATCTCGACAAGCGACGGGTGAGCGACTGAGTCGGCGCGGACAGTTTCGTCCCATGAGCGAACTTTCGATGCCTCAACAAAGCACGTGGATACCATCTTCTCGCAGAACAGCTGCTTCTCGTAGATAGCGAAGCCCAATTTGAACCTGACCCGATTGTCCGGTGCTGGCACCTTTTCGGCTGACAGTGTATGCACGCCTGATGACGCATGTTTCATCTGGCTGTACATTCTTGACCAAAACGAAGATCCATGAATCACCACGCATGCTCGGGCTCGCAACTCCAGTTCAATATACATTCCCAGCGCGTGGAAACCGTTGAACAGAGAAGCTTTGTGCTGAAGGTAATTGCTAGCTGCTCCAACGAACCGTAAGTCGTGGTTGATGTTGACAATTGGAGGGCGCGTGGTACGCTTCCCTGCTGCAATGATAGGGTCAACGTACGTCATCTTGAGCTGTCGCTGCAAGTCAGTGCGAATCGCTGCTCCGTCTCCGACCTCACTCATCGGAAAAGACATGTTCTCGATGAGGATTGCCTGGAGAGACAGATGGTAATGCAGTGTGACGGTTGCAAGCTGCTCTTCAGTCAAGCCATCCAATGTCGCATTCACAGATTCCAACGATCCTTTTGTGACTTGGAAGTTGTAGTTGGCACCTGCGGTGATCGACGGGCTCACAATGTAGATCTCGCTCCATCCATGCATGCCGAGGTTCTCTCTCACCGTGTGCGTTGATCCCCTGGTCCTTGCAACCATGTCAAAGTCCTGGACGAGGATTGTGCACTGAGAGCGCATAGTCGCGGCATCAGGTTTGCCACCCATACCCAAACTATTGCGAAATCCGTTCAGCGTGTTCATGGTGTTGATCCTTGCTTCTTCCGGAATGTCATCGTTGTCGACAAGATCGCTATCTGCCTCGATCATCACTGCCGAGGTAAGCATCGGAGGAGAAGGAAGATGCACGCATGATACCAATGCCAATGCATGGTACAGCCGTGAATACATCCGTAACCACACCTTTGTACTCAGCTTCACGTAGACCTTCAGGTTGAGACCCTTGTCATCATTTTGAGAGACGGAACGGATCCTTGCCAAATAGGTCACCAGTCTTCTGACGTAATGCTGAATCGGTGTGGTCCCCACGTCGTGGTTGGCCACAAACTTTGGCGTCTCATCAATGGCAGGTGGGTACTCGTCTGATCACGGGTCGTCGTCAGCAAGATCGAACGACAGCCCTTCTCATCGATGTTGACATAATGGTACCAACTTTCCTGAGCGCCAGCAGGGATTGGAGCTTCCTCCCATGTCGGTTGCGATGGTTCCTCTTCCGGTTGCGAAGGCGGTTGTTGTGGAGGAGGTGCCGCAGAAGATGACGACGCCGATGCCGTTGCCTCGTCCGTCCTTGCCCTCTTTGGTCCGTGGCTAGGGGTGGCTCGAGGTCCGGCAGCGGATCCTTGCGATTGTTCCGGCGTTCTTCCATGCTCAGGGTGCACGATTCCTTCCGGTTCGAGGTTGCTTGCCGTAGGCATCGCAACTCTCCCCGTTGAGTATACCCAGCTAGGATGCCGTTGAAGGTTGGGCGGAAATAGGCCATCATCTTGCATAAGCGGATTTGGTGCCCTCATCTGTTGGAATTCCGCTTCCCATATGCCCAATGTGGCGCGTTTGGTAGAGCAGTCGACCACGTACCCAGATTCAACTCCGCATTGATTCCAGGTGTAGCCACGGAACGCATCCGGCAATTGGAAACCGTTCTTGTCCTGAGCTGCACATACGGCATCCACATGGTACTTGAGGAAAGCATACGTGGTGTAGTCGGAATCAGGGAGCACGTCGTTAGACCATCTGTAATGCGGGAGTCCAGTTTGTGGATCAATCCATGATACATAGGAATGAAGCACGTGGAGACAAACACTGAACGCCTGGAGTGAGTTCATCGCAAAGGCGAGCGGATGTCCCATGCCTTGAGGCAATGTGCGCATCATCAAAGCCAGCTGGTGAACGTTGATTGGCGTAGCGCCATCGTTGCCCGCTGCACATTCCTGGTTGTAGGTCCGAAGCCCATACCCAGTGTGCTTTGCGAACATGTACATCAGCTTGCACACCCTACATAACGTAGGCTCTCCCAACAGGTCGGATTGGTCAGGTGCTCTGCCTGACATAGGCAACTTGTGGTAGTAGTCCTGATTCACCGTATACCATTGTTGAATTCTCGTGTCTGTCACGGCCTGATAGGGCGTCTCCACGGAATTGATGAGAACGGCGAGATTGTAGTACACGTCCGCGCTGACGATGTTCCTGGTTGCAGTGTTCAAGTCGAACCGAACTTGTTTTCTTTCTTGTTCCAGTTCAACCACAGCCAACTTTGCATCATCGCGGATCACTTCCTCATCCACCATAAATCTTGTGATGGCATGAAACTTCCCTCCGTAGTCAGCAACAATGTGTTTGAGACCTCCACCAAACTTGATGACCATGGCGAGTATCTCCCCATAGGGTTTGTCCATGTACTCCTCCGGGGCGGCAAATAAGCAAGCCTTGAGGATTTCTCGGACTCGAATGGAAAGATCCCCTCCTGGCGACAGATTTGCACACGTGAACAGCAAGACCAACGGAGGTGCTTTGAAAGCTGCCCATGTGCGAATGAGATCATTGTCGACCACTTTGTCTTTCGTAATCTTTGGCGGGAGCGAAACGCTCTGCGACGAGTCCTCAGAATACATCTGCAGAAACTTGTGGAACTTCAGAAACGTCCGCATCATCCCACCAGAAGGGAAAACTTCTTCGTGGTCCACTCCTTCGAAGGCCAGCTCGTAGGCATTGTAGCTTTCAGCCATGGCTCGGGTTTCGGTCCTTCCTCCGTAGGAGAGAAGTCCCTACACCCTACTCGACTTCACGGTTCCGGGTTCTCCGTAAGAGGCACCCTTCCCCGATCCGTCTGGTCAGACCTTAGTTGTTCCTTAGTTGGGGCTGTCTAATAGCCCCTTCATCAGCGTCTACACACTGATGTTGCTGCCATGCAATGTCCTCAGATTCATGTGCATCGTGACTGACACTGACATGAGCTCGAACAAGGCTGCGAACATTCCTCGCAATCGACCGCCATGAAACATCAATGCGCTGCGACAAACTGCTCTTCGAATTCATGGTCCAAGCAATCATCCAGTCTCACCATCAAACGATCCGCTTCAGGCATGTTAGAGAACATGATCCTGCGTCCACCACCATCGCCACCAGCACCAACATGATCATCAATCTTAACCTTCGTCACCTTGCCACTTGAAACAAGAGCATGCAACTCTGGCCAAGACCAACATGAACATGAAGAAGGCATGTCAAGCGAAAAATAGACGTCGGAAAATTCCGCACACTTCTTCAGCAGGCGTTTGAGAGATTTCAAGACACTTCTGAAAACCTTGTACTTCCCACCGGAACGTTTCTCACCCCCCACGCAAGCCCCTTCACTACTTCCAGGACCAGCACCTGATCGCAAAAGCGATGCCACGAATAGCACAGGTGTGCGCAGGTCATTCCGGCACGCATCCTTCATCGCACCGATAAGGCTGTCCTCATCGGCCTTAGAGCCAATCAGCTCCTTGCAAGTTATGCGAGCGCATCCCTTAGTGGACTTAGGCACGGCGTAGCCATTGCCCAAGCCACAGAGGTCAACAATCATGCGGTCAGGCTTTCGTCCACCAGCCTTCGACGGCATGGCTACCAATCTCCCATCGCCCGTTGCCTGAAATTTCAAGGCTTTAAGCAATCTCCTGGAGATTTGGCTAGTCAACTCGCATTTATCAGATCGATCCTTAGCGTCCGAATCGGTCATGTGCAAATGTTTGGACGAGCACACGTCAGACGACTTAGGATGCAACGCGACGTTTGCGGCAATGTACTCCCATTCATCCTTGCAGTAGCCGAGCTCAACGGCGGTTCCGGGAGATACAGGATCCCGAAAGGTATAACGTTGCCCGTGAGTGCATCCTTGGATCTTGATGCTCTTCCACATGGCATCTTCCTGAAGTCCCTTGTACTGCTTGGTTTCCTGGACTGGTACTCGAGGAGGTACTTCGATGATGATTTGGAACCCCCATGATGCCGCTCTGCGCGCAATTCTTTGGACGACCTCCCCCCATGGGTAGTCTGTCCGCAATTTGGCCCTTTCAGGGTTGTCAGCGATTTTCCGACTCAGCCACGAATTCTTGCCTAACACCCCTGCACCAATGAAGATCACGGAGTTAGGGTTGTTTTTCCTTGCTTCCACCACATCGAAGAGGTAGGCACACATGGCGTCGTCAACTTCTCGCCCCATACTCAGAACATTTACTTGCAGCCCAGGGTCATAGTGAGAATCGGGAGCATGCTGCGCAATGCAATCCTTGCCTGGAGCATACTCATTCCACCAGTTCTCCTCATCGACTCCTACCAATGTCCACACCGTCACTGCCTTTGGAGCATCTTTGATAGTGATACGGTATTTCCACCGGCTGTAAGGATTCTTGTAAGTATGGACCAACCCTCCATCGTGGTCGAGGAATTGGATCACCAGGCCCTCCTTGGGTTTGTTTTCGGCGAAATTGACCACGTGAGGCACAATTGCTCCATCATATCCTTGATATTCCCTTTTCTGTTCAGCCGCATCATGCCATACATCCTCGTACACTGACGACCATTGGTCATAGCCGAATTGGGAGGCTTGACTTTTGGACTGGCCGTTGAAACAAAGAGGTAATGTAAAGCCCTGGTACCCCCCATGGATGGCACGCGCCAGTGTGACAACCACCGCTCGCCATTTGGCGGGCAGGGCGCGCACATAAGACTGGCCCAAAGGCGGTTCAGGAGGAGGCAAAAACGGCGGCGCAAGTACGTCCGCAATGGCGGCTGGGCGCAAATGCCCCCGGATCGGATGGTATTGAAACACAGCACGCTCCACATAGCGGTCGAACTTGCCCGGTTGATCAAGGATAGCAGCACGGTCCTCCATCTGGTGCCACTGCCCTTCACGAAGAATCCAAGTCGACCGAAGGTAACGACCAGGCGGCAACGCGGAAGGCGGCCCCCGCAACATGCGCGGGAACTTGACAACCAGGATGGGGTCCACACTGTCATGTTCTTGCAAGCCTTCCTTACTCGACAATCCAGCGCGATACAACACCTGAGGGAGGATCGGCGTCTGCGTGTAAGGAAAACAAGGCACCTCGCTCTTGAACGAGTAATGCTGTTGGCCCTTCTCATCCGTGCTTTGTGTATGAGTAGGGCGCATCAGATCCATAATCTCTTGGGAGCCAATGAGGGCCGGCGGAAAAATGTTGATGAGCTGACACGCGTGTGTCCAGGACACAGAATCCTTGAACGACTTGGTGTGTATGTCCGCTGACATCTTGGCAGTGACCTCATAGGCAAGAGAAACGTAACCTTCCTGAAAGATAGAATGCATCCAGCCAATGCAGATGCCGTGGGTACGTTCCAAATGACGCATAGTCGGATTCTTGCCCGTGCGAATCACCCCGATCATGGTCTGGTTGTCGTCGTAGAAGACGAAGTTGGGGTCTTGCCCCCCAAGCTGCTGCCACAACGTGATAGCAGGCAATCCAAGACGTGACATGGCAAAGTCGGCCGCGACAATCTCGGCCTCAGGTGTGGAATGACTCAAGCACCCCTGCCTTTTGCTAAGTCCCGCCAAGGGAAATCTTGTGTGAGAACCTTGAATGTGCAAGTGAGCACCGGAGGTAGATTTCAAACTTTCTCCACAACCTGCATAGTCCGCATCTGCAAACAGCCCGATGGACGAGTCCTCCAAGGAGTTCCCGACCCATCCAATCATCATGTGATGTTTGGACTGGTGCACATAGGCCATGAGATGATGAAGAAGAGCATCCTCCTTCTTGGTCCATTTCGTGATCTTGCGTGCGAGATTGTTGATACTGCGCAGAAGATCAAAGCGGCAAATGCGCGCGGCATAAAGCAATTTCATGAGAATGCTTGCTGCCTGCGGAGCAAGTGCACCGCGATTAGCCTCGTTGATCTCCTCTTCCTCTGGCGCCTTGGGAATAGGTGGAGGCGGAACAAGCCGACCATCCTTATCAACAGGCATGGTGTGTCCACACCACGTGCATCGATGGCTTTTACCTGACTGTGCCGGAGCGCGAGCTGGGTGATTCTTAGTCTCCTCAGCCGGACTCGGCGATGGTACCGTCTTGAATTTTGTCGGATCGAACCCAGTCACGTCGCAGTACTTCTTGACTGTCATGTCCAGGTACGTCTCCATGTCGTAGGTAACGGTCTGCACCTTCGTTTTGTCATGCAACGTTGCCTCGCCCTTGGAGATGCGACAACCCAGATACAAACCTAGTGGCGTTTCCTCTTCCAATCGAAGTTCTTGGCGCAGCATGTCCCAACCCTTGGGCAGGTTCTCTTTGGGCCCTGCCATCTTGAGATCATCCACGTAGATGACAAGTAAGAGCTTCATCTGCGGGTGGAAATACAATGATGGCCATTCGTCGCCAATCGGCTTGAATCCTACTTTCTGTACCGCGGTATGGCAATGTTGTTCCCACATGGTTCCTGCGTCAGGATGTCCATATAGAGCTTTGATCAGGCGACACACAGGTCTACGGAATTTATGCCGTTTCGCAGATGGATGCCAGGCTTCATCAGGCAGTTCAACCCAACATGGAGTGCCCGATAATCTCGCCTGAATGTATGCTTGGATAGCATCCGCCATCTGGACATCGTTGCCAGGAAGGCATCCGTAATAATCTGCCCACCGTGAGGCGTCAAACGTAGCCGGGGAATTCCCCAAATCCTGAAACAATGCGGCTTCCATGTTCTGGTCTTTGACCTGATCACCGAGTAGTACACCTCGCCCTTTGAACTTCCTGGCAGGATCGTCCTCTTTGAGCTGATAGTTCTTCTCGTATATCAGTCCATGTACTCGCGCCATATGTACTTTCTCACCTTTCTTCTTTGCCTCAGCGACGACGTCGTCATATTCACGCGTAGTTGAGAAATCAAACACCTCTTGGTCCCACAATCCCTTCCATTCTTTCATGAAAGCTTCCATGGCCTTGGGGTTGTTGACCATCTCCTTGCGTGTGACGGGTCGAGTGACCATGGCATTGAAGCATGATCCTCCTGCCTGATTCTTTTCCCGATGTACGTTTCTGTGAGAAGTCGTACACGGCATAGACGGAATCCAGTTATCATCCATGACCATATGCGCCGGAACGGCCGGCACGACATCTGACAAGAATTGCTCTTGTGTGTATTGATCCACATAGGATTGTGCCCAGGACCATCCATCGTCGTCGTCAACGGACACGTTGAGTTGCAGATCAATTTCTTCACATGGAACAATCTTGGGAAAGATCATGTTGTCCAAAATCTTGGTGACTATCTTCTTTCCTATCACAGCCTTCTTCCGGTCTTTCTTGGCAACTCGAGCTTTGTCTCGCTTTTCTTTCTTGTACGCTGCCTTCTTCTCCGCTTCACTCATTTTCTTCCATGCTTCCGGAGAATAGGAATGGATAGGTCGCCGTGTAGGAAGGTTCGTCGACCATCACTTCGGATCTTGTACGGAACTCCCCTTTTGTCGATCTTGCAGGCTTCACCATCATCGGTGAGATATACAATGCCGTCCCCTTTCTTCCCCGTACTCCAATGTTCAATCTCCTCGGGAGCCAACTTCTTTTCTTTCAAGATCTTGATAATCTCTCCAGGTTCTTCGATGTCTCCTTCGGGGATGAGTCTACCGGTTGGACCGACTTCGCGGGGCGATCGTCGATCTTTCCCAGTGACCTTTGGTTCAGAAGGAGGCGGTGCTGCACGTAGACCTAGCTCTTCGTCTAGTTCTTCGAGTCTTTTGTCTCCTATAGCATCAATAGCTTCATGTTCTGCTGACTTGAAGACTTCGCCAGACGGCTCCGTCTCTATGTCAGATGGATCTATGTCCTGTAAGTCAGGATCTTCTCCGGGATCCGGTGGAGGAAGAAGACCATTTTGATCATCATCATCCCCGTCGCCACCATTTCCTCCAGGCGGACCGTCATCCCCGTCATCGACGTCTTTTATCTCCTTGCCAGCGAGGTCAACGTTGTCCCTTAGTCCCTCAATGGTTGAGCTCATCCTCTCGTACTCGGCTTTCAGGGGAAACGTTATCTCCTCTGGGAAGTAGATAACCTCTGTCTCGTACGGTCTCATCAACTTCCTGGGAACAGATGCGTCCATTGACAAGTTCGCATTGGCAAATTCCTTCATGTCCCACACGCGATACTTCTTGGACCATCCTTGACCAGCAGTGATGATGTATCCGGCGAAAATGCCTGGGATCCCCTTTGGATCGAACTTGTTGCCATATGTCTTCGGCCTTGTATCCGTAGGCTTGAAGAAGACTTTGGCCCCAAAGGGTATGGCTTTTCCCTCGAAGTCCTTTCCAGTCATACGTTTCCATGCTGAATCACCATCGCCCTCCACGTCTTCGATGTTGAGGTTCTGCATCACGCAATTCAGCGCAAAGGACCAGTATTGGGCGGGTAATCCGGCGTGTAGCATGGATGCTGCGACTGTGTTGATCACTTCTTGATTTGATCGTTCAGCGAGTGAATTGTTACTGGGTTTCCCTGGAAGGGAATGATCTATCACGATCTTCAACTGCGCCATAGCTGAATCGAACTCTGGTGCTTCATCACTATACGCCATATGAATCTTGCGTCTTCCCATTAGGCGTCTGATGGCCATGACGACCTCGTCAGTGCTCCTTGAAGCCGTGGGAATCGCTGCGATCATTTTGGTGGCGATGTCTCTGATGACTAGAACTTCACGTGCTCCATCATCGAGTCCGATACCTGCTTCGGCGGCCTTGCGCATATCGAGGAAGTCGAACGTCACAAGATCTCCCCAGTGTTTGATCACACGTTGAAACGCACCTCGTTGTGTCCGCAAGTGCTTCATCTTCGCGCGTATGCACGATTCGCAATATGGATTGCGGTAGCGATGAGTACACAGATGTGCCAACGTCTTGGCTTCGGCTTTCAGTGTTCCGACTCTGGCCTTGCGGCTCGGCGCACCGTCGCCTTCCACATCAATGATCACCTCATCGTCACCGTCCAATGGAATTTCACCCACTCCTTTTCCTTCGTCGTCGTCCGGAGGTCGTCCGGCCTCGGACTCTGGCACTTCTTCTATAGGAGGTTCTTGGGGTTCAGGATCAGGAGGTCGTTCATGATCGTCACCTTCTTCTTCTGCTTCAATCTCGCTCGGTGCAGCTTCAGCGGCAGCTGCGACACTGACGTCAACATCACCCGCGGTTAGCACACCTTGAAGATTTCGGTGATCGCTTTGGCCTCCGGATCATCATGAACAAGTGACTTGGAACTCCCGGCGCGAATGTACGGGATGTCACCGTTCACGAACAGAGATATCCTCTTGCCCTGCGGGTTGATCATGAATGGTTCCCTTCCGGGTGGCCACACAAACCCGTAGTTGAAGTTCATGCATCTCTTGCCTATGGAAAGCACCGACGGTGTGTCGTCCAACACATAAGCGTTGATCGGTTCTTCGAACGACTCAGTCTGGAAGTTCGACACGAGATCGGTATCGGTGATTCCATTTGCTGTCTGAAATGATATGGGCTCTGGAGTCACGAGTGTCTCGAGACTGTGCTTCTCGATCTTCTTCTGAGATATGAGGTCGTGGCCACACCCAGTGTCCATGAGAAACTTGATCTTCTTCTTGAGGATGACTGGTTGAACCATGCATTTGAATACACCTTGATTGATGATCCGTTTGCTGTGCGCAGCATCGAGTTCACGCTCAACGATGGAATCCTCACCGTCGTAGAAGGAAACTTCTTCCACCCGAGACGTTCCTGGGATTCGTACGAATGAAACTCGATCTCCGCATTGATCATCATCGTCGTCAACCATGTCTCTCATGATCTGTGCCCTCAATCTCGCTTTGTGCTTGGCGAATTCCAAATTCACGGCGCGATCCTCATCGTTGACAAGCGCTTCCATGTCGACGTACTTCACCTTCCGCTCTTTGTCCTTCTTCGATCTTCTAGGACACGAAGAAATGAACTTCACGTCATCGGCGAATGTCACATTACGCTTGATCCCTTTTCGGGTCGACGTAGTCGGTCCCGAGGATTCGTCGTCTGTTGAACAATCCGAATCAGCGTCGCTGTCAACGGATGGACAATCTGACTCCTCCTCATCTTGTCTTGAAGATCGCTTCCATATAGCCGGGGCTGATGGATTCCACCTTCGGCACAATCTGATGGCGGGTGCCGCAGGGAGTGCCTTGGCCTTGGCATTCGGCTTCGCTGGAGCTGCCTTTGCTTCGGATTTGGCTTTAGCTTTTGCCTTTGGTTCCGGAGCTGGGGTAGCTGCTGCCTCATGCTTGAAAGGACAATTCTCTCTTGAGCACGAGCCTGTGTTCTTGAACGAGTAGCATATCCTGTTTCCTCCTCCTCCAGATGGACTTGGAGTTCTCGTCCTCGGCGTAAAGGGTCGCTCTGGAGTCTTCTTCGAGTGACTGAATGGGCACTTGTCACCATTTCGACACCCTGCATCTGTGAAATGGAACTTGCAGCGGATTTGCTTCTTGCTCTTGTCGCCTCTGTTGTCCGCTGACTCACTCCTCGTCTTCTTCTTGGGCTTTGGCTTGGTCTTCGCATGACTCTTCGCTTTGCTTTGAGGTAGTACAGGTGTTGCTTTATCCGGCTTGGTCGGCGAAGCCTTGACCTTTGCGGATGGAGCTGCGTTAGGCGTTGGTTTCTCAGGTACCTTGGCCGGTGCAGCAAGCAAATCCTTGCCCTCAAGCATCTGGCGCAAGCCAATTTGGGTCTGAGTGAGATTTGATTGTTCTCGTCTCCGCATGATGGTACGGTCGATGATCTTCATCAGATTGTCGTACGATCGGTCTTCATGATTGTAGGGCAAGTGTTCGTAGTGCATGCCCAACTCCATCTTCATTGCGGGCGAGTCCTTGATCTTGCTGTACAAGCAATCACGGAGAGCTGTTTTGGATGGTATGTCTTCTGGCCTCATCCGTCCCAGAACTTCCAACCACGTCTGCTTGAACGTATGAAGCTTGTTGTCGCCTTGGTACTGGAGCTTCACCAGATACTCGAGAGTGATGATCATGTCGAGACGATCATGCGTTCGAAAACTTTCATACATCATCGCAATGATTTGTCGTCCTTTGATGATCTTCCCTTCGGGCCTGCTGATGTAATCGTTGGCCTTCCGGTTCACCTCCAGGTACAGATCAGCAGATTTGTCACCACCAGCGCGTAGCATTGCGACCATGGCGATCCCCAATTTGACGTCTACGCTCTTGAACTTCTTGTGTCCTGAATCGTTCAGTGCTTCGACATCAGGGAATGGGTTGAACGCTGGTGCCAGCCATAACATCCAGTCCTCATGATTTGGATCGGCTGATGCTCCTAAGACATTCGCCGTGCATACGGATCGCCAGTTGTTGAGGTGAGTGAGAGTAGGCCATGGAGGAACGGTCACTTTGTCGGCCTCCCTCCTGGAAATTCTCACCTCCGTGACTTCAGGATCTGCGTCTCCATCAGGATCACGCGCATGAGAGCCAGGATCCGATTCAGGTTTGCCTCCACCGCTTCTCTTCTTATCATCATCATCATCAGGCGGATCTGGAGGATCATACCCCGTGCCGGTTCCTTCATCATGCTCTCCCTCTCCGTTCTCGTCGCCAGCTTCATCACCGTCATCGTCTCCGTTATCTTCCTGAATCGTTTCAGCGAATAATCTCCACTCATCACGATCAGCTCTGAGACGTTGTTCGGCTTTCTGGGCTTTGAGTACTTCGCTTCGCAGATCGGCAATCTTCTCTTCGTACCGTTCCGCGACCTCTTTCTCGATCTGACGTCTCCTTGCTTCATGGATGGAATCGTCATAGGCAACAGGGGGACCAATGAGGTCGTTGCCCTTCGTAGATGCGGTAATGCCGTCGACACCAACAGGTCTTGAGGAGCTGGCAGATGCTGTGGACTTCGATCCCAACATCCCGCGATCCTCCAAGAGTTCGCGTAGCTGTCGATCACGCACGGCTGCCGCATCACTTTTCCCATGAAATCCGCTTGGTATGCCAAACAGAGTGGCTGCACTAGGCGTGGAACGCGCAAGTGCTGGGCTGCTAATACCTGGCACGTAGTGCTCGGGCATTGCATCCGCCACGATTGGCATTGAATTGCGGCCAGTGAAGAAGTTTCCACCGGTAAATGGAATTCCATCCATCACAAGGTTCTTGTCCTTGTCCGATTCCGAGAATGCGAACTTCTCTTTGGCGACTGGACTAACTTGACTTGGGGACCGTATTTCAGGGGATCGTACCTCACCTCCTACGGAAAATGCAGGCACTACTTCCTTTCCTACGTGCTCCCAGCCAGACTCAGTAGTCCTCGAAGACATGGGCATGCTCGAAGGCCGTGTCGCTCCGCCATAGTTGGAGTTCCGCGCTGCCTCCAATTCGCTGCGTGTCCTCGCTTGAAGATCTTCTTGTGCTTTGAGCGTTTTCCTGAGTTCACTCAGCTCGTCGTGCAAGGTAGGCAATGCTCGCCTTGCATGATCTTCATTCTGATGAAGTCGGTCCTCTGCATCTTGCATCCTCCTCACAGCCATTTTGCGGTACTCTTCCTCTTCACCAAGACGTTCGCGAAGCCGAAGTCGTTCTTGATCAATGGCTGCGCTGTTTCCAGCTAGCCCTTGGATCTCGTTCACGGCCCGCAACTCCTGATTCTTGACCAAGTGGAATCGTTCCTGCATTGCTTGTAAGGCTTGTTCCGAACTTGCTGTGTTCGACCGGAGGAACAAGTTCTCTCTGGCATGTTCATGAAGTTCATGAGTCAGACGCTCATACTCACGTGCCATAAGCTCACCATCGCCTTGCGCTCTTGCCTCCAACTGCACAAAGTTAGTGGCTGCCTCCGTGCGGAACACGTGTAGCTGTTGAGCTAACTCCTCGGCAACGGCATGTGCTTGACGTTGTTGAGCAGAGTTCTGTTCATCCATGCGAAACAAAGCTGTTTCATAGTCTCGCTTCATCTCCTGATTGACATTGTTGATGTGCCTCATGGCTAAGCATGCATGGTCACGTTGTCGTTCCAATTCTTCAATGCGAATTCCAGATCCTTCATCTTCTTGTTGCATCTCCTTGATCTTGTCCATCAGGGTCTGGACAACTCCTTCGTACTCTTGCATCTGACTGCGATAGTACATCTGCTGCGCAAGGTTCGATGCTTCGAACTGTTGCGAAATCGTCAGCTCCTGATAAGCATTCGGACCATCGGCTATGGCTGGCGTGGCCACCGATGACGCATCACCACGTGCTGGGATAGTGTCCAGAGTCATATCCAGATCGTCAGCATCGCGTGGTTGATTGGTAACCATCCGATTCCAAGTCATGGACTTGTCACGCCCACGAGTAGCCGAAGTCCTTGATCGTGCTGAAGAGCTTCTCGAAGATGATGGTCTTGACTTCTTTTCCAAGGTCTTCACTCCTTTGTCCTTGGCCCTGGACGTAGTCCGAGGTGCCTGAAAACCAGACGCTTCGGCTCGTCGTTCGGGAGCCTTGCCCGTCCTCGAACCTGTGGATGTCGGACGCGAAGGCGTAGATGCTCTTGGTAGACTCTTTGCTTTCACCTTGGGAACTGCCTTTGCAATGGCAAGCGCAGAAGATTGACCTTTGTCATCTTCCGTGGAGCTATCAACGGATTGCACCACTGTGTCATCAGCTGTTGACTCACCAACGGCTGGCGCTGCCACATCGGCACCGAAAGTCATTGTCGTATCTTGGCTTGATCCCGAGTTCATTGTGGTCGTAGTAGATCAAGTAGTCGTTGCTGTAGAAAGGCAGAGCCGCGTACGGCTGATAACCTGCGTGGGGGATTGATCTCGACTAGGTTGCTGCTCTCCCCACCAGAGCTGTAATGAATGTAGGTGTGGCTGGCTTGCACTCTCCACAGACTGGACCCTGTCTCTCTCTCACTTCCACACGTGCAATCCTATGCAGGCAGAACCGGCGGCCGTTCCTTTTGCACTCACTGCCGGCGGCGGTTCGTCTGTGCAACGGGATAGCTCTGATTGCTCAGGATAGAAGACACTTATAGCACTTAGCTATGGGCATTGACTTGAGCCAAACGTTGCGTGGGCGGTCACATAGAAAGGTAAAGACGAGGGACGCGTAGCGTGCCCCCTTAGAGTCGAGGGACGCGTAGCGTGCCCCCTTCTCTTGCACTTTACACGGTCATGCTCACAGCTCTTATAGTGACACCTTAGAACTTGACAAGGCATCGCAGTCCGTTCGCACTACATATTAGGATCCCCCTAGGGGGTCTTAATACATAGGGACTGCAAGAATAGGATCCTAAGATATCCTAAGTACACTAGTTTTCAGAAACTCCCATATAACGCTCAGCCATCCACGGCTTGCATGGCACAAGCGTCCAGCAGACTTTCGCAAGGAACGCATGGCGAGTAGTTTCTGGACCGTCGCAGCAACCGGCTGTGGTTCATTAGATTGGAGATGGAGTTCTGTCTTCCAGCATGCACTGGCCAGCCCCATTGACGGCTACATTACTCCCGTATCCTTGATGTTGCAATAGAGATTCAGGACGTCATGCTTGTGCTCCAAGACATGTCCCTGAGGTGGCTCGACATATATATTAATTCAAACTCCTCTGCGAAGATCTTCTGCAAAATTCGCATAAATTTCTGGGCTTTGCCCACGGTCTCCAGTGCAAGACCTGTCTGCACAACGCCACTGATTCCACTTACATCCTTGTCCGTGGCGTGTGACAAGCAGGAAGTCGACTTGTCATAAGGACCCTTGGGGGATGAGGGGGAGGGGGGGCCTTAATGCCAATAATCAGGCCTTTTTTGAGTAAGTATAGTCCCCTACACCACCCCCCCCTCTCCCCCCCTAAACCCCAAACCCTAGACCCGACCCCTCTAAGGGGTGCGTCTCAGCACAGACGCTTCCAACCCTCCCTGTGGCTCCAGCACCTCGTATTTTGAGCGTTGCAACTTCGGCTCAGGGTTTCTGGTTCAGGATTCAGCTGTTTGTGGTTTAGTGTTTGGTGTTTATGGCTTACGTTAACCTACCAACTCTTTTTGTAGGGTCCCTATAAATTCCATGTTAGGGTTTATAATAAGATGTGCATCAGGTTTATCTTGAACCCTTGCCACGACTGTGACTACTGAGAGAAGAAGACGAGAAGGGTCACGGCTTGGTGCTAAGAGTTCATGATTCAGCTGTGCACAATGATCACAGAGCCATGACTTAGTATGTTGTAGGGTTCGTGGCTCAGGTAATCCCTTATCATGAGGCTAAGAATAGCTCAAACCATTATTAACACAGCGGTTTTTCAATGCAAAGTCTGGGCTATATTCGTCCATATTGAGATGGAGTCAGCACATGTACCCCTACTTGGAGGATCATGGGAGTTAGTAAGTAGGTTATGAGTACCTTAATCGGGGTTATAAGTATATCTAACTGTAGTAACCGTACTTGTAACCCGACTTACTAAGTCCCATGACCCTTTTTATCATTGCCCTTTTGCACCGAACCAGAACCACAAGGTTTAGATCCACAGGGCTTTTTCGACAGAGTTGGCTTTTAAAGACTTTTAAAAACTTTAAAATACAAAAAACAACTTTTAAAGACTTTTAAAAACTTTAAAATGCAAAAAAACGTTTAAAGACTTTTAAAAACTTTAAAACAAAAAACAAACTTTTAAAACATTTAAACAACTTTAAAATACAAACAAACTTTTAAAAACTTTGAAATACAACAAAATAAAGACTTTTAACACTTTAAAAACAAAAAATAAATGCAAAAAACACTTTTAAATACAAAAAAAACTTTTAAACACAAATAAAGCCAACCACTAACAAAAACAAGATTTTGGGTTCCTTTCATATAAGCCTTGTTGATCTAAACCCTGTGGTTCTGGTTCGGCGCAAAAGGTCAAGGATTTAACAGCCACCCGATCAAATTCCCTTCGTCTCTTAAAGCCCTAATGCTCCCTAACAGACCTATGCATCCCCTATAAACCAAGGGTGAAAGGAGGCCTTAACAAGGACCCCTAGGTATATACCCTTAATATAGCTATTATCTACCCATTATATAGCCCATTATAGGGTAGGGGTCCCCATTAAGGGTCACTCCTTATCCCCTTTGACTATGGAACACCTAAACCCTGGCCTACTATAGGGGCAGGGTTTTGGTGCCCAAAATACTATAATCATAATAACAAGGAACCCCCCAAAATAGTATTGGTGACATTTTTTAGGCCCCTATACTAAACCCCTATACTGCCCCTTTTAGTAATCCTTATGGACGCCTTTAAAGGATTCCCGAAAAAAGATATTGGTAAGTAATATTCATACTTTTTTCAGCCCCGAAAATACACCCATCCGAGTCTCGGGCAACTGGCGAAGCTGTGCCAAGGCTTGGTAAACAGCACAGCGCCAATTCCTCCGCTCGGAGATTGGAAAGCATGAGGGGGCTTAGGGTTTAGGGGCGTGGGGCTTTGTAGAGTTGTAAGTCGCAAACACAAGACAGATTAGCATTACGGCGGTTTTCGAGTTCGAACGGATGGTTGTTGAACATAAACTTGTGTCCCTTCAAGAGATCTGGACATTGGATTAAGGTTTAGGTAGTAGGGTGGTGAGGTGTGGGCTTCCAGTAAATGGCCTGTGATGCACATACTTGAGGTTGTCCGGATGACCGCCGTAAGTACTTAAAGGATCATGGCACTTAGTTGTTAATTGGGGCTATAAGTAAGGTAACTACAGGTATAATAATTACTTATAGCCCCAATTAAGGTACTTATAACCCCTAAACCCTAAACCCTAATTACTAAGTCCCATAATCCTTCAACTACAGCCTCAGAAGTCCCAAAGGCTCCAGAAAAATGTGTGTGTGTATATATATATACACATACAAATATGTATACATATATATATATATACACAAATACATGTGTATATATATATATGAGAGAGGCTCCTTTAGGGTCCATTTGACGCATTCATTTAATTATATATATGAATATGAAATTAAATATTTTAAATAATTTAAATATTTTAAATAGTTTAAATATTTATATTGTTTAAATTATTTCCTTTACAAAATAATTTGAATAATTTAAATAAAATAAATTCGGCTTATTTAAAATATTTGAATTACTTAAAATATGTTTCAAAAGAATTTTTTTCAAATAATTTAATAATTTAAATTATTTAAATTATTTCCTGTAAAAAATGATTTAAATAATTTAAATAAATTAAATACAGCCTATTTAAATTATTTAAATTATTTCCGTTAAAAAAAAATCTGAATAATTTAAATACTTTAAATAGTTAGTTAGCTATCCTAAAACAACCTTTCCAGGACTATTTAAATAATTTAAATAATTTAAATAATTTAAATAATTTACATATTTTAGATATTTAAATTATTTAAATTATTTCCTTTACAAAATAATTTAAATAATTTAAATATATCAAATACAGCTTATTTAAATTATTTAAAATATTTGAATTATTTAAATTATTTAAATTATTTAAATAGGGTGGAAACCTTCTACCCAAATGTGACAGCCGTATTTAAATTATTTGAATTATTTAAAATATTTCCTGTACAAAATAATTTAAATAATTTAAATAAATTAAATACAGCTTATTTAAATTATTTAAAATATCTAAAATATCTAAATTATTTAAATTATTTAAATAGCGGGGAAACCTTCTAGCCAAATGTGGCAGCCGTATTTAAATTATTTACATTATTTAAAATATTTCCTTGACAAAATAATTTAAATAATCTAAATAATTTAAATAGTTAGTTAGCTATCCTAAAGCAACCTTTCCAGGACTATTTAAATAATTTAAATAATTCAAATAATTTAAATATTTTAAATGATTTAAATATTTAAATTATTTAAATTATTTCCTTTACAAAATAATTTTAAATAAATTGAATACGACTTATTTAAATTATTTAAATTATTTAAATTATTTAAATAAGGGGGGAAACCTTCTAACCAAATGTGACAGCCGTATTTAAATTATTTAAATTATTAAAAATATTTTTTTGACAAAATAATTTAAATAATTTAAAAAAATTTAAATAGTTAGTTAGCTTTCCTAAAACAACCTTTCCAGGACTATTTAATTTAAATAGTTTAAATAATCTAAATAATGTAAATATTTTAAATGATTTAAATATTTAAATTATTTAAATTATTTCCTTTACAAAATAATTTAAATAATTTAAATAAATTAAATACGGCTTATTTAAATTATTTAAATTATTTAAAATATTTAAATTATTTCAATTATTTAAATAGGGTGGAAACCTTCTAACCAAATGTGACAGCCGTATTTAAATTATTTAAATTATCTAAAATATTTCTTTGACAAAATAATTTGAATAATTTAAATAATTTAAATAGTTAGTTAGCTTTCCTAAAACAACCTTTCCAGGACTATTTAAATAATTTAAATAATTTAAATAATCTAAATAATGTAAATATTTTAAATGATATAAATATTTAAATTATTTAAATTATTTCCTTTACAAAATAAGTTAAATAATTTAAATAAATTAAATACGGCTTATTTAAATTATTTAAAATATTTAAATTATTTAAATTATTTAAATAGGGTGGAAACCTTCTAACCAAATGTGACAGCCGTATTTAAATTATTTAAATTATTTCCTTGACAAAATAATTTAAATAATTTACATGTTTGTTTTTTTTAAATATTTTAAATTGTTAAATTATTTAAATTATTTGATTTATTTAAATTATTTAAATAGGGACGGAAACTGTTTTTTCACTCCAAGGGAGGGTGAGGGGAGGGGGGGGGGGCAGGGAGGGAGGAGGGGAGGGAGGCGTGTACCCCGCTTTACAACCGGAATCCCCACTTTACAACCAGAACCCCCACTTTACAACCCATGAGCCTTTCCGGAATCCCCACTTTGCAACCGGTTGGGAAAGCTTCTTAACAACCCTATTAACTGATAACGTCAAAGCCTAGAATCTCTAGCATCATCCTTGACGGCAACCATGCAGGTTGGAAAGTGATGTTGGTTGCAATGTGGGCGTTCTTAACCCGAAACCACGATAGATATGTGTGTGTACATATATATATATATATACATATTTAGATGCGTGAGGGTTTGGTATCGATGATACTGTTTAGATGCTCACCTCAGCGAGCGTGTTGTTGCATAGTGGTTTGCACTTTACGCACTTGCGGCCGTCAAGCTGTATCCAACTCACTCCCTGCTGGCAAACTCGGACCGGGTGTGTTTGTATTGGGGAAAGCAGAAAGAAAACATGAGTTTTAGAAACGGACTCTCTTCTCACCAGAGCGCAGGTATGCATTCTTTAGTTTATACATATATATATATATATATATATATATATGTATATTTATATTATAAAGCCAAGACATGAACCCGAACATTTTACTACATTTGATGTTGTATTTACGGTTTTACGCCATACAAGTACTTTCAAAAATTGATTTTCCTTTTTTGTGTGCTTGTATTGAGGAAAGCATACAGAAAACATGACCTTTTAGAACCCCAACCCACAGACCCACCACAGGCAAGGCTAGAGTGCAAAGCGCAGTAACATGTAACCAAATTCCTACCCTCGAACTCCACAGCACCACGCTTCACAGACGGACTCTTTTCTCACCAGAGCACAGGTATGCATTTTTTTGATTTATATATATATATATGTATATTTATATTAAAGCCAGTACATGAACCCGAACATTTTATTACATTTGATGTTGTATTTACGGTTTTACGCCATACAAGTACTTTCAAGAATTGATGTATTTTTTGTGTGTTTGTATTGGGGAAATCATACAGATAATATGACATTTAGAAACCCAACCCACCAACCCAGCACAGGCAAGGTTAGGAGTGCGGAGCACATAATAAAATACAACCAAATTCCTAAACCAGCCCCAAAAAAACAAAATGGTGAAAAAGGAACGCTTTTTTAACATTGCGGGAAAGACGAGACACAAAGATAACAATAAAAATAATGCGGCTCTGCCTCCAGCCAGGCGCACAGAAGCACCCACAGACGACAAAGATCAAAGATATCATGCGACGAAGCAATTTTAGCGACGTTCGAGATCTTAGTAGTTTGGGGCCACGGTCGGATGAAGGCCACGTGAAACACTTTAGGGGGTCAAAGAACCAACAAATTATTAGGAATCTAGGTAGGTTTGTAAAAACTCATGAAATCCCAATAAGTCTTAATCATGGGTAGACGGGTTGCAAAGTGGGCGTTCTCACGATCGGCAGTTGTAAAGTGGGGATTCTCACACGGAAAACAGTGTCTGTGGTTGTAAAGTGGGGATTCTGGTTGTAAAGTAGGGATTCTGGTTGTAAAGCGGGTTAATCTCGGGGAGGGAGGGAGGGAGGGAGGGAGGGGGATCCCTCCCTCCCTTCCCAAACCTGAGAGTTTCCTCCCCCACCCCCATCCCCTCCGCAGACCCTTCCACCCCCTTCCCCCCCCCCTGCCTCCCCCCTCCCATCACCCCCTCCATCTCCTCACGCCTTCTCTCCCCAGCCCCGTTGTCCCTTGCCCTCTGCCCCCTGCCCCGTGCCACCACCCAACCACGCCCCCACCCCACCCACCACGAAAATTTGATGCTATCGAACCGCTGTGTTTTCCAAGGCGCGGTTCGATAGCACCAAATTTTCTGAAAGGAGCCGCTTCCGAAAATTTGGTGCTATCGAACCGCTGTGTTTTCCAAGGCGCGGTTCGATAGCACCAAATTTTCTGAAAGGAGCCGCTTCCGAAAATTTGGTGCTATCGAACCGCTGTGTTTTACGAGGCGCGGTTCGATAGCACCAAAATTTCTGAAAGGAGCCGCTTCCGCAAAATTTGGTGCTATCGAACCGCTGTGTTCTACAAAAGGCGCGGTTCGATAGCACCAAATTTTCGGAAGCGGCTCCTTTGAGAAAATTTGATGCTATCGAACCGCTGTGTTTTCCAAGGCGCGGTTCGATAGCACCAAATTTTCTGAAAGGAGCCGCTTCCGAAAATTTGGTGCTATCGAACCGCTGTGTTTTCAAAAGGCGCGGTTCGATAGCACCAAATTGTCTGAAAGGAACCGCTTCCGAAAATTTGGTGCTATCGAACCGCTGTGTTTTACAAGGCGCGGTTCGATAGCACCAAAATTTCTGAAAGGAGCCGCTTCCGAAAATTTGGTGCTATCGAACCGCTGTGTTTTACAAAAGGCGCGGTTCGATAGCACCAAACTTTCGGAAGGGGCTCCCGCAGAAAATTTGGTGAAAATGGTGCTATCGAACCGCGCCTTAGAATCCAGCCCCCCCCCCCCTAAACCCACCGCCCCTCAACCCCTGAATCCACCTCCACCCTACCAAAGAGTTAGCGAAGATGTCATTCGACAGAACAGCCTCGCCGTCAGGATCGGTGTTGGAAATGGGAAGAGACAGCAGGCTCCAAACCGCCGTGTCTCACCCACCACTTCAAGGGCTAGGGATCCCACACATCTGCGGGCAAAATCTGGCGGAAGTGATCCGCCACCGAGCAAAAAGCCTGTAAATACCGCATTAAACAAAGGGCCAGGGATTTCACATATCTGGTGGCAAAATCTGGCGGAAGTGAGCAATCGGTACTTCTGTCAGATTTTGCCAACAGATATGTGAAATCCCTGGCCCTTTGTTTAATGCGGTATTTACAGGCTTTTTGCTTGGTGGCGGATCACTTCCGCCAGATTTTGCCCGCAGATGTGTGGGATCCCTGGCCGTTTTTTGAACGCGGCATTTACAGGCTTTCTGCTCGGTCGCGGCTCGCAGGGATTATACACCCTTGCCCCCACTCCACCCTCCCGCCCCCTTCATACCTCACTACCCACCCCCCTATCTCAGCCCCTTGCCTCGTACCCCATCACCACCCACCACCCACCACCTATTATCCACCACCCGGCACCCCTCACCCGCCACGCCCACCACCCACACCCTCCCCACCAACCACCACACACCACCCACCACACACCACCCACCACACCACCCATCACCCACCACCCACCACCCACCACTACCCAGCACCCGCCAGCCACCACTACCCACTACCCACCACCCACCACCTACTCCTCCCCATCATCGTTATCACCATCCTATTATCATTTATCATCGGTTTATCACCTTTATCACCCACTCCCCCAAACCCACCCCTCACCACGCCAGCACAAACCCCCTGCCCATTCACATCCCTCCCCCACCCCACCCACTACCCCCACCCCCACCACGAACCCATTAGGGTCCAACAGGGCTGCGGACACCCCACCCTCTCTCCATCATCTTCATCATCTTCATCATCTTCATCATCTGCATCATCTTCATCATCTTCATCATCTCCATCATCTTCATCATCTCCATCATCTTCATCATCTTCTTCATCGTCATCATCTTCGTTGCCGGTTTCATTGGTTTTAATACCGCTCCCTCTATTCTTAAAGGTAATTTCATAGGTATTGTACGAACCATAATACAATCGATTTATCTTAACTAGCATATCAAGAATAGCTTACCACATCGCATCTACATACTTTGTAACCGGGCTTACTATAAAAGCCCCATATGAGGGATCCATAATGAGTTTCTAGAAAGTCTCTCTGTAAGGGATCTATAGTTTTTTATATAATGGGTTTCTATAAGGTCTCTACATAGAGGATCTATAAGATTTCTATAAGCAATCTGCAAGGGTTTTCCAGAAGGGCTCCATACGAGGGATCTATACAGGGCTTCCATGTGGTTTCTACAAAGGGTAAGGAATATATAGCAGTTGTCTATGAAAGCTCCATGTAAGGGATCTTGTAAAGTTTTCTACAAAGAACTCCATTTGTTGATCTATACGGGGTTTCTATAAGTTCTCTATATAGGGGATCTATAAAGTTTCTATACGAATCTATAAAGGCTGTCTATGAGGGCTCCATACAAGGGATCTGTGAAGGGATCTATAGGGATTTTTTCATGGGAATGTATACCTTCGATACGGATAATTGCGCCTTTGTTAAGATCGTGAAGACTATTAACTACGTGATATCCTTCTTGGCTAATGCTGTGATCACATCAGATCTGATATGTATAAAGATACATTGGAAGGCACATGGGAAAACAAACTGACACATTACAGGCCTTCTAATGTGTCAATATTCCTATTGAAACCCTAAAGGCAAGGAACTTATACACTGTAGGGCATCTGTATATTGGAAGGTCTCTGGGTAGTATAAACTGACGCATTACAGGCCCTCTAATGTGTCACTCCACTCCTTCCTATGGAACCTCTATTGCAATGGAACTTTTCCACTAGAAAACCCCTGGACATAATAAACTGACACACTGCAGGCCGTATAATGTGTCGCTCCACCTATGCTATTGAAACCCTACTGATAAGAAATTGATACATCGGAAAGCACTTTTTATGGACATAACAATCTGGCACATTATACCCACTATAATGTGTATCTTCACTTCCTGGGTCTGGACTGGGCAAATTGACATATTACATGCCCTCTAATGTGTCACTCCATTTCTCCTACTGAAACCCTACTAACAAGGAACTTATACACTGTCAGGCCCCTGTACCTGGGCATATCAAATTGACATATTACAGGCACCCTAATGTGTCACTCCACCCACTCCGATTGATCCTCTACTGACAGGGAACTTATACACTGGAAAGTCCAGGACATAACAGATTGGCACATTACATGCCCTGTAAAGTGTTACTCCACTTCCCCTGTTCAAACTCTATTGACTTGGGCATAACGAATTAACACATTACAAGCCCTCTAATGTGTCACTTCATCCCTTCTATTGAAAGTATATTGACAAGGAAAATCCTACTTTGGAAGGCTCCTGGACACAGCGACCTGACACATTACAGACCCTCTAATGTGTTACTCCATTCCCCATGGAAACCTATTGACAAGGAACTTATACACTGAAGCGACCCTGTATATTGGAAGGCCCCTGGGCAGAACAAACTGACACAATATAGACTCTCTAATGTGTCACTCCACTCCCGCCTATCAAAACTCTTTTGGCGAGGAACTTATACATTCGAAAGCCCCCAGACAGAACAAACGAACACATTACAAGCCTTTGACCTGTCACGCCCACTCATCCTACTGAAGCCCTCTTGATATGAAGCTGATACATCGGAAAGCCCTTCTTACGGACAGAAGAAACTGGCACATTGCAGGGGCTATAATGTTTCTCTTCACTTCCTGGACAGGGCGAACCAATACATTACATGCACTCCTCATATTGAAACCCTATTGACAAGGAACTAGTTTGTTCAGACCTGGCTTGCCTCAGTAGATATATGTAGCATATGTAACCCGCATACACGAGAGCCTTACAGAGGCTGAGGCAACGGAAATACGACGGCAATATGGCAGCAATGATTACAGGATTGCTGTACCGCAGGTAGAACAATTGGTACTGTCACGATTGCTTCGGCTAATCTTTCTGTTTGAGTTGGCGTATGTCTTTTTGTGGGGCCTGAATGGTTATAGGCAGTTCACAGTTCTCTCCCTCGGGACGTAGGATTCCTAGTTGCAGGGGCGTAGACAATACTTACTATAATTATTTTTGGTTCCAGTGTTTGTAATTTCTGTTCGGCTACACTAATACTGACACAGTATATGCAATACCTAATCTATGATTGTAGTGATGCTAACTTACACTAGGTAGGATTCGCAGGGACAGAGATGTAAGCAATACTTACTATAATTAATTTGGTTGTATTGGTGTTATTCGGCTGCCATGAGTTATCAACTGCGATTCGGATAGCACGGGCAGCATTACAAGCTGCTCGAAACGGGCACAGGAGGCGCAAATTTGCTTGCGGCTGCTGTCCCGCATAAGAGTGAGACGCTGCGTATCCTGTGCCAGCGCAGACGCGAGGGGCTTACAGAGGCTGAGGCAAAGGAAAGACAACTGCAATATGGCAGCAATGATTACAGGATTGATGTACCGCAGGTACGACAATTAGTAATGTCACGATTGCTTAGGCCAATCTTTTGTTCGAGTTGGTGTTTGTCTTTTTGTGGAGCCTGGATGGTTAGTGGCAGTTCACAGTTCTCTCCCTCGAGATGTAGGATTCCTAGTTGCAGGGGCGTCGACAATACTTAGTAGAATTATTTTTGGTTCCAGTGTTTGTAATTTCTGTTCGGCTACACTAATACTGACACAGTATATGCAATACCTAATAGATAATTATAGTGATGCTAACTTACACTAGGTAGGATTCGCAGGGACAGAGATGTAAGCAATACTTACTATAATTATTTTGGTTGTATTGGTGTTGCTTTCTGTTTGATATGCATCCTAATGACACGGACCTAGATAAGAAGTATTATAAGTAGTTTGCACGTAGAGGAGGTAACTTACGCTGAATAGGATTCATAGTCGCAGTGGCGTAGACAATACTAAAAAGAAAGATTTTGGTTACACTGTTTGTAATTTCTATTCGACTGCATTAGTACTGACACTATATATGCAATGCCTAATATATGATTGTAGTGATGCTAACTTGCACTAGGTAGGATTCGCAGCGACAGGGATGTAAGCAATACTTACTATAATTATTTTGGTTGGAGTGTTATTGCTTTGTGTTCCATTGGATTCGTAATGATATTGTTATAGGTATTAATTATTAAAATTCAGTTGTCTGTATAGGTGACACTGTATATTAATCAGGTATCAACGTGGCAATGGTGTCAGCAATAATGATAAAAATATTATAGACCTAAGTAATGCTAAACTTTTCAGAGCGTAAGTCTTGTAATATAATATGTAGGAACATATGATTTAGATAGGGATCTTATATTGTATATATGGCAGACTAGTTAAATAGACCCTAAAGGTATCGGGCTCATATATATATATATATATATATTTATATATATATATACAGGCGCAGAGAGAGAGTTGCAGATGTAAATATACGTAGCTATGAATGCGCATGTGTATATATGCACATAAATACATATGCATATACTCTCTCTCTCTCTCTCTCTCTATATATATATATGTATGCATGTATGTATGTATGTAGGTAGACTTTTGCGTTTAGAAGGAAGTAGCTTGCGTAACAGGTAGGGTTCGGTTGAGACCGAGTTCGATTGCTGGATTTGCTCGTATGTTTGAGATGTCGCGATTGATTTTTTTTATAAACTTGGGTACGATTCCTGCAAAGTTCCCGTTTGCCCCGGACTCTTAGAGGTGCACTCACCTGAAACCAGGGCTTGGGGTGTAGAGAACAGTAAAACAGCGGGTTCCTTATGGAGACGCTTAGCCCTAAACAAAACATCCAAAGTGCCCCAAACCATGAAGCCCAACCCTAAACCCTAAGCCCTAAACCCATTACACCCAAGTGCCTCAAACCATGAAGCCCAACCCTAAGCTCTAAGCCCCAAGTGCCCCAAACCATGAAGCCCAACCCTAAACCCTAAGCCCTAAACCCCAAGTGCCCCAAACCGCGAAGCCCGAGTCCCAAAAGTGCAGATGCACTCCATCCGAACAGCCCTGGAGTGTAAGATAGGGGCCTTAATAATTAGAATAGGGTTCCTTTAAAGGGGTCTATAAGGTATCTATAAGGGTACTATAATGATATAGGGGCCTGAATAATTAGAGTAGGGTTTTGGGGCGGGCGGAATACAACTAGCCATAACATCTCCTGGTCGTGCTTATATGCTGAGATGGCAGCCATAGGGTTCATGTATCTTATATAAACATTCTCAAATAGACTTTGTCAGAGTTCGTTGTACTATACCTATAGGGAACAACCAAAATAGTATAGGTAATTAGGAAGGCACCTATAAAGTAATGCGGCGTGGGATCGACAAATCTTGCCCACATGGCACATGGCATCGTTGAACAGGACCTTAGGGTTCAGGGGTTCACGCCTCTTGTGACAATTTGGCTGTGGCGTCTACTATTGCGGGTTTTCGGTTTAGGGCCTAGGCAACTCGGCACGAAATCCTAACTCTGGGCATCAAGACTAAAGATATAACCCCAACCCTGAACCCTAATACATTCTAGGATGCAAGACTTTAGCAGCTGCATATCGGAGATAACATTGGGCATAACTCCAGCTTGGCTTCGACCCATCATAGAGTTGCCTTGCTAATCGGAATAGAGTTCCCCTTAAGGGATCATGGAAAGGGATACCATAAGGGTCAGCAATCCTCGTAAGATTGCCGACTACGAACAACACCCGACCTTTTCAAATCGTTGGAAGGGTTTACAACTCAGGGTTTATATGGTCTTAAGACCTGAAATACCTCTTATGAAATTCTTCCTACTTAATCCTCTTCAAAGCATGCAAACATGAGCTACAAATCCTACCCATCCCAAACGGCGCAACCTAAATCCCACGGCACAGATGTTCCAAGGCCCTCACCAGATCCATTGCCGCGTTGTTCTCGTTGTACCTTAGCACTAACGGTTCAGGACTTTAAACTTTGCCCGACACCTCTTGAAGTAAGCACAATACTAACTACTTACCTTGGTCTTGAAGTAAGCACGATACTGCATACTTACCTTGGTCTTGAAGTGAGCACAATACTACATACTTTCCTTGGAGTCCCCCTTAGAACATCCCCAACCCAGAACTCAAACCTAAAGTGCTAAGCTCTCCATCCTAACTGCACCCCGTCTGGTACCTGGAGGATCATGGGACTTAGTAAGCAGGGTCATAAGTACCTTAATTGTGATTATTAGTAATTATAAGTACAGTTCCCTTAATTATAACCCTAGTTACTAAGTCCCATGATCCTTTAATCGGGAGAGAAGGGAACCCTGGGACTGGGATAACGGTTCTTTCTTCTATAGGCCCTTTTCGAACTGCAGAACACTTAGAATTCCTATACTAGGAGGAGCCGATGGTTGGGATGGCGGTTTAGGGTTTAGGCTATCGCTCTAGGGTTTGCGGTTTAGAGTTTTTAGAGTCTAGGGTTCAGCATATGACACGAGCTCATAAGAAAATTCGGTGCACTGCAATGACTACCTGCCAAAGCGAATTGAACCCTCGAAGAACGATGCACATGAAGAGCACGTAACGATTGACACTGCATAAGACACAACCAACCTTATGGTAGATTATACAGAATATACATATATATATACACATAGTTACATCTAACCTGTATTATACACAAATAACTATAGAATATCAAACATAGTGTTTTAACTTGCCTGAACACAAACCTGATACTGCCATCCTCCGTCCAGGAGCTCGCGCAGCGCTTCACCCAGAAGGTGGCTCAATCGCTCTGTGCTCGGAATCTTGTCGTAGAAACCTCTCCAAATTTTCAAGGTTTTAGGGTTTAGGGTTTAGGGTTTAGCGGCTACCTGAAGCTACCATGGCCTCCTTCACGGCGGGGTCTGTGTAGGAAGTCGAAGACTAGAGTCTTTTAGTTTGGGGAGTATTCCGAAAATGGGGGACCCTTTTCTTTTAGTAGCCTAAATAGTAGGATCCTTATTACAAGGACCCCAAGATAAGGTACCCCTACTTTTCGGAAGCTCCCATGTGGCGGGTTAAGACTTGCATGTTGGGTTCAGGACGATCTGCGGCTCGAGCTTAAGAGGCTCCGGTGCCAGAAAACCAAGGCCTAACTGTTGATGATATAAATCCTGCATTACCCTGAGGACTCTAAAAAGTGGGAATGATGGTATATTCCTTATTATGGATAATGCAGGATTTATATCATCAACCGAATGAGTTTGGCCAAAAAGCTGCCAGCTGACCGTTGTCACTACTACTTGCCAGCCTGTACACGCCACTAGAACCCCAACCCCAAACCCTTCTTTTGGGGGCAGGGTTTCGATTGCAGGGTGGGGCTCATCTTCAGGAAACCCAACTACTAGGTCTTTCGGGTTACAGGTGGGGCTATGATCATCGGAAGCACCTCCGCCATCCATCTCCTGAATGCCCTTGGAGAAAGGAGCAAACACCAGCGGCTCGGGATTCTTCTCCTGGAAGTACTTCTGGAAGTTGAACTTGCCTGGGACAAACACTGCCCTACGCGAGGAATAATGTAGGGGCCTGAAAAAATCAGAATAGGGTTTTTGGGGGGTATATTATGTTATGTTGATAATAAGGCAAAGAATCCCCAAAGTAGCCGCTGCTCAACTTAGAAAAGAGAGACCTTGCGAACCAATCGCCTGCTACCAGCAACCCTGAACCTCCAAAATTGGGGTTGTTTGTGTACCTTAAACTGCCATGCGCAACCGCCTTGCTGGAAACCCTAGTATAGAACTTACATACATGAACCCCAACAGAAGGGGATATGTTCGTTTTAGAGTAGGCTTCGTGGTTCAGGACTTCCTTGCAAATCTAAACGGTCTGCAGCTGGGGCGAACGCACCGAAGGTGTTGCTTCACCTTAGACCCTAATCCACACCATGTCCCGCGCTAAACCCTCAACCTTGAAACAAGGGCTCACGGTGCAAACTCTACAGTTTCTGAAATATCCTAAGGATACCCAGTAACCTAAGAATAAAAAGGCCACTGTTTTTGGTATGGGTAACTTTATAAGGAACCTAGGACTACAAAAAGGGAATAAGGATACTACTGGGCATCCTAGATATGGTACAAAAGGCACCTCAAACTCGAACTAGCAATAGAAGAATAGCAAGAAAAGCTCGGTCATGGCCGTGATAAGGGTAGAAAGCGGCAATCTCCACAGCTGATCCCAAGCACTTTTTCTTGAGCCAAATAGGAAGAACCTAAAGCCCAGGTTCCCAAAGACCAAAGCCCAGGTTCCGAGGAACAAAGGTTTTCAGTACTTCAACGATAGCAAAACTAACATAGCCCTGACATTCGTCCCCTGAACCCGAAAGCCTCGGAGTTGGTTGGGTTTGGGGTTTAGGGTTTAGGGTTTAGGGTTTAGGGTTTAGGAGTTTAGGGCCTTGGGTTTAGGGTTTAGGAGTTTAGGGTTTAGGGTTTAGGGTTTAGGGCTTTGGGTTTAGGGTTTAGGGGCTTTGCCGAACGCCTGTAAACCCTTTAAATGGGACCCAAGCTGCCGAACATCTTCTTGCTCAAGTCAGCTGCCAACGCTCGGTACTTCTTCCTTTGCAACATCAACGATTTCGGATATGACTTAGGTACTGCCCCCATACAGTCTATACTAGGGCTACAACTCAGGTCCTAATATATCTATATTATGAATGTCATTCAACTATTACTGAGTGGGGGCCGTACCCAAGATATGATGTTTAGGGTTTCCCCTCAAGCCCTAAACCCTAAACCGTTTACCCTCAACCCTTAACGCTCCACCCTAAACCCTAAACCCTTTACCCTCAACCCTGAACGCTCCACCCTAAACCCGAAACCCTGTGCACCCTATGGGTGTTTGGGACTGGGGAAGTCATGCGAGCTCGTGGTTGGCTATAAGTACGGTTGAGAATAGAAATTCTTTAAAGGGGTCCATTATGGTAGCTTTAAGGGGCTCCTTTAAGGGTTTAGCGTTGATGATATAAATCCTGCATTACCTTAATGATCATAAACTAAGGGAATTATAGTAGATTCCTTACTATTGGTAATGCAGGATTTATATCATCAACCGCACCTTAGTTGGGCATACAAGTAATACTAATGATCACGATAGCACAAATCATGACATTCATCATACGAATGACAATACCAAGAATAGCACCTAGCAGCAAGCACAACAAGACTCTCCACAACTAACCGGTAAAGGCCTAAATCCTGAATCATGAAGCCCTGCAAATTCGCAAAATGTGGGGCCTTAATAATTAGAACAGGGTTTTGGGGCCCATTTTACTACAAATATAATAAGGAAGCACCAACATAGTAAAGGTAATTATTGAAATCCTGATTACCATTATAGATATGCCCCCCAAACCCCATTCTTTCAATCATTAAGGCCCCTATCTTATAGAAGCCTACTATGGGCCCTTCAAGGGCCCTTTAAGGTACCCTTTACAGGAACCCCTAAACCCCCAACCTATTCTAAGTACTAAAGCCCCGAAATACTAGTACCCTTATGAATCGCTTAAAGAACCCTTTAAAGAACCCCTTAAAAGAACCCTATTCTAATTAGCAAGGCCCTTGCATGAAATCCGTATAATAGCCCTTTTAGTAGTCCTTGTAGACCCCTTTAAAGGGAACCCTATTCCAATACTGGGTTGGCCTTTAAACACCCTGAAAAATATCTATATATAGGGTCCCTTATAAACCCAAATAAGGAAAATCCAACCTAGCTAATTACTAAGGCCCCTTTAAAGGGAACCCTACTGTAATTATTAAGGCCCCTATGTTAAACTTCGCTGCGGATCAGATCAGAAGGACTAACGAGCCGGTCTCCATAGATGCGCTCGCTTTCATGGATCCAAAGGAGAACCACCTTGAGGTCTTTTGGGTCTAGGGTTTAGGGGGTTGGGGGTTTAGGGCTTTAGGGTGTTAGGGCTTGAGGTCTTTTGAGTTTAGGGTTTGGGGGGTTGAGGGTTTAGGGCTTTAGGGGGTCAGGGGTTTAGAGATTTAGGGCTTTGGGTTTGGGGTCTAGGGTTTGGGGCTAAGGGTCTTTTGGTTTGCGCGCTTTGTTGGCAGGAGGTGTTGGGGTTTGGAGGTATGGTGATTGAGTTCAATATGGGAGTTTCCGAAAACTAGGAGTACCTTATTTGGGGTCCTTGTAATAAGGATCCTACTATTTAAAGTACTATGTTAGGGTCCCCTATCTTCGGAAACTCCCATATTTAAGGTTTGTAGTTGTGGAGCAGGCTAGACCCAAAGCCCAACATGGAAGGCCTAAACCCAAGCCTATAGTCCGAAATTCCAAACCTGAAGCAATAGGATTTTCCCTCAAGGCAACAACCCGGCAAGTACCCAAGCAACACCCTCCACTCCACTGTTCGGAACCATATGTCTCGCCTCAGAAACGCAAACCCCAAAAAATGTTATATAAAAGCGATTCTCAAAGGCTCCAAAACACCAGAGTTTAAACCCCCCAAAATCCCCAAGAGTTGGGCCCAGCGTTTCGGGTTTAGGGTTTAGGGCCTCAGATTCCCTTCCTTCCGCGTGCCTTCTCCGCATCCGCGAACTCTCCGGGCTTTGCCTGCAAGAGGCCACCGAAGACGCCGCTCATGTGACGGATGTTGAACCTTGCAGGCTTAGTATAGAGTTTAGGGTTTGGGTTTAGGGCTGTGGAACCTCGTACGCTTAGTACATAGGAGTTAGGATGAGGGGGACCCGGCCCGAGGGGATATAGATCCCTTTCAATAAGGTCTTCCTAACACTACCTAGGAGTATAGGGGTGTTCATAGTTGGAACAGGGTTACAGCTTCTACAGCAACTATATATAAGACGATGGGCTTTGTGGTATATGGATTCAAGTTAGGTTCAGGCTCACAGCTTGGGTTGGAGGGGTTAAGTGCTTGTGGCCTATCCGGCGAGGTTTCAGGCTTACGATGTACATGCGTAGTTCTGGAAAATTTGGGGTCCCTCTTCAAGTCCCAAAAATATCGTACGGCTCTGGGGCTCAAGGGCATTATGGGCTCTAGGGGAAAAAGGTAGCAGCCAAACAGACATTCATACACGCATACATGCATATACATAGCTGTCGCTCTGCGGGCTAGCCTAGCCCGCAAATGATGGTCTTCGAGGAGCAACTTTAACAAGGGTGGTGCCAAGCCAGGGTGCTCGTAGTGGAAGTTGCTGGCCGTCTTTCTGAAGTTGCTGACCTGGGAGCGTGGCTCTTGGGGGACATCCCTTGGAGCAGGGACGTGTGCCGTTCATACAATTGCAAGCTTCAGGTGAGAAAACCTTAAACCCTAAACCCTAACCCTAAACCCTAAACCCTAAACCCTAAAGGCATGTGGACTGAAAACCCATCCCGTAGCCGAAAGCACCGGCACAGGCTAAGCCGCCCCCGGCACTGCCAGGCAAAGGAAACGAGAGCCCCGGCACAATAGCAAAGTACTATGGGTTTAGGGTTTAGGGTTTAGGGTTTGCTTGTTTTGTCTTGTGGTTTCGGGATGAGGACTTTGCCCAAACACATCCTCCTGAAAAACCAACCAGTGTCCGAAGGCTTCTGAATCCTTCTTGGGGTGTTTGAGGTAATGTAGGGGGCTTCATAATTAGATTAGGGTTTTGGGGGCTCCTAAATGTAATCATAGTATAACGTACTCCTTAATCCTATTCTAAATATTCTGGTCACTATATTATGCGAGCATGTGCTCCTATCGATCGTTTAATTCGGCATCCAGGGCTCTCTCTGTCCAAAACCTCCGCAATAGGCACAGGAACCAGGCATCACTAACAACCCCAAACTCTGGACCAAACTCAGCCCATTCCAACCCTTTACAATGCCCGAAACATCCCTGAACCCTAAGTCTTCAAGACGATGTGCCAGAGCTACAGAAGCATCCGAACCTGTCAACCTCGACCCCTCAGCGGTTGTATCGTAAGCCCGAGACCCAACCCAAAAAAGGAAACCCAAAGCCCCCAAGCTCTACAAGTTTCGGGTTTGGGGCCTTGCTTGGGCTTGAGCTCTAACCTTTACCCTAAACTCTAAA